>CANPUT010000121.1:1542500-2142500 GCA_947578815.1 Epinotia ramella
CGCGATCACATTTTAAAGCAAGCAACTGTACCTGCAGCGGCCGGGCCAGATGACAACACAATAATAATTTTGTAGGTCTAAATACTGAATTATTTTGTAAATAAATTATAAAACTTCCCTGAAATAGAAAGCTTGTAAGAATAGCCCACAGAAGAAGTTGTTAACTGTGCAAAGAAACTACAGTAATATTATGTGAGAAGAGTTTTGTAAAACCCTATACCACTACAGAGAATATACAATAGGCATACATGGGAGGGGTGAAAAGAAAGAATGAGTGGATTCACATTTAGGGATAGAAAATAAAGCTTGAACATTTGAAAAACGGCAACCAGGAAAGTGAAAATAATGGATTAAAATTTGAAATTGGTTACACACTGACGCCGGACGTGTGGTGTGGACGGATTCCAGAGGATGTGGGTTCAAATCCCGCTAATGGCGAATAATTTTTCAATTTTCCACTATGATTGAAATGTGAAATTTCGTTAGCGGACGTTTCTGCTTAATAAAACATTTAATGGTTACACACGTCAAGTATGTAATAATAATAAATAAAAGCTTGTAAAAGTAGGCACGAAATTGACCCCTATTTTACCTGATAGTAAGTAATGACAGGGTCGAGGGTGTTACTGCCTTCCCATATAGTGCTCTCACTGTCGTCTTGAAAAGATCCAACTTTAAGTAGCTGGGAAAAGGTTTCCCGGAAGTGTGTTCGTCGTTTTAGTTGTCCTCGCGAGAAAACTATCTAGGTATGTTATGTATGTTTGTGTTTGTAATATGTAATATGTTTTATTGATTGATTTGATCACAGTTAATATTCTATTAGCTAATTCGTATGTATTTATAACAAAGAGCCATATAATACGACTTGTGGATACACCAGAATTTTGCCAACACCGCCCCAAACATGTAACAAAATATCCTCCGATTTTACTAACGGCAGAATATATTCCATACCATCATATTAATTTAGCTATAAAAGAAAAACAAATGAATGAAATCTTTTTTTAAAGTGTATTATTGAATAATTGCACAATAGGAATGACAATCACAAATTCTCATCACGAGACCCACAAAGGAACAAACATACATAAATATATTGCCCTCCTTTGCGTGCGCAGTCGGGTAAGAATAGCGTATAGAATACCGGTCCTGTCAGTATGTAATTGACATCTGAATTGACACCGCTTCGATGTAGGAAACATGCTTGATGTCTTGACGCGTAGTTCAGCTGGTCTATTAGGAGCCTAGCAACCGTCATATAAGCCAATACAACGACAACACGTCTTATATTAGCTTTTATACAGCCAGTATACATATAGTTTACATGCAGGTTCTAACACCACCCCTTAAACTGTATGTTCATACTACATGTACTAACTACTACATCACTATGCAACTCTTGGTGCAGTAGATACGTCACTATCTGCAGAGGGTAATAGTTAATACGAACAATTTTTTTCAAGAGTAAACTAATTGACTACGTTAGTATATCTTCGATAATTTATAAATGAATAATGCACTAATATTACAAATTATAATTTTATAATCGATATGATGCAAAGAAAGAATATAATGGAAAAATAAACGATCTTCGTCTGTAGCCCCCGACAGGATTCGGGGTAACTTCCTCGTTAAAAATAACACGAAAACAAAATATTTAATTAAAAATAATTTGTTTCGTGATAAGGGTATTTAATGATAATTTTCTTTTGCATTTACCATATCAGAAACAATGCACAATTAATTGATTATACATTTTTAAAAGGACTATTGACAAATTGATGTCAATCGAACCTCCATAAGCGTACATATTTTTATAAAATACATACGCAATGTGATAAAAGTATATTTATTTATGCAGCCGGCCCTCAGACAGGAGAGTCTGGGACTACTGGTATATCGTTCGTAATGCTAGTATTACTACGTCCCCGAATGATTCCATTCTGCTTGTAGTTATGTTATGTGGTCTCTTCAGTTGATAGAGTAAAACTAAACTTAAAATATACGTCCTCCACTAACCGGCATGGGTCAACTGTTAGTTGTTTTTAATGCAGGACAGGATTACCCTTGACGCGGCCGGACAAATGTTTCCGGCCATTTATTTATATTTTTATTATTTTTATTTTGGAAATAAAAATTTATGACCGGCGACCGCCTTCCGAGAGATTTAGCGTGAGTGTCATAGGGAGGAACAACTTTCGAAAACTCATATATCTAATTCACACCAGTATCTAAACTCAACCTTAAAGTCGTTCATTTAGAGTTTAAATTTAAAGAAAGGGTAAACAGTAATAGGCTTGTGAGGAGTTTGCAGGCGATAGACTCCAGTTGAAAACTCGATCGAGTTGAATTATGATAGGGTTTAATGGGCGAACGTTTTGTGTGTCGAAGGTTGCGGTTATATATCGCTTTATACTCATTCCATTTTCAAACGTTTGACGTTATTTAGCTTTTGTTTTAACTTATTTGGTATCGGCCAGTGCTACTTAAAATATTTGAACTTTAGTTTGCTCAGCCGTGTTACTGGAGAGTAGCTGAGTCCCATGCTATCTCTTTGTACCGTTAGCATTATTAATACAAACAAAAAATAAATGGCGGTTTTTTCCTTTTTTGTGCTATTTCTGCGATTGGTAGTCTGAGAATAATTAAGTAGGTACTCTGAGCATACCATAGACAGCTAGGTAGCTATATTGGTTATTTTTTAAGCATATGCCGAGCCAAGAACGAGTTGACTTGGCTATTTCGCTAATGGACTCTCTGAGTGTGTTATACCTTCCATTCCCCTACTAAGCAACTGTATTTATACACTGACGGTGTATAATTAATGCAAATAAAATAATGTATCTGTGATCGCTACATATATATCATTGATCAGTTGAGTACAAAGGTTACTAATTCGTGTTGTGGGTGGCCTTTGATGTTACCGGAGGCAGATTTGCGTTTGATAACAGTGCCATCCTCATAGCATTAGGGGTGTTTGGCAGAAGTTTAAATATATTATAATTAAATGGATGTACTAGCTGTCATGGGATGCAGTGAAGTGATAGTCAGAATGATCAGTGGATAAGATTGGCCAATGTTCTATATGGCACTTTTATCACGGATTTCTTTATAAAACAACAATAACGTAAGTACACGATGGAACTTAATTGAGCATTTTTCGGACACTCACGGAGACACCTCATTAACCAGAGAGAGACAGAACTAAACACCAATTTAAAACAATGGCCTGTCGCCGGTCGCGCAAAAATCCTATACTACTCGAACTGTTAAAGACGTACTTTGCTAGTGCTGAGGGCCCTTTAAACGCCGGACTCTCTATCGGAGAGTCATCAATAAAAATCAGTTTAATTATGTACCGTTTACTGGTCAACCTCAAATACTGTTATCTAACGTGCTCTTCAAACTGGTCAGCAGCCTGTTTGTATTTTAAATCGAAAATGCCGTGTGAAACTACTATTAAAATATGCGTAACGAATAGGTACTACATAGCTGGGGATGTAATATGTGTTTCGCAAAGTATTTAATATCCTGCACGCCTAATGGTTTGATTAATTTTGTCTCTCAAGGATTTTGGGGCAGGGCAAGTGATGTTACCATAGTGGAGAACTGTAACTATCTTAATGCATTACAAGAGGAACTTGCATCTTAGCAGACAGAGGCTTCAAATACCTTGAACAAGCACTTCATGAAAAGGGCATGAAACTCTTAAGGCTTTACTCTTTCGGCGAGATTCAACCGAACAGGAATAAGGACTTGAAATAATGACGACATTGTATGGGTAATAAAGTAATAATGGAATAGTGTATCGTATAAATACCCCGCTAAAACATAATAAGTGTACTAAAATGCTACAAGTAAAACATATGAATCCAAAGCCACGTAATTTATAGCCCGACCCGTATTTAACCCTGAGGCGCTACATATTGGAAGGTAAAGTGTATAGTTTAAGGTCAGATCTAAATTAAATAATAAAAAACATTGTAGGCCGCCTGGAATGTTATATATAAATTCCTTTATTTGTCGAGTACCAAATTTTTTTTAAAGTAGAAACTGGCATGTAAAAGATGGCCCAGCTCGTATTCAGCCAATTCAACTCGTATTTTTCTGTTGCAAACACGACGTTTTTGTATGTCCCAAATAGTTTGCGTTTTATTCGTGGAAAAATACACTTGCGATTTTGTTTAAAAAAAAATGGCTGGAAATCGTAAATATTTTCACGTTGTGCAACGATATTTAAAGTTTATATAAATTTAGTCTTTTTTTATTCCCCCATATTTGAGAAAAGCACTATACTAGCCTCAGCCCGAATGGCAATTGCAGGCTTCGTATTATAATTAAACAGACTCGCAAGCTCGTCCGTTTAAACAAATACTCAGCCTGCAATACTTACGCCCCTCGTTAAACAATTTACTATTATTTATAGGAGGTTTGTTAGGTTTTATGAATAAATTTTCCATTTCGGATGAAACATTATACATGCTGTAAGGCAGAGCCCTCGGGTTATAATTCATGTAACTCGTGACATCAAAGACTGGGATTGAAATTCATTGCGTAATGGTTAAGCTTTGTGAAATAAACACAGTACAGATCATGCGATACCCTCGTTGTGTGGACTACACAATCTACTGACTCTTCCAATGATAGGGAATATGTAATGCGGGAAGGAGTCCACCCTCGTTAGGCATGCTAAAACCCCGCATTAATACATATTACCTGGAGGAAGCGGGGGTGAGGCACTATGGAGCCGTCCAAGACTCATAGTGCCCCTTTGCCTCAGCAGGGCTCGACCTATCCTGCTGGGGGATTTCTCTCCGAACCCCGATCGGAAGACTTAGTGCAAGGGGGGCATGAGGGCGCCAACCTTCATGCTGGTCAGCGAGAGGCAGAATATGATGCTATGGATTGCGCCATAGCCGGCACCTCTTATACTTCGGAGGTGGCTGCAAGTAGGTTAGAAGTAGGAACTATCAGCGATGTAGTCGGAATAAGACCCACTTTGCGGGGTGATACGTTAACTCGGTTAGATGCCTATATGCTTCTGATTGACGAAAGTAAAAAAATAAATGGCCGCTTAGGAAGACCGTTTGATCTAAGCACTCGAAAGAAGCTGCTTAATAAAATTTGGATTAAAAAGTAACACTGATATTTTATCAAAATCCCGGAAACCGGGCTTTTTTTAAAAGTTGTTATATCTGCTGAAGTCCGCCATATATGCAGTCGGTTTTTTTTGTGGTGGTAGTCCATAATTGTGGCTACGTTATAAAGCCAAAATAAACTGCGAATACTAAAGATATTAATCACAAAAAAAGAAATACGATTTTGTCATTTTCACGATTATTTTGAAACTGAGAAGTCCTAGCCTGGCCACAAATGGTTCATAATTTAGCCTTATACTAAGCCTTTTCATCGCAGTGCAAAATCAAGGTTTATATACGTTGTTTCTTTTGTTTTTTAAAGATAAAGATTATCTTAAAATTCCGGGACTTAAACTTTAGATTGCATTCATTTCAAAACTATGATAGTGAGCCGCGCGGGAGTTTTTGTCCTTTATTCGTGACCTCTTTCTCTATTGAATCATCCAATAAAGTTAGCCTGTCTCAAAATGAGGTCCAAAGGACACACTGTGCGACGGCCCTTAAATAGAGTCGTGTCAGATATTTATGAGGGGTTTGTTGTAGCAGTTGTTAATGTACTACGTACAACAAAATTAGACGACAAAACTTCGAACTGTTCGGACTGAAAATTATATTAAAAAAGGTTTTTACAGTAAAGAGCCATATGTACAGTAATAGTTATTTACGATACAAGTGCCGAAAATAGGAAATTCGCAACGAGTGGTGATAAATTAAAACACGACCGAAGGGAGTGTTTTAAATCGACACGAGTTGCGAATTACCTATTCGCACGTGTATCGTACAACGCTTTACTGTACATATGGCTCTTTAAGGTTTCGACTAGTGCACTAGTGCGGGAAAGTAGCACCATAATATGTACTGTAAAACGTTGTGCGATACACGTGCGAATAGTTAATTGGCAACTCGTGTCGATTTAAAACACTCCCTTCGGTCGTGTTTTAATTTATCACCACTCGTTGCGAGTTTCCTATTTTCGGCACTTGTATATGTATTTTGCAGCATGGAAGCCCTGGCCAGTGTAAGCTAGTTTGGTTGACACGATAAAGAAAGTTAAAACATAAAAAGTACCGTAGTAATCTTCGGTTCTTTAGCGTGGTTTTGTCAACAACCACATCAACCTAATTGAAAATATGCTCATCGCAGCAGTTCCATTTTTTTTATCATGATCAAGTATTGAACATCTTTCATATATTTTACCAATTTTTCGTAAAGATAATATTGAACGTGGTGGGAGTGAAACGAATGATGTTTTTGCTTCAGCTTGGGCAAAATTAATTCGTATGTCATTTGATCTGTTGTTCTCTACAGGTCGCATTTATTTCTCAACCGATTCGCGTGAAAAATTCTCAGCAGGTTGAAATAAAGATTTTTTGTCAATTCAGATTTTCGAAAAAAAGGCGAGCTCATGAGTTCTGCAGTTCACAGAGTCACTAGTTTATAATTGATGTCATTAGGTATATACATGTACCTACAGTCATTTTGTTGCATTCATTATAATTTTATGTTTTCTCATTTTAATTTAATTCTATATTTGTCATTAATCACATTTTCTGTTTTAGGTTTCCTGTGTTGTTTTTTTTATTTTATTTTATTTTGTGTTCTCATTATCACATAGCATGAAATTATATTTATTTTTATATTATTAAATAATTATTCTTAGTATTGACATTTTATTTTTATTTTTAGGAAATTATTTACAATGACATGCATGTAGAATTTTTAATTAGGTATTGTACGCCATATAATGGCTGATTGTGACGAACCATGGAACCACTATCAACTTTATAATTACTCACTTTCAGACATTTTTGTATTTGTACATTATTTTCACTAAAATTTCACTATAGCTACAAACTGCTACAAAAGAAAGTAATTTTCCAAACCAAGTGAGGAATCTGTCGCTAACAACGCTGTAACATCGTTGTCGAAGCGGTAGCAATTATAAGAGCCTTGAAAGGTCTTTCAAAATATAGAAAACAGTCATTATTGTAATGGTCACAGTTTTATAAACAAACATCCTAACCGACGACAATGAAACCATGATAAGTTAGACAAAGTGCATGTTGACACCCTGAAGTTACAAGCGTCCTTAGACTAAAGTTCCTTGCATCCATTGGTCCGTACCTACGCTTGTTTGCCACCATCGTAGCATTAAAAAAAACCCTAGTGTATACAAACATACATAGATGCACTTCTTTCCCAAAAGGGGTATGCAGAGCACATGAAACTTGTGTTCCAGTGCCACTTTTAGCATAAATTTCAGTATAAAAGGTCCAGTTTAGGTGGAATTATGTTTTAAAATAAAGAAATGCATAGTATAGGTATGGTCGGTTCGCTGGATGCGGCTGGCGCAGGAACGGTCATTGTGGGACTTTGGGGGAGGCCTATGTCCAGCAGCGGACGTCTTACGGCTGATATGATGATGGTATTTTGTTAGGCATGTTAAGAAACGTATTAAAGGGATATTTCAAACGTAGCATGAGGTAAGAATTTGCCTCGAACGTCTGTCGGAGAGCTAATCCCAGTTATTCGCATTCGCAAATAATGATAACGATTTCCAATTCTCCACAACGATCTGTCTTGAGAGACCTGCATTCAACGATTCTCTGTCTAAACCCGCGAGATCCGAAGATTGAAGTTTGGGGACCACGCACAACGAGGGTTCCGTGCCTATTAAAAAGGTCGTATCGTTACTGAAATCTTACGGCACTTACGTCCTTTTCTTTAAGGAAGGCAGTTTTTTAGAAATATCTCAAAAACCTGTGAACCGATCTTGTTCAAAAAAATTGCTGAGAAACCTTATATTTATTTTGAAAGGCCTATCGATTGATGTGCCACACGTGGGCTTGCTATGAAAAAAAAATATTTGAGTTTCAGTTTTATGTATGGAGTGCACCCCTAAAAAGTTTTTTTTTTAGTAATTTAGTTACAAAACTATGTAGCGGTTAACAAAATACACCTATCCTCAAAATTTTATTCAAATACACCTTATAGTTTTTGAGTAAAATGTCTGTGACATACGGACGGACAGACAGACAGACAGACAGACAGACAGACAGACAGACAGACAGACATGACGAATCTATAAGGGTTCCGTTTTTTGCCATTTGGCTACGGAACCCTAAAAGGTAAAGCTACTTTGTAGTTTCGTAAATTGTAACTTATAAATAATCGTAATTATCTTTTTACGATATTTAAACATAAATCAATCAACATTGACAAAACATACGCCGCGAGCGCGAGCGCGTGAAGCTCGTATCAGGAATTTTGTCGGGACCTTTGAAATTTGTATCTGGTAACCCTAGCTCGCTGCGAGTACGAGCGATAAAACACAAACAAATATAAACAGATAACGCGAGGGCCGTGTAACTATTATGTATGCAGGTGTAGCTAACAACGTCAGCTGGTAATAGGTATGTGTCTAGGATCAACTGAATGAGTAAGAGCAATCGTCATCAGCCTATAGCTAGGTACACGTCTCAACTGAACACAGGATTCATGGCCCATGACGGTAGACCAAGTCTCGAAGCTGGACCAGTACAGTACCTACCTTACCTACACACAAGGGCAGGATGGGGGGGAGTGCTGACCCGTCTCGCTTGACGAAGATCTTATGAGTACTTACATGTTTAGTTGGAACAGCGCAGTCTGCTGGCCGGGTTACCAAGTAAAACGGTCGTAACTTCCATATCCACAGTCCAACCAACCTCACCGCAGCGCAAACAGTACCAAAAGTATTCGTTTATCAATTAAAGACTAGACTACTGGAAGTACAGATTACTACTGGAAAACACATCTGCTTAATTTCAAATGGACCTGACTGATCACGTGACATTTGCTTTCTTTTTAAAATGCATTTTGTCGCGTCCTCCGCGCTTTTAATAAAATTGGCTTTTTTTTTTTTTGGTAGGCTATTTTTTCTTTTTTTTTTAGCCTATAATTTTTATTTTTCTTTTTTTTATCGATATTTTTTTGTCTAGTATCCGCACATTTCGTTTGATCATGTTCGTTCGTCAGCGCGCCAAAGAAATATAAATTTGATATCAAAACAAGTCGTCGGTTCAGATAGACCCTCGGGTTTGACTGTTTGTATAAGTTCATTGCATTCGACGACCGGTTAGCCTAGTGGGTAGTGACGCTGCCTACGAAGCTGAAGGTCCTGGGTTCGTCTTCATTGTCTCAAAAGTTAGCTAGTACTAGTATACTATTTGGTATATTACATATATGCTTAGTTTTGATTTATTGATAATCCTATGCTTCGTACATACAGACGCATATCGACAAATGGATTTTGCTAACTATGTAAACAAACCGCCATAGTGAAAGACAATTTCAATATGGCGGTTTGTTTACATAGTTAGCAAATTCTATTGACGGCCACTTTAAGATAATATTACTCATGTGTTAATATCTAAAAATCTTTATCTGATTACTGTAATTTTTGCGTAATCCCACATTATAAGATATACTTGCAAATCCATGCACATTGCTTAAGTCAGAAAGGACTAAAAGCTCACGTAATTATTGGACGTGCTTGTCAAGTTGGTAAACTTTTGGTAAACCGTGGGGATAGGTATATAATTTGGCAAATCTTTCACTAGGCCAAAAAAATATTAAACGATTAACGTTTCGTCAGTGCAACAGTTTCCTTTTCTTACATTAGGTAACTTTTTACTTCCAAGAACGAGAAACCATAACAAAGTCAGACTTTTATTCAATGCTTATATAACTTACTAGGCAAAAGGTACACAGTAATATTTTTGTCCGTGGGCAATAAGAATGATTTTTAAATATGCTAATCGAGAAGTGAGACGAGTGACCACTGATAAACGTACCTTTTTCTCTGAAGAAATAACGGGAATAGTGCAAAATACAAAAACTGGTGTAATAAGTATAGTGACTGAAATCTGTCCTGTGACAGAGCCAGTTAGGTGCGACGACAAGCGAAGCGAAGGAGTGTGTTAGGTAAACCGTGATCAAACAACGCCAAAATCAACTTTTTTAATATTTGTTAAACATAATCCCAAAACAAGCCAAATAAAAAAAAACACATGAATCATTATCTCGCAAACGAATCACTAATTTGAAAAATCGTTTTAAGAAACCCATAATATTTTTGAACAGCTATGCATCCCCACTTTAGGTGTAGGGGCGGTACGGTACACCAAAAAAATGTTTTTTTGAAGATTTTATTCTTCTGTCTTGTCGGCGCGATTGATATATACAGTGTGGAAAGTTAACTCGGGCCCTGGAGGGAAACTACCTTAAATCCTTGAGCTAGCTCATTTTACTTAAATGAGACATTCCTTTATTTTGAAAAAGAAACAAAACTGATTCGACGGATAGACACCCGTCAAAATACAGTCATTAAAGAGGTAACATAATATACCGATAAGAAACTGAGGTACTATGTCGAGGAATTGGGTTGACAAAAAAAAAAAAACCGGCCAAGTGCGAGTCGGACTCGCGCACGAAGGGTTCCGTACCATTATATATAATAATAAGTTACAATAGAATTTGTACGAAACTATTACTTCTTGAAGTACATTTTATAAGTTGGTCGACTATTACTCGTAAACGTGTAAAGCCTACTTAGCTGTGATAGTTTTCCTTTTAACTTCGTTATATGTACTACTACCATGAATTTTTTCACATATCCCAAAACAACCATTTAGCTAGCAGAGACAAGTACTTATATACATTAAAGGCGGCTGGCCGGCGTTTTGCACCAGCGATGATTTAAAACCTTTTTTCTGCAGAAGACAGGAACTATATGTGGAAGGTGGTTGTATTATGTGGGGTTACCGAATGGTCATTCCTGAAGACTTACGAGCAGGTATCTTAAAATAATAGCTCAATCCTGTTACACAATCCGGCACGTGCGCGCCGGCGCGTACATACTGTGCCGCTATCCCGCCGCAACCCCGCCGCACCCGGACCGCGTATCCCGGCACCGCGTGCATCGCACCCGCCCCCGCCGCGCAACACGCGCATGCACGGCGCCGCCGCATGCGCCGCGCATGCACCGCGGCATGCCGCCACGCGCATGCCGGGCGCGCCGGATCGGTGCGGATGGATGCGCGCATTGCGGCGCGGCCGGCGGCCGGTGGTGTGCGGCGTGCAGCCGAGTACGCACGTCGGCGCCGGGCATGCACATGATGTGGTACAACGCTAATAAGGCATCCAAATAAACAGAGATACTTAGGTACCTACATACAAACAGTCGAAAACATAACCCCCCTTCTACCGCAGACGGGTAAATATCCAGCCTTTCTTGATCTTAAGATTCCAAACATAAATATTTAAAATATAACGTTCCAAAAACAAAAACTTGTTCTAATTGTCTCTACCACATTCCAGGCGCCCTATCCCTGCTCCCAACCATCCTGTACCTGTCTCTGGGCGTGCTCGGCGAGTGCTCGGACGCGACGCTGGCCGACGCGGCCGTGCTGCTCCTCCAGCAGGCGAGCGCCGCGCCCGCGCCGCGCGTGTCGAAACAAGCTAACAACACTGAAGTAGGTAGTTTATAAATCGCTGCTACATATAGTTTACAGTCAATATCAAAGTGCTACAGCTGTCTGTATCTATTCTACTATACTTACATGAACCCCATTACGTATTCTGTTTTATTTACACTTTAAGGACGCACTTTTATTATGAAAATTGAAAGACCACAAACAGAACGAAATCGCACGGTGCTGTCGACTTTTGACCAAAGAGTATAATAAGTGTGACACACGCGTCATGTTATCACTCACTTTCTTTCACATTGCAAGAATTTACTATGGTAACAAATTATAGGAGACGCCCGACTGAATGCCGGCCGACGCGTGATTCGGCCCGTGTGGATACGAGTTAGAAGCATGGCGGCCGGCCAAATCAAGGTCGCCTCAATTCGCGTCGTTAATGGAAACGTATAAACGATTTGGTGGCCATTTTTATCACGGAATTTCGTATAAACAACGTATATATCTACCTCTATTTTATATTACATCATTGCTCTATATGGTGTCATTCATCTTATCAATTTGTTTCATAGCTTTAATATTACAATTTGTCTTTTCAAATAGAAATAAAATGAATTGAACTCAAATAAATCGTGTTAAAAATGAGATACCTACACAATGATTTCGTTTCTTTTTTACCCGTCCTCCTCAGACGGAGGGTATACGTGTATGTTGACAAGATCATATTTCATTTCACGGGCTACTGAGTCTATTTGTCTGTACATATTCAATTGAATTGAAACTGACATTTGTTGCGCGCGCTCTCTCTAGGCAAGCCGGATCATGTTCACAACGATGCGCGCCAACAAATACAACCTATTTGATTTCCATCTAAAGGCCCCCAGAATTACTTCCTCCTTTTTTGAAGTCGATTAAAAAGGTCTTAACCTCCTAAGGCCCATGATCCTACTCATAGGATTTATTTCCCTGAAAGAAATTAAATCATATCTAGTTGGAATAGAGTTGCATTTGGTTTTTTTCGGTCAATTTTGAATGTGAAAGAAATTCAACTTTATTTTCGGCCCAAACGATTCAAAGAGTTAAGAAACTACATAATTAGATTTTATTTAACAGCCGAAATTTGACAGTTGTCATCCCGGTACAATAAACGTCAATGATGACATATGATGACATAAATTGTACTGGGATGACAGCTATCACATATTGGATGTAAGGGCATTTTCACTGTAGTTGAGATTTCCTCCTGGTTTACTTACCCGCTTTCATCGCTCTAGAGTATTAGGTACTTTTACCTTCTTACGACGGAAAACGAGTAAAAATATTGACCGATTCAATGTTATAGATATAAAGATCAAAAGTTTAAACTAGTGCGATTTCTTTTTTCTTTGTGCTTTCATATTTGTATCAATAGATAAGGCAAAATGTGTATACGGCACATCACACGTCGCTACATGACCTGTTACGTGACACCGCCCGCGCGCCGCCGGCTACTTCAATGTCGGCGATCCAAGAACAACCTGAAACCTCGGATAGTCACCCACGCTGAAAGTTCATTCTGTATACTGGTAAAAGATTTTTATAAATCGAGTGAGTACAGTACAGTCACCATCAAAAGTAACTGGGCAAACGAAGACGTCAAAAGTCTTTAATACAAGGGAATAAGAGCTTTTGAACACGCCAATTGCGCAGTTACTTTTTATGCTGACTGTACGTAGTTCCAGAGATTGGTAAACATAGGTACATAAAAGAAACTATAAATTATATTGGAACACTGGATTGCCTGCTATCCATCATCTCGCAAAACTTTAAACATGCACAACAAACAGGTGCCCATCGCCATGCAAAAAAGTCGCATTCAGGTACTAGCTCCCAATGACCTTCTGTTGGAAGCTTATAGCTTCGTTTTATCGTCATTTTTACCACAATCATGTTAACAATAACGAGGTTTACCAAAATAATATCCCTTACTTCAAAACACACCGTTTTCGAGATATCTGGCACCAAACTTTGGCAATTTTAGGCAGAAACCAGTAACTTACCTTTCTCAACGGCAACGAAAAAACTCAAGTATCAAAAAGCATACGGGCCCATTGAAACTAACTAAAAAACCAGTATCCGTCATTAACTAGAGCTTTATCTCAACGTGATAAGGTTGGGAATCGTATGCGTGGGGGCTGAGGGTTAAACCGTAAAACCTCCGTCTCATCTCACGTGAGTTATGCAACAAGACTAGATTTGTCACAATTTATACCATAATCTGAGCGTCGCATCTGTTTTACTTTCTCTGTAAATAAGACGGGTTATGGAACATTACTCAACCAGGGCGGTAAAATAAATGTCTCAGGTCGCGAATCATTGACGGCCGAAAGCAAGAGCGTATATGCAATTTGAGGCCTTCTTTATTTTTACCCCAATAAAAATAAAACCTATTGACAATTTTATTAATAATTTCAGACCGGGTTATGATAACATATATATCAGGCGAACGCATTCTGGTGTTAGCCAAATCTATAAGTAAGCTTTTAAGTAAGTAAATAAACCCGCCATTTGTGTTAATGACATTTAAAATAATAATAAAATACGGGACAATCTTACAGTTCACTAAGGCTTTTATTATTGATACTAGACGACCATATATTTCATAGATTATAATGGTAGGATTCCACGGTTATCTATGTCACTCGATCTCGTTAATTAACATGATTATGTTGTTTAATAATAATTTTCCTTAACTTAACACATCTATTACTAATAGTATCTATAGGGTTAAAAAAGCATGATGAAAACAATATCCTACTCATATGTTACTTTTGTCACTTGTTTATATATAACCCGGTCTGTCTTTCTTCAAACCTTACATGTTCACAGTTACTCTATGGCGTTGACAATAAAGTCATGTTCAGATGTTTGTGAAAACCTTGACCGCTCAGATGTAGATATGTGATGGCACTGTACTCTAGAAGTCTCCGAGAGAAGTTTTTGAAAGTGAAATGGAAGACACGATTTGAAAATCGATAACGGTAGCGAGGTCCCTTTTTTAATGCGCTCCGCATACATACGCTCGAAAAACATAACCCTCCTTCGGCAGTCGGGTAAAAAGCAACTCTACTGACCACGATATAAGATTCCAATTCCAATGAGGTACAGTCAGCAGCAAAATTAGCTACGCGGGTCGAAAAGTGCTCAAACGACACGACTCAAATTTTAAGAGGATAAAGACTGTCTAGATCAGTGTTATTTTGCGCAGCTACTTCTGCCGCTGACCAGGGTTCGAAAGGATAATTATCACGATAATTATCGTGATAATAACACATTATCATGATAATTATCGTGATAATAACACATTATCATGATAATTATCGTGGTAATAACACATTATCATGATAATTATCGTGATAATAACAGATGGATAATTATCGATTGATAATAACAAAAAATTGCGCTCGTGAAAGTGAACTGTATTCTAAGTATTCGAACGTGTATCTCCGCACTTGCGTCTATCCGAACGCACGAAGTGTCTACGTTCCCCTTACAAGAAGAATTCAGTTCGGATTATGCAAAGCTGAGCGATTTTTTTTCCTGTTTGGCCTGCTAGGCGGCCAGTCACAGATGTGCTTAGGTCATTTAGGTATAACCTCATTGGGGGCCTTATGGGCCCACCCACAATGGGAATAAAGTTGAGCGAACTCGAGTGTCATTGGTTCTTATACTGGTGATAATTATCCGATAATTATCAAGAAGCGTAATGATCTTGATAATTTCGAACCCTGCCGCTGACTGTACATAAGTTTTGAGTCGAACAAAATCATTTTTTTCTCGAACACTATTTAATGTATGTAAACGAAATTTTCCGCAGCATAACCAAGGTAACCGATATGGCCCTCCGGATCGCTAAACTTAAGTGGCAGTGGGCGGGGCACATGGCACGTAGAACCGATGGCCGTAGGGGCGGAAAGGTTCTCGAGTGGCGACCACGGCCACGTGCCGGAAGGCGCGGCGTGGGTAGGCTGGCACCGCCGTGAGTCCGCTGGATGCGGGTGGCGCAGGACCGGTCACTTTGGCACTCTTTGGGGGAGGCCTATGTCCAGCAGTGGACGTCTTTCGGCTGATATGATGATGATAATGATGATGATGAAACTAAATTTTGATGTGTACCGCTTCAATGTGTAGTAAAGAAAATTACGCCTGGCTTCAAGACATTTTATATGCCTAAAAATCTCCATAGGTTTCTTTCTAGATTTATGCAGAGAAATCACCGTTTAACGCAAACCTTTCGTTCCCGCCAGTTTAACAAAGAATGAAAAATAACATTCAAATTTATATTTTTCTAAAAGATAACATTTTAAATACCCTTATCATTATCACGAAACAAATTATTTTTTATTAAATATTTTGTTTTTGGTAGAGCAGTCTAGCGTTAATAGAAAGGTCGCAGGTTCGAATCCTGTCGGGGGCTACAGACGAAGATGGTTTATTTTTCCATTATATTCTTTCTCTGTATCATATCGATTAGAAAAAAAAATATTTAAACAATTTAAAAAGCTATTTTCAGGCTGCCAGTTCAACTTTTTTTTCATTGGACTGACAAAAATCGACTCAAAACTTATGAACACTCGAGGTACAGTCGGCATCAAAAGTAACTGCGCAATCGAAGACGTCAAAAGTTATTCCCTTCTAATAAAGACTTTCGTCTGCGCAGTTACTTTTGATGCTGACTGTACTATGGGAAATTGGGAACTAGAACTACAAGCCTGCTTTATCTCTGTTCTTTCGTAACGTCAACACGTGGCGGCCATGTTTGTGCGTGTCTGCGGCCGTAAAGGGTCGCATTATGCACCGTAGATCTTTTGTAAGTTTCTTTGGAGTTGTCTGTTGAGACAAATTGTAGACGCCTCAGTCAAAAGACAGCGAGCTTCTAAGGATTTTCAAGAGTCCGCAGTAAGCTCGGCCGAATTTCACCTTCCCATACAAACGTATTTGCGCTCTCATTTTAAAACTACGTGTTGAATTGTGACGAAACTGCATATACAGTCATATGAGGTATACCTATGTCTGTAATTAGTTTATATGGTTCCAGTTTATAAAACAAACGAAATAGAGCAAAAACAAGTTTTCTCAAACATGCTCGGAAATGTACGCGTTAATATCACGAAATGAAGACGTGAAGTTTCTTGTTTATGGCTCCCTACATTACTTCTTGGCCTTACGCCAAGAAGTAATGTATGAAAACCCTAAGTAAAACAATTATTGTCCGCTACTCTAACTTTTTAAATTTGCTTACTAATATTAAACTGACAAAGGAAAATTTACATACTGCCAACCACCACTAGACACTGTAAGCATACTTGCTTCATAAAAAAAAAAAAATCTATGGTACTATACTTTATGTGCGGTTAAACATGGTGCTCGAACGGCTTGTTCAAATGTTTAAAAAATAAAAAAGGCGCAAATTACCTATTATTTAATTGATTACCTAGTATTTATTTTAATTTTAATTTTTCCTCACATCGTTTGAGAAAAGTACTATACAATCCTCGGCCGGAACAGGGATTGCTGGACTCGTTGTATTCGGCCTCGTCTACGACTCGGCCGTCTACCCCAATCTCGTCCAGCAATCCCTTACTTCACGGCCTCTGCAGTAATCTACTATTTGTATGAAAAACTTAAATTCTCTGTATTTTTTTACTATGGTATCTGAAGCTACATAAACTAATTACAAACCTAAATATACCTCATGTCATTGTACATGCAAAGTTTCGTCACAATCCGACACGTAGTTTTAAAATGAGAGCGTAACTACGTTTGTATGGAGAATCGAGCTTACTGTTGACTCTTAAGATGATTTGAACTGGCACAAGATAGAAACGAGTTCCGGAAGATGGTCGCTGACACCTGCTGAGGATATGGCACAACCAGAAGAAGAACTAGCCGATCGCAGCTCCCCGCCCGGATATAACAATTTACCCAGGCGGAGTCTCAGGATAAAATAAACCACCAATGGCAGTAGCGGATTCAGGTTGGGGGCAAGGGGGTTAAAGAGCTTTTAGCTCAAATTTTAACCGCTTGACAACAGCGAACGAAAAAACCATACAATGCGAGCTCCTTACAAACTACCCAAACACGTGCCTAAAACCCGGTATGCGCATGTTCGAACTAAACGGCTGCCTGGCATCGTTTCGACACCCCGCCCCCAACCCCGCATAATGGCATGGCACCCATTTTGCGGCGCTACTTAGAGTTCTATCGTTTTTAAACACACACACACACACACACACAGGAAGGCACACAGGCATTCGCATACCCCTTTCACAGCATTGCGTTACCTTACATACTTCACTTATTTTTATTCAAGCAGAAGCGTCTTCTAATTTTTATTAGTTTATTCATCAGCTAACTTGTAAACCTATTATTAGAGTATCCGTCAATAAAATTGTTAGACTAGTAACTCTGTATAGCCTTCTTTTTGTGTATTGTTTCTATGTTCGCCAAATTATTGTGACTAATTTACTATGGAAGAGCGGGACTTCCTGACACAGGTATTGCATACTTACTAGGAAGTCCCAACCTTTATATTATTGGTGTAACCTTTATTGGTGAATAAATGCTTTTTACTTTTACTTTACTTTTTCGTTCGCTTCCTAACGCCCAGAAGTACCTACGCTTTTGTGTTTTTGAATTGGGAACTTTTTGACATTCAGTAAAAGTTCAATTTGTCACAACAGCGTAGGGACCAGCCAACGAATAAACTCGTGTATACATAACGCAGCTTCATACTAATTTTCACCCCCCTGTTTCGCCCCCTTGCGGGACGATTTCCGAGATTAAAACTGTCCTATGTCCTTCCCCGGGACTCAAACTATCTTTATACCAAATTTCAACGAAATCGGTTCAGCGGTTTAAGCGGTAACAGACAGATGCACTTTCGCATTTATAATATTAGTATGGATAACAGAGAATCCTATTTTGTAATTACTAGCTTCTGCCCGCGACTCCGTCCGCGTGGAACTCGTTTATATCGCAGCTCCATACCTTTCCCCTCCCATTTCACCCCCTCAGGGGATGATTTCCGGGATAAAACTATTCTATGTCCTTCCCCGGGACTCAAACTATCTCGATACCAAATTTCATCGCAATCGGTTCAGCGGTTTAAACGTGAAGAGGTAACAGACAGACAGACACACTTTCGCATTTATAATATTACTAGCTTCTGCCCGCGACTCCGTCCGCGTGGAAATCGTTTATATCGCAGCTCCATACAAACTTCGACCCCCCATTTCATCCCCTTAAGGGGTGATTTCCAGGATGAAAACTATCCTATGTCCTTCCCCGGGATTCAAACTATCTCCATACCAAATTTCATCGCAATCGGTTCAGCGGTTTAAGCGTGAAGAGGTAACAGACAGACAGACAGACAGACAGACACACTTTCGCATTTATAATATTAGTATGGATAGTATAAGTATATAGTATACTAGCTACTGCCCGCGACTCCGTCCGCGTGGAAATCGTTTATATCGCAGCTCCATACAAACTTCAACCCCCCATTTCATCCCCTTAGGGGGTGATTTCCAGGATGAAAACTATCCTATGTCCTTCCCCGGGCTTCAAAATATCTCCATACCAAATTTCATCGCAATCGGTTCAGCGGTTTAAGCGTGAAGAGGTAACAGACAGACAGACAGACAGACAGACACACTTTCGCATTTATAATATTAGTATGGAATGGATGGATATGGATAGTATGGATGTCCATCCAGAAAATCCATTCTATACACGTTGATTTTTATCCGTGATCAGGAGTCGAAAAATATTGATAAACAGCCAAAACGGATTTCAATGGATGATGTCATGCAAATAAATCACTGTTTAGTTAATTAAATTTAATAATAATGTTAACAGTAATGTCCACTGAATATTTGGTGACCCTACATTTCTTGAAGTTAAGGCGCCGTAGGTTCAGCGAAGTTAAGCGAACAGAGATTTTGAAACAATATAATGCGACTGTTTATAATAATATGGTTTCAAAAAAATACGAATAGTAATCTTGAGCCTTTTTTGCAGCGAGATCAGTGATTCGAAACATGATTAAGCAATGTTCGCTCGATATAAAAAAATCACGAACATAGATCTAAAATACACTTAAAATATTCGTAACAAATTATGCACAAAAGCTAAAAATATTAAAATTGCTTCTAAAAATCGGCAATATCATGTTTGAGAGAACTCAGTGATTACTTTTTTATTTATTTAAACGGCAAAAAAAAATATATTTAAAAACATGATATCCGCGCTTCCGACCACGCACTTCTATCTCGCTCACGCTTATGCTCAGTGAGAGGGAGAGAAGACCATGAACCTACGCCGCCTTAAGTAGTCTCCGACATTAGACAAATATGTGGCGGATCCTATCGTGTCAGTATGTATTCTACCATGTCGTTAAAGTGAGGACCAAACTAAGTTTGTATGGAGAGTCGAGGTTCCTGGCGACCCTTAAGTACCATTGCAACTTCTAGCGCCGGTGTGGAGAATATTATGCAGTAAAGTCTGAAATAAATATTTTTTTTATTTTTTAGCACAACCTTACCTAATCCGCTAACATACAGCAACGGGACATAAGTATAAGTACCTAAGTTGTATGCACCCATCATATTTTTTCACCTCACTAGCTCGGAAAGCCCTTTTTGTATGTTTGATACCTATTGAGAAAATCGCTTTTTATCCACATGTGAAGAAAGAGTTTTGACATTTGAACGCAGCTTAAGTGACATGTGACAGCTAACAAAACGTAGAACGTTAAAAGTGCTAAATTTAGAACATCACAATTAATGAATTGCATCAAGTAAAAAACACTAAATACAGACTTACAACTTTATTCATAAATGCATTTAACATTAATCTTCATTTTTGTTATAAAAACGGATAAAATGTTCTGACAGTCCAAGTAAGTCGATGTGCGAACAAAACGTATCCGAAATAATAATAATAAAACTTTTAAGTCAAAACCTTTCACTTTTCTTTCAATTACCTCAGTCACAACGCTGGTATTCAGTGCCTCCCCTTTCACTCATACACATGACTGCTAGTGCGGGTAAAAAAAAAAAAAGGTAGGTAAAAAAAGACCACTTAGAATGTACGGAAAAAATACATTGTAGCTTAACTTATACTACTGAGTTTCCTTGTGTAGTATAAGTAGTTCTGGAGATTAGGTGGTCAAAGTTCATTACAAGACTTTTCTAACAAATCCAAACACAGCTATGATACGATGTTTTATCATGAAGTCCCAGTTCATATCTTCCGGCTCCATCATCAGATCAGTTCGACAGTACCATATTATTGTATTGTCATCAGAACTACATACAGCTGCCAATTTTCATGACGCTACGATTCTTGGAAGATGGTTAAATTCGTACAATTCTATACGTTACTTTTCGTGTCATAACGGAACTTTTTAACTACGTTTCCATTGACGACGCGAAACTGAGGCAAGTTGGTGCAATTGACTCAGTTTTAGTGTGTCAGTTTAGGTTATAAATTACTTATAATTACAACCTTCCTCTTTTTTATATTACAAGTGAAGAAAACCCGACTTCATATATGTTAATAATCATACTTCGTAATATTATAAAGAGGAAAAGGCCTTGAGATTGTAGCCTTGCAAGTTTGTATATTTTGGGAAATTTCCGGAACCGCTTATACTAGCTTCTGCCCGCGACTCCGCGTCCGCGTGGAACTCGGTTATATCGTAGCTCCATACAAACTTTCACCCCCCATTTCACCCCCTTAGGGGATGATTTCCCGGATAAAATGTCCTTCCCCAGGACTCAAATTATCTCTATACCCAATTTCACCTAAATCGGTTTAGCGGTTTAAGCGTGAAGAGGTAGCAGACAGACACACAGACACACTTTCGCATTTATAATATTATATAGTCTGGATTTTATCCCGCTGTTTACCAGCGTCCTTTGCAATACGCGGGCGAAGCCGCGCCGGCAGCTAGTACTATATATAAGACGCCTCATACAAAGCCAAAGAAAAGTTACTATATAATCTTATCACATTTATTGTATTTACTTTCTGAATCTAATCATTCAGATGCAATATCTACTCCATCAATCTAATCTTTGAGGGTGCACCCGTCATATAGCTACATAAGTATTAAGGGTTATCAGTACCTATAACTATATACCTAAGGATTGCCACCAGATCTGACGGCTGAAACGTGACTGATGACGCATTACGTCAATAATTCATATATATTTTAAATAATATGATAGGTACTTACAGAGAGAAAGAGTATAATGGAAACAAGTTTCTGTCAAAAAAATAATTTTTGTACAAGCTTTTATTGCCGACTGTACTTTTCTGTATAGGTACCATCATCAACTACTCATTTAGACGATTCTAACGAGTCCAAACTCAACGGGGTTACGTCGGTTAAGAACTGAATTCCGATGGCCACCTTCTGTCTCCATCATCAGATCAGCTCGATTGGTACCATAATACCCAAAATTTCAGCTCAATGGAAGTGGGTCAAATTTAACTTGCAAGATTTGATTACAGACAGACAGACAACGGGACAGGTGAAAGTAAATAAAAGCTTGTAAAATAAACCATCTTCGTATGTAGCCACCGACAGGATATCCATTATATTATAATTTGTCCACTCTATTCTTTCTCTCTGTATCATATCATTTAAAAAATATGATGGGGGTTATCATCATTACTGATGGGGGTTATCATCATTACTGATGGGGGTTATCATCATTACTGATGGGCGTTATCATCATTACTGATGGGGGTTATCATCATTACTCATCATCGTTACTCAACTCTGCTCTATTTAGGTTTTCTCAGAAACTGACAGCTTTTTAGAATTCAAACCTAACGTAACCTACAGGGTTCTAGTTATACAAACAAGTCCTGAAAATGTTACGGTTTCAGAGAAAAAGAACACTTATGGCAAATGATTTATATTCGGCGTTGTGGCGATGGCGGACCGTTAGCAAACTTTTTTTTTTTTCAAATTTCTTAGGAAAGGTTTACCCTGCGGGTTCATGGGTTTTCTTAATACTATTGTAACAAAGAAAGTCTGGTCTCAGTTATTGTATTTATTTTTTAAGGAAAATACTGTTTTAAAAGCCTCCGTCCTAGAAAATCCCCAGAATTGTATGTTATTTAAGTGGAACTGTCATTAACCGAAGTGATTAAACGATGGATATATTATTGATATTTATGGGTACTAAGAAGAAAAACAAAAGTTTCTTTCTTCTTTTGACTTGGAAGTAATATGTTCTAATATAGCGTTCCCGGCCTAGGTACTCTTGATTTATACCAAAGTTGTGAGTGTACAGACATACAAAATAAATGCCCTTACCGGGTTTGAACGCGGGACCTCCGGCTTCGTAGGCAGGGTCACTACCAACTAGGTTACAGAGGTCGTCATCATTATCTGTGGCAAGGAACATAGATATTAGTATACTATCTTGCTGTTCACTTAATAACATCTACTTAATGTAATAATCCTAAAGTACTGTACTCATTTGACTGTATCGCATATTCATTTCGAGTTTGCAGCTGTTATTATGTTGGAAGGTTTCTCCATTCAAAGCCATAGTGGGCTTATTCCCATCGCATCACCAGCTAATGAACTGCGGCCGGTCATATTAAGCCGCTAGCGAGTTATCCGCCGTGCCCGCATTCGTTAGAGGCCTCGGCCTGTATTTTCCTCTTGCCGACATTGCTTGTAATAAAAATGTTTGATTTAATTTATGCACTTAAGCTGGCAGCATTTGGCTTTATGCATTTTTAAGACGAGGTTCTCATTACAGCAATTTATTTAGTAGAAGCTGATATCCTCTTATAATTTAGTAGAGGCAATAAAACTTTTTCTAACAGAGTATTTTTATGGATCTTTATTGAAAGGTCTGAATAACTTTTATTACTTCGGCTCAGCAACATCAATAAAAAAACTTACGCAAGAACATGGGATATATTCGACTAAACGTATTGATTTGGAATCGGTTTTGTGTCTAAAACGTAAAACTATAATACCTACCTATACTGGAAATCTAATATTGTGTTTTTATCATCGCGCCTATTTTCTACACGTTAGAGAATACATAGTTCAACAACAGTCGTTTAGAAATAAATCATTTGAAATATACTTAGACAAAATCGGATTCCTTCAATTTAATTATAACACGATATATTCATTTTTATTAATAAATTATGTACCCAAAAAATGGCAACAGACGTCTTATTTTGAAACGTGATTCCCAAATGTACCCATACCCATACTTTCGTAATGTGTCACGATCATACACGATACAAGGTCAGATTTTTTTGCGTTTTTCTTTAATCTTAATAGTGACAACAAATAAAACGAAATGTTTAAATACTGTACAGGATCCTGCACAATCGAATCTGACTCGCACTTGGCCGATTTTTGTATCGTTGTTCGTATATGTCATGGTTCGGGGTCTCGGATTATATCCGTCCAAATCCTTGATATTGGAGTCGCTCGCTGACCTTGCCGCCCCGCTGCTGTTTGTGCAAATCTGATACAGCGACTTCATTGAATATGTAACCACAATAAATATTGTATTTTGTTGGGGCGCTCTGTAATGACGGGCTCGGTTGACGGCGGAACTGACACAAGAGGTCAACCGAATATCGTGCAATATGCTGAAGAATTAATAGGTAAGTATAAAATATTACTAAATATACCTATTATGTTTTGCATTTAAGTAGGTATTTGTAAAAAAAATATCAATAGATCTCTAGATAGGCCTTTACCCAGGAGAGTTACACAATAGGCTCTGAAAAAAAAAAATATATAACTAAATAGTGTAAGTAGTGATCTGCAAATTCCATAAATCATTAAGGTTATGAACGTCGCATAAATTAGAACGAACGTTCCTATCTGTTGAATTATAGGTACATATTTTACCGCACTTCCTTGTTGTATCATTGGATGGCATGTTCCCCTATATTGGCTTTAAATCATCCACAATAAACGTCATTTAACGCACGTGTTATAGAACAGACACGTCTCACGACTTACCTATATCCACGCAAGACACCCGAAGTTCCTTAACAACCTCCGTCAACTTTCACAAAACATACCACAAAGCTCGCCGACAACTGTCACTATATCATACACTTATCAACAATAAACTAACACTCGTGAGGTGGGTTTCACTCATAGTTTGACAAATGCCGTTTAAAACAGCGCCCGAGTCGCGGACACAGGAGGCCGTCGGGGCCGAGCGAAAAGACTGGCTTGTTGTCGTCGGAGGTTGCACTTTTTCTTACAAAACAAACAAGAGAAAAAAGAGACTGGATCTCAAGTAATAATCTCAATGCCCAGATTAATTAATCCCGTTATAATATTGTGATACCTACCCAAATAAGAAATACCACGAAATATAACCAGGGCAAGGGATCTTTAAAATTGCAATATGAATTAGGCGTTTATGAGTACGTATGTCGGCCAGCGAACATCGCGATTAGTCACGGCGGCATATCGTGCTCATGTTTGTTTGTATTGTAGTAGCTACAATTAGCCAATTGTCAAGACTTGTTGAACTTTGAACTTTATTGAGGGCATGATAACGCCGTTTTCGCCTTTCATACAATTTAGATCATAGATGGATGGAGACTGGAGAGAGTATCTGTGAAGATCCTTTTTCCCTGAGAATAGTACAAATAAAGTTTAGTTTCCTCTAACTATGGCTATAAAATCAGAAGGCACCGCTTTTGCTAAAACAGCCACAAAAAAGCCAAGCGGATCATGGGACCCTTTAGAATGTGGCTGGTTTACCGCTGAGATGATGAGCTATCATTGCGTTGCGAATAAAAACTACGAAATATACGATCGAATTTACGTGTATTGTAAACATCCCGTTCCAATTCGTTGAAGCATTCAAAACGATCAAGGTTTTCATTTACAACGCTCCCAACCACAAGGAAACCATGCAAAACTAGACGAACATTTTTCTGTCAATCGTGTATTTACTTTATGAAAGATTATCACTATCACTACATAGTATAAAACAAAGTCGCTTCCCGCTGTCTGTCCCTATGTATGCTTAGATCTTTAAAACTACGCAACGGATTTTGATGCGGTTTTTTTTAATAGATAGAGTAGTCTTGGCGAAGGAACGTAAGGGGTTGACCGTCATTTGTCATCGCCGGCCGCTCGCACCCAGCTGCCGCGATGAGTGAGCGAAAACCACTGCCACGATACATAGACCGCATTGTACCGCCGATCGAACTAATTAATCGGTAGATTGGCCGCTAGATTGCCCGGTCTCATATGCTCATATCATATATTATAATATTAGATTTTTAACGTTTCTTCGTTTATCCAGGATATAATCAAAGAGAATTATCGCACTAGTTTTACTTATTTTGATCATTAAGTTTAGTGCCTTCCAAATATAACACTTTATTTTTCTCTGCGTTATAAAACGGTTTTCTTTAAAATCACGATTTCTCTAATCTTAGAATAGGGTATATATTCTACTAACTTCTGCTCGCAACTCCGTCCGCGTGGAACTCGTTTATATCGTACGTAGCTCCATATAAACTTTTACCCCCCATTTCACCCCCTTAGGGGTGACTACATACACTTCTCTTAATCAGGCCCTGTGTTCGGTTACTCTACATATTCATTTATAATAGGGATGATACTAAGATTTTTTATGATGTCATTCGAACCAGTTTTTTGAGAGGAACAAATGTTTGTATGGGATTAACTACAATAGGGGCGTAGACACTAAATAAAATAATCAATAGTGTCATATTTTCTCAAAAAAGGATAAAAAATGTAGTCAAATGGAGAAAAAATCAGTTCTCCGCCGACTCGGCCGATTGGCTTACAATAAGAAGTATCTTCTTTCAGAATCAGATAGGAATATGAGCTCTAAAACGTTAGAATAGAATAGCTTCGTTTTTGCTAAATGAAATTAGTGAATATTATGCAGTTTACACGGTAATTATAAGGGGCATATTTATCCATTATTGATACGTTTATTTAGAGTAAGGGCGAAAATGTTAAGGGCGTTGTAAAGTTGATTGCCGGTTGAGTTGAATCAATGAAAGGAATGTTGATCTCAACTATAATGCCATGCCATTAGCTTAACGTTCCATTTCGAAATATTACGTTTGTGCAAATCTGGTTTAATCTGCATGGTTTTGACGCTTAGGAGTTTAGGAATAAGGCCTATTCTATTTTAAGGGTTCGGTCGCGAAATACTGCGTAAGTACAATACAATCATACAATCATACAATACAATACGTTGTACGTTGTCATACAATTTTGTTTCTATAAAAGCGTAAGGATTCTATTGGCAGCTTTAAATTTACTCTTGGGCAATAAAAAAAATGCATCATTTTTCTAAACTTTCAAGGTTCATATCTTTTTATGATTTTAATTACATTTTATAATTTATACTTTATTACGATAATTTGATGGTTTACTATCCATTTAGCATCACTACGTTATCAATTTGAACATGAGGCCGCATGCCTATTGTGTATGAGGTTCCTTACGTTAGGTCCTGTAGGGAGTTGGTACAGCGCCGAGGACTGTGGCGTTCGGTAGTGAAGATATATGGTAGGTCGATAGGCTGAATATTGGATTATACTCGTGGCATTATAAGCTACCGGTAGCCTAGCGGTTCAGGCATGCGGCTGCCAAACGGCGGTCGTGGGTTCGAATCGCGGCTCGTATCAATGAGTTTTTCGGAACTTATCTACGGAAATCATTTGATGTTTACCGTTAGCTTTTTGGTGAAGGAAAATCATCGTGAGGAAACCTGCATACATCCACGAAGAAATTCAAAGGTGTATGTGAAGTCCCCAACCCGCACTGGGCAAGCGCGGGGACTACTGTCCGTTCCCTTTCATCCATGAGATGAGGCCTACGTATATTGGCTGATTTATTATTATTATTATGACTAGTAGCTTTGTATTCTATAGACATCAAGAATTGCGAACTCTAGAGAAGCATAAACTCAAGCTGGACCCGCTCGTTCGATCGTACTGAGATGGTTTTATTATACATATACATAGTTTTACTTACCTAGACTTAATGATAGATTAGGGTACAGCAATTTTCATTTTTGGACCAATCAACTATTTCTGTTGCTCGTTGCCATGGTTACGTCCCCTGGGTCACTCTTTAAAACTATGATTTTAAGGGGTTTAAATCCGCTAAACACGTGTTTTTGTTATATTGGTAAACCCATTCCATGGTGGGGCGTCTCCTTAGCATGATAGGAGGCCAATTTATTTATTTTATTTATATTTATCTATATCATCATTACAGGAAAATAATACAAAGCTTAATAGCTAATAACAAAGCCAGTTATAGATGTCCACCGAAATACGTGAAAAAAAAACGAAAAAGAACGTATACACAGAGTAATTTAAGAATCGAACTAAAATTAAAGATACATGTTTACATGTAACCATTTTATATCGATAACTCTTGTTCGTCCAAATGATCCTATTTTCTTTATTTTGGACGGAAATTATATTAATTAGGAGATTCCGAAAATGGTTCATGAAAATCATTGAAAATGGGAGAGATAAAAATGCTAGGACTAGAATATGTCCCCATGTCACCTTTACGGTGACGGGATGAAAACAATAATGGAGAGAAAGATGAAAGGAATCATAAAAGAATGAAAGGGGAAGACCGAGAAAAACTTCATGGAGCATATATGATATTAAAAGGTTACTATAAAGTACCATAAATTTCCTCAAGTTGGACACTCTTATCTCGACTCTGATCGAGATTTTGGACGCATAGAAAAGGTCTTAAGGCGACACGAATCTATTTTTGTTCCAGAGCAGTACAGGGATATCATTCGCTCATCATCAAAATACAATCAAGTTCTTGACATGTCTGGGCATTTTCGAAAGATTAGTGAGCTGACAGCTAAATTAAAGCTGATAAACCGAAAAAAAGACTTAAATAAATCAAAAATACGGTTTCGTGATGGTATTCGATGGATTCGCGTCGAGGAGTTTGGGTCTTATCTATATAAAGAAACGTACGACATCATGACACCGTTTCAAAAGGTTGACATCATGAAAGTAAAATTCCGACCAGATGATTTCATTTTGGAACGAATCTCGGGCAAATATGGCACTATATCCCACGAGAAAAGGGAAAATATTAAGGACCAACTCAAGTATGTTAAGCCTGAATTTTAATTTTTTTATGACGAAATTCTTTTGAATTAAATGTATTTTTGGTAATAAACATCTTCATGCACTAGACGTTTTTTATTCAACCGAATTGTCAAAGTGAAAGAACATGCTATGTACACAAAATTACTGAAATAATATATATAAACGCATATAATTTTAATTTTGTGAATGACTATTAGTCAAATATTCTATTAGTTGTATTTTAAGAAAAAAAACATGAATCTATTTGTACCATTTCATTTTCTACAGCTAAAATACCTTTAAATGCGATTTACTCGAAATTTTACTTTTGCGACATACCATGTTCTTCCACTCACGTCTTCAAATATTATATTTCCAACCTTCAGTGTTACCATGTTGGAAACGTTAAGAAACTACCAAATTGACGGTTAACATTGACAAGTGGTGAGAACTGACGATTTGGGAGGTAAATTGGGGTCGATATTTTACCTATGATATGATAACAAAGTATTATATCTTGGCGGAATTTGGAGCACTGTAAATAATATATATACCACCTCGTATGTATATATACCATTTCATTTCATTTTATAACAGGTCACACTGGCCTGATTTTAGTCTTGTTTTAATTTTTGATAAATGTATGATTTTCGTTTTAAGATTACCTACATAAAAATAATCGGTAGGTATTTAAGATTATGTGACTCAGCGGCAGGGTTAGGCTAAAAACTGGGAGGGGTGAAGGCCCCTCTTTTTTGGGTTTTTCGTAAATAACTCGCTTACACACGAAATATTTTCCCTATTTGGCAGTATTTAGTCTTCGTTGGGTGTGGTAATACTGTATCACTCTTAAGCAGTGCTGTTGTTAATCTCTCGAAGCATAGCAGGCACACGACCTATTATTAACACATTCAGGTCCAATGACGACACATATGCGTCAGACCGCCGTAGTCGCTTTCCGCTACATACGAGGAAAACCACGGGATCGGCTACGAGCGTAGCGCGTAGCGATTCTTGGCCCTGAATGGGTTAATCGACCACCTTATGGGCTCTTCTAGAAGACTTTGATATGAAAACATGATGCTGATTTAGGAATGAAATAAACGGCACCATAAAACACTAAACACTGACCCCTAGTCTAGTAACCTAACCCCTGATTTCTAAATATAGCAACACTAAATAACAGTCTAGAAAGCCGCGATTTGTAGACGCTCCATCGTGCCTTTACGGCGTCATAAACGAAGTTCTTTGCCAAGGATATTGCTTACAAACGCCCTCGTGGAAAAGTATTCTAGTCTGAGAAGATATTCATGTATTCTATGTTTAAATAAGTAGGACGGAATAGCTCTGAAATCTCTTACAGACATGTTGCTGGATGAGTTACGGGAATAATATTCCTTTGCTATCCCGCCATAAAAGGTGCAGGTCTTAAGAGGAAACACAATAGGGCCGTTTTTCCATACAAACGTAGTCCCCTGTTTTCTCCCTTGATTAAGGGCAGTAGAGCAATATTTTTTTTCCATAAATCTATGGCTACTTTTAACATGTTCCTATGTTTTCCTTTTTTTCATTAATTTATTCTTAAAAGAGATATTAAAAGAGATATTAAACCTTCAAAAACCTAAGAAAAATGCCCGATTTTCCGCTTTGTTCAAACATCCAGAAAACAATTTTGACTAGATTATTTAAAAAATAGAAAACATAGAAACACGGCCAAAGCCTTTCTTTGATTTTTGAAACATTTGAACCAGTAATCGTGAAGATAGAATGATTTTTACACCTTAATAAATTCAACGTACCTTAATTATATCACAAACATACTTCCGCACATACAATAAAGGTATATTTTATAAGTTTAGTAAATGCATTAAAATTGATACTAAATCCATGTAACTCGTACTATACGCGTCAGCTTTCAACCTTGCTACGTATTATTGGGTACTGTCACTAGATGGCGCCATCACGGGTCGCGAAAGTTCTATGGAACCACAGGCTCTAAGCATTTGGTTATGTATATTTTTGTGTGATGTGTGAATACCTGATGCCTACTCGATTGTTGAAGCCATTTAAGGGCACAATGCAAGTGCATCAAATAGTGTGGGACAATAACAATAAAAACAAAATTGCCCTTCGACGCCAAAGCTGTATAGTAGATATGTGCAAAAACTATGCCACGGCTTGTCCCCATGGCAAACACCTCGGATTTTACAGCTTTTCCTCAGAGGAGTCTTCAGAATCCGGTACGGTAGTTATAAATTCCAATGTTTTACTGCAGCCAAGGCTTGAATTACAAACTCATGTAAATTCCCAAAACGAGCTTCAAATGCACTTGCCTCACACACCAGAAAATGACGATGAATCAGCACCGTGCTCATCACTTGGGGTTCAGCTTCAAAGGCCAGAAAATCTAACTCGAAAATATACAGAATTACCAACCGACGATATGGAAATACCAACAAATGGATCTCAAACACCAGAACATAATGACGACACATTAAGATGGTGTTCCTCATCCAATGTTGCAATGATACAAAGATCGAAAGCATTTGTAGCGCGGACTGAAGCTGAATTGCCAATACAGTTGCGAGTATCCCCAGAAGCTGAAGGATATAACCTTGAATCTTCCGGTATTTTCAGTTCTACTTCTGTGACATTGGCCCATCAGTCTTTGCAAATATCAACAAACAGGCCTAATATACTAGAGAATTTTGTAGAAAACGAGGATCAATCGACCCGGAATTCATCACTTGACGTTGCAATCATCCAAAGATCCGAGCCATTTTTATCCCTAACCCACGCGCAATTGCCAGTGGAGTTGCAAATATTACCAGCAGCTAAAGAATGTAATGTCGAATCCTCTGACATTCAGTTTACGTGCACATTCGCTGATAAAGACCCTCTAACTTCTACTTGTCCAACACTGGTCCAGCAGTCTTTATTGGTTGTTAATAAGATGCTTACTTCTGCTCAACATTCTGACGAATATATTTCCGCCACTACAACTAGATTTCTACAAAATCTAGTCGGTCAGGAAATACCTTTGGATGTGATATGCCAACTTACCTCTGCTCAAAATCCTGGCAATGGCTCTTCTGTATCTGTAATTAGGTGTTCACCCTCGACTTCCAAATATGTAAGCTCGGACAGTATTACTCAACGTTCCAAAGCAAAACTGAAGAAAGGCAAGGTGGCAAAAAAAGGATCAACTAAGATTCTTACCACCTCACCAAAAATAAATGAAACTGTAACTCGAGCAAGAAAAACAAAGGAGAAAATTAAGCCAAATGAAATCAGAAAACAGAACAAAAAGGAAGCATTACCAAATCAGAAAGATACTATTATAAGAAGAGGGAAAAGACAAGGCATAAATACTGATTCTAAAGATGAAAACCCCTTACAACCAGCCAATTTCAGCATAGAAGAAAAAAGCGAGGAAGATGGAGCTGAAAGCGAACTTATTAAAGACAGTGTTCACGAAGGTCATTGGGTGGTGGTGAATTTCATTTCAGAAAAATTTGTATTGCACCGATTCGTAGGCCAAGTTGTAAGTGAGTCTTCGACTTCCTTTGAAGTAAAATTTGCAAAGAAAATTGACGACAAAAAATTCAAATGGCCAGAAAAAAACGATATTTGTGAAATAGGAAAGGATCAAGTTGTAAGAAAACTTACTCCTCCCTGTTTTAAATCCTCTTCTAAGAGGATAGGAGCTTTTGAATTTATTCGGTCTCTTAAGCAACTGCTAACTTACACGCAGAGCACGGCACTTGCATTTAAAATAAGATGTGTTAATATTTTATCATATTTAAAATAATCGAATGTGGGACTGTTATTCACTGCACGGTTAGCACAAGACGGCGCGCGAGACGCGAGATAGACTATCCGTCTTTTTCTGTGTGTTCTAATTAGAAAGAGATGAAAAGTCAATCTCGCCATACAGCTCGCGCGCAGTCTTCTGCTATAACCGATAAACAAATAAAATATCAAAGTGAATTAGGTTCTAATGAAAAACAATTCAAAAGAATCATAAACGAATGCCTTCATTTCGGTTTTCATTGGCTTGAAAATAATCTCCATAAAAAGGGCATCTGACCGAAGCTGTATCCGCGGCTAATACCCTTATATTATTTGCATCCGCGGATGTCAAAACATTGCATCCGCATCCCCGAAAATAACCGTCGACTAACCACAGATCCCGTATACGTCGGTGCCTTGCTGCCTCGCCGTCACCACAATGTGTTTCGCGGCGCAGATTAACTTTGTGCTGCCATTCGCCGCAACCTTCCGCGTTAGGGGCTGCGGCAAAAATGGATCCACGATCGCTGTAAGGGAAAAGTCGAGCTAGGCGTGACGAGGTTGGCTTCTATGGCTACTAAACATAAAGGAAACAACACAACTTGATGATGACATGTTTTTCACGGTACCATTCGAACCAATACGCCCACTGCTCAAAGAGTGCCAAAGTGACCGGTTCTGCGCCACCCGCCTCCAGCGGACTCCCGCGACCTTTAGTAGGTCATCAGTACACCTTGTGGAGGGCCTACCCACGCCGCGCCTTTCGGTACATGGTCGCCATTCGAGAACCTTTCCGCCCCAATGGCCATCGGTTCTACGTGCGGGACATAGCACTATAATATGTTCGTTTTATATATAAAACTAGCGACGGCTTTGCACGGGTACTATATTATGGTTAAAGATCTTTATTCTCATAAGAAATTACAATTTCACTTACATGAGAACATTTAAAACTATAATTACAATTTACGGTTAAACGCATAGTGCTTAATTCTAAATTATTATACAAGCCTTCCTCTTGAATGGCCTAAATCCATTATCTACCCAGGTGTTTTTTAGGTGTTGATTACTTCTGGAGTTCACCACCTATATATAAACTTACGAACCTCCAGTCTCCCAGACATTTATTTTTTGTATTGCAGTATCATTATACCATTACCCCGAAAATAAGCGCCTTAACTAATTTTTACGGCAATCGTACGATAACAGAAACTGCTAATTAATAAAGACTTTTTTTTTTTTAATGTCAGGCCACTTTAATATTTGCCCGTGTGTTTGGCAATCTATGTATTTTAAATTTTAACCGAAGCACCCTAAAGATCTGTGTGTCTGTGTCGTAAAAAAAAGGTATGGTAGCCTAGTGCCTACCCCTTTTAGGGATAAAGGCGTGAATGTATGTATGTATGTATTTACTACAAGTATGCAAAACAAACAAAGCTAACCAAAAAGTTTGTAGTTCTTCAAGGCCTTTTCTTCGCGGCTGGTCCAAGCAACTGGAGACACCAGAGCTGGCGCTTACCTCTAGAAAACTTAAGCGTTGATATTATGCATGATATCTTCGAAGGAGTGTGCCATTACGATCTCTGCCATATAATCTTATATTACACTGAAAATGCGAAGTTTTTCGATTTAAACACTCTTAATAATCGTATCCAAATGTTTAATTTTTCACCACGTAAAAATATTCCTGGAATAATAAAGAGAGAGTATTTGTTGAATAAGAGGTTACATACAAGTCGTAACGTTCGAATTTTAATTTTACTTGGAAAAAAAACCGTTACAACAGATGCGGTAGGCAAGGTGTTTAATTTCCTGTAGTTACTATATTTGACGGAAGTTATAGGAAGTAGGTACGAAGTCTTTGTTTTGTGGTATGAATTCGTTTTTTATTCTGTACTACTATGTCTAGGTCTAGGTTTTGTCGCATTTAGTTATAACCAACCGTAGGATACCTGAATTTAATAGCTACCTAGGTTTTTTTTTATGTCCGTAGCTATTCAATATCAGACGCTGCAACAAAAAGTTACAGAAAAAGCGTTGCTAATGCCTCTTTTCTATAATAAAACTTCGGGCTTAAATTCGTCATACGAATCCTTATTGGTGCCTAACACAAATGGAAAAACGGGATCAGAAAATACTATTCAACTACAGGAGCACGTGCCTGCTGCCTTTGCGTACTATGTTGTATGTTCGTACGATAGTTCTCTCAACAAGTTCGTTACATATCGTGGAGAAGATTGCGTTGCTAAATTTCTCAAGTATTTGCAAAGGGATATATCCACCAACTCCATCACCTCACCGTGCGGCCCACTTCGCTTAAGAGCTGAGAGCTCCCCGTGTCTGAAACAATTGAATTACGTTGAATGACACACTCTAGTCAGTTCTTGAAATAAAATTGCTCGTCTACTATTTGACGCCCTAACCAAAGACAAGGGCGAGAAATATGCGATCTGAAACTTTCTTTATCACCACCCGTGGTCAGTACAATTGTGCGCGAATTAAAAATAGAATACAAAATAAATTGGAAGCGTGCTCGGTAAACACCGCGGCAAGTTCAGGAGCGATCCGCACTGTACTAATTGGAAATTTAATTTTAGAATATCCGTATACAGTTGGTTTTAACCGTCTGGTTTATAAATACTTATGCTGTGGACCTTTTTGTTTCGTAATTGGGAACTAAGTGTTGTAATTTTTTGTAAACGTACTTTTGGAACTCTGATAAATTACAAACACGTTGAAACTCGCATTGAAATAAATGCATACTAATAATCTAACTAATAAAGACAGACGAGAATATGGCTCACGAACATTTAAATTGATTTGTATCGTTGTACCACCCATTGACATACATAAGAAGGGTAGGCTTGTCAGCTGACAGTGTCAACTGTCAGTCAGCTGTCTCTTACTGATTACTGTACCGATACCGCATCGTCAACGCATCGCAAATGCAGAATTGGCCAAAGTCATCTACGATATTCTCCAACACTAATTTGATCCCGTAGGCATCTTAACTATTCTTAAGAAACCAGTCCATTTAAAGTTACTGCAGAAAGGTATCTTCACTAGTACATACATACATATAATCACGCCTTTTCCGGGAGGGGTAGGCAGAGATCACGGATTTCCACTTGCTATGATCTTAACATGCCTTTCTTGCTTCATTCACTTTCAATTCAATCTTCACACATGCTCGTCGGTTTAGGGTACTCTCGACCTTCCTTCTTTACTTGTGCTATTTAAAAGGTTTACCCGTCACTCCGCCTCACTGGAAGATGCTGAAATAACTAATAAAAAAAATAAAAAAAAATAAAAGGCCTTTATTTCTACTACCATTCATAATTACACTAATACTATAAACTATTATACTTAAAAAATACACTAGGTAGAAGTCAGCTCTGCGGCGTAGGCCTCCCCCTTGAAAATAACTAGCTATGCTGAAATAACTAGCTTTCCCCAAATAGGATTTCAGAACTTGGCCGTCGAATACAAATCGATAAACCCATTAGTTTCTCACAAAAGTTCGTATCGTGAGATAAAAGATTGAAGAACCGATAGCCGTTTGACTTATAATTCTATCTGTAGTGCAAAAGTAGGAGATACGATTCAAAACTTGTCAAAAATCGATGAAAACCTCGGGTCCCCTTAATGAATAGTGTTGTTTATCTGATACTGTGATACTGAACTGTTTGTTTCCAGGCGTGACTGCGGGTAGATGTGAAAGTTTCCACTCCTACAGCTGTTATCGACAATACCTACAGCCTGCAGAATGATCTATCAGCAGCAAGCAACCAATGTACTCACGATGTAATATCCACTGAGACACTCAGTCAGGAGCCGAGGCTGATAGTACACAATAAACAACGAGGCAAGCGCCCGGTAAAACGAACTGCAGTAACGGGTACGGGACCAATTGATAACGAACTTGAGACTACAGAACGGAGCAAAAAAATTCACACTTGCTTTTTCAAAACAAACACCACTTCTGAGGCCCCTTGAATCTATGAGCTAAAAACTTGAAAATTGGCAAGCATATACTTGACTAGAAATTAAAAAAAACCCTATTCAAACTTTTCAGCAATATAGATAAAACGTGAAAAAACACGGGATGTAAAATTGTTTATATATATTTGTAAAATGTGCAGTATAGGGGTTTACGGGGCCGAGAGACCGAAGAGAAAGAGAAGTGAATTCGGTCTAGAAAAAGAATCCGCACTTTACTTGCCTGCAGTTGCTCTTATTTTCTGGTGAGACCTCACGCATTTTTACTTCTTACGATGATGACATAAATAAAGAAGTGTTTCAGTTCAGTCGCTTTTATGAGAAATACGTCGCTCGATGAAATATGCTCTTTAATATTTTGGTTTTATCTATACACCGTGGGCCCCAATAACCCGACAGATTTTAGCCATGCCATTTTTAAGGAGTAATATCAACTCAACACAGCACAGCTCACTTCATTGTACTATGAGCTCAATTGAATCGTATCCATGTATCTTACTCCATGTTATTTCAACAAAAAGATGTATAATTTTCAACCTATAAACTACTTCTAGACACTCAAAGTGTTCCAACTTGACCCTAAATCCAGAAGCTTTATCCTTTATAAACGTCTTTACTGAACCATTATTCCATTTAAAAACCAAACGAACTGGCACATAAATCGTTTAGCAAAGACACCGGCGTTCCGGCCAGACCCACCACAAAGAGCTCATTAACACGTCAATGTACGAAGCGGGATCGACCGCGCCGTTCTAAAGAAAATACCTATTGAAATAAAGGAGTTTCTAGAGAAAATATGGAAAATAAACACTACTTTAAATACAGCTGTAGGTAAAACTTGTAATTAAAGCAACCTATTGTTAAAATGATCACGTCTGCAAATGGAATATTGGAAGTATTAAAGTTGATTTTGCATTTGCACTGGTACGCTACAAGAGATACTCATAGGATTTTAAAGTAGCGTAAAAGCAAGAGTGCAAGGAGTTGTATGGAATAAGTAATATTATTAAATTTGCATTCACTTTTTCTTAATGTTTAGCATCTGAAACTATCTGTAAGTACCTACCTAAATCGATGGAAATAATTTCATAATCTGTTGGTATAATGTTACCGTTTCAAGTTGTTGTTGTAGTTCAGATGATCGTAGCTCGTGGTAGTGCAGGTGCTGGATTTGCCGTCGCTGTAGTCGTGATGCGGCGATATGCCTCGCAGTATCACGGAGTCGGGCTCCTGAATATACAGACACAGTTACACGGGATTTGTTGAAGTGAAAACTTCTTTAGCGGCGCTGTGCACTTTATGTGTGTGACCGTAAGATGTCACGTGACCGTAAGATGTCATGTGACCGTAAGATGTCACATGACCGTAAGATGTCACGTGACCGTAAGATTCGACAGATTGAAAATTCGTAAGACGGACACGTGACCTGATCGAAAAACTGTTACAATGTTGATTGAGTTTTCGGTTCCCTTAAGGTAAATCGGGGAGTATTATTAAAGGGATCCATCACGAATCGCAAGGCAGGATGGCCAAGAACGAACAGCTGTTTTTTGCAACGTCCCTTTATTTATTATAAATTGAATGCTATTCACGTAATATTAAGCCCATTAGTTGTTAAATAAATACTTTTAGTCTAAATTTAAATGTATACATAATAAGTGAAGTGTTTTAGTGACGTTTATAAGTGTATTGTAGTATCTAAAATTTGTAACCGTCGTAGGTTATAAATTTGAATTATGTTCGTCTCGCAATCCTGTTTGCTTTACACACAAATAAATGCCAATCGTGTTTGCAATAAACAATCAAACATAGTATAGATTTTAAAAAAACCCAGTTTAGGCAAACCGTCAATAGTGATACGTCAATATTGCATGTAAGTAAAGCCGCACAAAATTAACTAATGAATAAATATCCGTTGATAGGTGTTGTCCACACTGAGGGCCCTCAAAGAATGCCTCATCAGAGGGAGAGCGGAGTAATCTTGTTATACTAACTTCATTGTGGCGTGTGGGGCTTTAAACTTGACAATCGTGTTATTGCAATAGATGAATACCTATATCTGTGTTCTCTACACAGCGTTAGAGAAATATGCAGCCATTGGTCCTAAATAGAAAATAATTAAAAATTGAACACCAATATTCTTTAAAGTCAAGGATACATAAGTTTCATACCTGGTTGTTGGGTATGTACGAACTGCGATTTTGATATCAAAGATAGATAAGAATTCAATCATTAGCTGCAACAATATTATACGTAAATAAATCATCAGAAAAATGTATGATAGTTAAGTAGTAGTTACTTATAGTAGATAATTATATCACAAACATGTAAAAATAACGACTTACGTTTAGATCAGTTTCTGTAGCTTCTTTATATATCGCAAATATTTGCGACCTTTTAACTAGATCAATATTACATAGAAAACTAGTTTTAATATTCATGATATCCAAAAAAAATATGAATAACACAGCTGAAGTAGGTCTACGAACGAACATGTAACATCTTTGTGATAAAAACGAATAAGTATGGTAGTTTTGAATCATTCGTCTACCCTCATCGATTATTATACTAATCATAGTCGTAGGTACAATAACAAATTTATGATAAGTTATGGTAAATTGCTAAACAAGTCGTGACGTCGTGAATATTTTCAATTTTGCTTTCATTTGAAAGAATCGCATGTAGAATATACCACGAAAGTATTAAAATACTATGATTTATAGTCAAAAATTCCTGTTACAAACTGACAATTAAAAATTTCGCGCCTAAACGGATCTACAGTTCCTGTGACGTCACTCATGTGTGTCACGTGTCACTCGCCATAATTGTTTGTGGTAATAGGGGTGTAGACAAAATACATTTAGGATGCCATTCGAACCAGTTATATGCTATACAGAGAAACGTTGGTCCGACGTATACGATCGTGCGTTACGTGGATTGCAATTGCATGCACGTCGAGACAATTATTGCATACACGTACGGTACGTATTACGGTGTGGATTTTAGCTTTATCGTAAGAGATTTGCGGAGATGATACAGATACACATTTATCTATAAAATGCGATATTTTACAAGTCAGTACAGTACATTAAATTAAATTCTTTGTGTGGTGTCTCTTTTCATATAAATGCTCGCACAGACACAGCTTCGCACACCCTGGTGGATATTCGCCCTTACATCATATTGCAATATGCAGGCAATACTTTAAAAATTCAGGCAATTAAGGCAACGCAAAAAATAAAGTTTTATTTTTGGTACTGCGCACGAGACCCGTTTACTAAATGTAGTAAAATATTCACGTGATGCCTCAGTAGCGCTAATAGCATATGTCGTTAAGAACGTTTAACTTCCAAAACGTTTAGGTTTCATCTATTTTGTTTGCCTAGCGGTTAAACTGTTTTTTTCCTTGCATACGCTAAAATTTTCGGATAGATCAAAACTGCGCGAATAAGCGTCAGCTATGAACATTTAAATATCTACCCCGATATTAACAAAACACACATCACAAACTTTACAAACTTCTGTTAACATAACGAAAACGAATTCATTAAAATAATAATGACGGAACAAGGGACAAAGGCAGGGCTGTGCTGCAGGTAGACCCCGAGGCATCTAACAAGATTCAACGCTTTTGCCAGTATGCCAACTCATCATCCTCCTGGCGTTATTCTCGGCTGTGCCCTAAAGGGTCCGCTTTGACACCTAATATCAAAATTTGGCATAGACACTAGTTTTTCGAAAGCGACTGCCATCTGACCTTCCAACCCAGAGGGTAAACTAGACCTTATTGGGATTAGACCGGTTCACCGAAAAGCAAACGATAAATATTCAGTACGTAGTAAGTTCCGAAAAACTCATTGGTACGAGCCGCGATTCGAACCCACAACCGCCGCTTGACAGCCGCATGCCTGAACCACTAGGCTACCGTAGCTTTTGCCTGAATTTTGCCAGCAACTGTTTATGTTCAGTTAAATTAGTTTCCAAACTATTAGGTTTTACGCCATTTAAAACTGTGTTGCTCGCAGCCAGCCCCATCGCATATTATAAACTCGTACTTATATAGGTACACTACAGTTATAATGAAGTTCTAACGTTAGGTAAACCATCCGTCTGCCAAATTAAGTTAAGTTTGATGACTAAAGTCACGAATGATATATTTCTCTGTCACACTTATTAATATTTGTATATGGTCATCTCGCTCGGTGGTTATTATTTTTACGGTGGCAAGTCTAGCCGGCTAACGAACGAAATAAAATGTAAAAAAAACCGTTTTATTTACACAAAAGGTAGCCTAAATAGTTCACCAGGAGCATAATATTGAATAGATTTATACCTCATTCGTCAAAATCGGTTCAGTATCTGAAGCGCTCAGTGGAACACGTAAGTCGTAAGTACAAACATATACTGCTAAAAACAAAGCCCTTCCTTTTGGCTCTGCCGTAGTCGGGCAATAAGGGTTGCCCAACCGGCCCCGCTAGTCGTTCACCCCCATAACATGCCTTCGCAAATGGTATATTACTCAGGCAAGTTTTATTCGTCCACATCACGTGGCGACATTCCCGTTCGACCCCAAAAAACGTCGTATGTGACCGAAACTACCTCGGACTTACCTCGTTTCTGCCTAGCCCTGCCTCAGCCGATAAATTGTATTGCAGCCATAAATCCAACCAGCTAATACCGGAGCGTAAACTCCCAGCCTAATGCCCTTGATGAAAGTTTATAGAAACTTGTGGTTGGGTTTGGATTAAAGTGATGGGGTATTAGGGTTTACGATGGATTAATGTTGGATTTTAATTGTTCAGGCGGGTTGTACAGACTTATTGAACATATAAAATTATCATCATCAGCCTATATACGTCCCACTGCTGGGCACAGGCCTCCTAAATGAGAGGGGGGCTTACGGGTAGTAGTTCCCACGCTGGCCCAGTGCGGATTGGGGACTTCACATACATCTTTGAATTTCTACTCATGTTTCCTCACGATGTTTTCGTTCACCGAAAAGCCGCTAAATATCAAATGATATTGCGTACATAAGTTCCTAAAAACTCATTGGTACGAGCCGGGATTCGAAACCACGACCGCTGTTTGACAGAATAGATAGAAACGGTTTTTAACCCTTCAATAATTTTTAGAGATACATTTTCTTAGTTAAAACCATGGTCCTTCCTTAGTAAATAATGTGGGAATCGTCGACTTTTGATTAATGGGGTTAATCAACTTTTCTCTGTCACTAGTCTAACTTTTATTGTCTTTTATCTAACTTGTCGGCAATAGGTTTTTATCTACCAAATGTTTTCCAAGGGTTTTCTTATAATTGTCAACCCTCCTTTTATGGACCATCGTCTAAACATATTTGTAGTCCTTGTTTAGTTTAGTTTAGTTTATTTATTAACCATTATGTAGCATGATCGTTACATGGTAAGTCAGCATTTCACAATATTATACTTAATAAAGTATGAATAAATACCCTTAATAATAATAAAATCTATTTAGAATTTGCTTCAATTAAAATATTTTTTAATGATAAATATTCAGTAATCGAATAGAAGGCATGGCTTTGGAAAAGAGTCTTGACTCTGGTTTTGAATAAATTAAAAGGCAAATCCGTGACATCTGTGGGCAGCTTATTAAAGAGCTTTATTTTTATAAAAATTCCCTGTTTTTGACACTTTTTTAGTGTTAATGATGGAAGTATTAGTTTGCTATTGTTCCTCGTATTATAATTGTGGCAATCCGAACGCTTAAGTAGATTGCTTGCTTTTTTGTGAATTTAAAAAATGATATGACCGTCATCACTTCAAGCTTCATAAAGTAGGACCTCGCGGAGGTGCGCCAATTTACCCCGCATATTATTCTAATCGAGCGTTTTTGTAGAAGCAATACCCGGTTCACATCCACTGCATTTCCCTAGATGGTAATCGCATAAGTTAGTACACTTTGAACATAGATTAGATTAGATTAGATTAGATTATTTATTTCATGATAAAAAATTACATTACAGATTTGCATACATGTCAAAAAAATAAGAATTATTATCATGATCGTCAAAAACAGATAAATATTAAGAGAATGTCAACAAATGTAAGAACACAATAACAAGGAAATAGAAGAAACAAACCAAAAGCAAAGAACACAAAGCATAGGCATAGTATACTGTTTTCAAAGTTTGTAGGTTAACTAGAGGCTTTAGTTTCAACAATGCGTAATTTGCCGATGCTAATCTATTACAAACTTTATCAATATGCGTGCTATGTGTTAGTTGACTGTCAATTTCATAGCCTAACAAACATGTATTGTGTACTAAATTCGAATACATAGTTCGAATTTAGACATTATTCGTAAAGAGATAAGCTTTGAAAAATATTTGGCAATGGCAAAAACAAATTGGTATTGTGTTTGCCGCCGCCAACGCGCCCGCGGCCCGTCCGCCCAAATAATTGATAATTGTTTAAAAATTTGCGTCAAATTCATTTTTAGGGTGACACCGTAAGATGTCACATGACCTGATCGAAAAATTGTTACAATGTTATTGAGTTTTCACTTCTGCCGGCACTCCCAGAGTGCAACCCGGGCTTTTTTTTTTCAATGTTTGTTACCTCAGAACTCCGTCATGATGAGCCGATTCGTAAAATGTTTTTTTCGTTTGTAAGTATATGCTTCCAGGTGGATCCCATTTTTTTTTCAAAAATTCAGTTGGATGATGGGATCCATGAGGAAACTCCTCAATTATATTAGGCACGCGTGTAGTGATTTTGGTAATGGTACTGGTTTCAATGGATTTCATGATTTAGTTACTCTATTTTTTAACCGACTTAAAAAAACAGGAGGAGGTTCTCAATTCAGTTGTGTTTTTTTAATATTGTTTCTTTTTTTCAATGTTTGTTACCTCAGAACTCCGTCATTGATGAGCCGATTCGTTTTTTTTTTTTTGTAAGTATATGCTTCCAGGTTGGTCCCATTTTTTTCAAAAATCTAGTTGGATGATGGGATCCATGAGGAATTAAGGGAACTCCTCAATTATATTAGGCACGCGTGTAGTGATTTTGGTATTTTCTATTATAACTCGTGTATTTACACCCGGAAATCATAAATTTGGTGGAGTGGAATTGATGATGAAGACCACAGATGACTTATGGAATTTCTCAATGATGTACTTAAAACTACAAAAGTATATCACAGATTCTGATAAGATTCCGTTGAAATAGCAACTAATGAAGTGCCAAAGGTGATCCTTGTGGAATCGACGGAAGGCCTCAAATATTATCGGTCCACATGCAGCGATTCGGTTTTTTTCTCTAATACTTAATCAACGCATTTGCTCTCGGACATATCAGTTCATGTGGTAAATTGGAATTTGTTCGTGGCTTGGCAGAGTACTAAATTGAAGTCGATTAAAACTTTGTTTTTAAAGTGAATTATTTTAATTTCAACTTGATATCTCCACGCTTGCCTTTGCGAAAAAAAAACGCGTATGAGTATTCAGGGCTCTCATGACCATTCTATGAATTTAATTCTAAAAGAGAAATTAGTAACTAAACCATTTTCCAGACAAAGGCTTATATAGCCCACACACAGCCAATAAATAAGACTGACATTTCATTGACAATTTTTAACTGCCAGCCTGGCAAAGTGTTAATTAAGAGTTCTTGCCCAAAAACAGCATTCGGATGAGGACCAAATTCTTGGCCAGTAGTTAGCCTGGTTAATTAATTTATATAGAGGCTCCCCTAGGAATCCCCCAAAGAGTACTATCGGTTTTGTTTCCATTCATCCTAAACAGTTGGGGGAGCTTTAGGAAGACATTAAACTCTATACGGTATGTATTCATAGGCATGAATGCTGAATCTATTGGACACATTGTATTTTTAAGAATTAAATATGTAATTGTATTCTGAGCAATTAAAATTCTTTGGAACCATATAATAAATATACTTGTGCAATTTAATAAATTATTTTTTTAGGGAGACTATCATCCACAAACTACGAAAACTTTTTGAAGGATCAAAAAGTGTCCAAAAGGAAAGCCACTTGGTGCGATTTCCCAGAAGAACAACCTAAGAAAAGACTCTTACCTCTAAAGCAGCCTGCAGATAGAAAACTACAAGAAACACCTAATGAGAGTGCTCCCTGCCGAGGTTTTTCCCGAGGGACTACAGTATGTATGTATGGGGTTCTTCAAAAAAGGAGTGTATAAATTCTTAAAGGGTCGGCAATGCGCATGTAACACCCCTGGAGTTGCAAGCGTCCATAGGCTACGGTAACCACTTACCATCAGATGGGCCGTAAGCTTGTTTGCCACTGACGTACGATATCATTTGTATTTATAGCAATATTTCAAAAACGGCTAGCAAATTATCATGAAACATGGCTAAGAACACTCGGGATAAAATTATCTATGACACAAACAAACCGCATTCTAAACGGTATCCGTTTGGGAGCTGCGATACCACAGACAGATACACAGACACGTTAAACTTGACCCGCCCACCGACTCCGTCATCGACGCCTGCAGGCTGTAGCTCTCCCTGCGCAACCGAACATCCACTACGTCTAGAGAAACCACGATGGACAAGGGAACAACTAGCATGCGTACGAGATGAAAGCTCTAACGTATAACGCTTTGAGCTTGCACGGAGGAAGTGTCATATTATTTTGTCTGAGTGGTCTATTTGTTATATTGTTGAATTGCGGAAAGAGTTCTAAATTCTGTTTTACAAATACAGCTGCCTCATAAATGTACAGGCTTGGGAGTGTTAGTAGTTTAAGCTCAGCAAAAATAGGTCGAGAACCTTTCGCACCAACGGCCATCGGTTCTACGTGCGATGTGCGCGATTTGTAGTAACTAAGCGAAATCAGAGGTCGAGTTTCGTTAGGCGTGACGGATTGATGTTTGATTTCGGAATATTGGATGATGGTTACTAACCTCAAAACGGTAGATAAGTGGTTTGAGCTAAAACTCCGCTCTTTCGAGATAAATAATAAGTATAATATTTGTGGACAATCTTACACAAATCGACCTAGTCCCAAACTAAGCAAACGCTTGTGCTATGGGTACAGTACTAGACAACGACGAAAATACTTATATAGATAAATAAGTACTTTAAAATATATAGAAAACACCCATGACTCAGGAACAAATATTCGTGCTCATCACACAAATAAATGCCCGATTACTTTCGAAGTCAAATATAGATAGGTACAGTCGAGTTTTCCAATAAAAAATATCTTTACAGGGACTTTATTGTTACTGCCGTAGGACACATGTGTAGATATTTTTGAAAGGTTGTCTGTATGGATATTGGAGGACTCGACTGTACCTACCTACAATTTAGAAAAATCGCCGATTGGATTAACCTTAATTGATGGCGTAGACCAGGTATTGGATATTAAGTGTTAAGTCTAATACTTAATTAAAATAACTTCGTTTGATGCAGCTTGACCAAAATGAAGTGTTTCTTCTAATCCAAATAAAATTATAATTAGGTAAACATCTAAGGTAGATGTTTTGTGATAATATGATGATAGGTATGTACGAACCTGCTTGCTTACAAATCCTTTGCTTTTAATTGAATGGAAATACATTTTCATCTTACTTAGATTTAAGTGGAAAAAACTCTAGATTTGCAGGCAGCTAAAAAATTTCTCATCGTGGAAGACATTTTTATGAACGAATGAAAGTGTAGGTATGAGATAAAGTAGAATTAGAAGATAAGTAAGTAGGTACCAGGAAAAGTTTATATAAGCTATATTAGAACGAAATGCAGTAGATAAGTAGTCATTTTTATCTCGGTACCTAGTTCATATTAATAATCATTATGAATTTTCGAAATATTTAAGGAACATGGGTGGGTTGCTTTTAAAATCGTGAAAAGTTATTAAGGCTAAAAAGTTAACCGGTTCAGACAGTAAAACGAAATACATTTTGCGAAAAAAATCGTTCACGTTTACATTACATAATTTTACGTCTTCATCTGGCCACAATCCCAGACTTATAGCCAGTATAAACTTTTTTAATATTGTTTAACAGTCGTCATCTGTACGTACCTACGCTTAAATGAGATTCATAGTAGTATCATCACTCAAGTAAATAAAGTTTTATTTTGTGATAATTTGATTTAGTACATGCAAAACTAGACGAACATTTTTCTGTCGATCGTGTATTTACTTTATGAAAGATTATCACTATCACTACATAGTATAAAACAAAGTCGCTTCCCGCTGTCTGTCCCTATGTATGCTTAGATCTTTAAAACTACGCAACGGATTTTGATGCGGTTTTTTTTAATAGAAGAAGGTTTATATGTATAATATAGTATCCGTGCGAACCCGGAGAGACGAATGTTTTTTTAAATCATAGACAAACGAATGAAGTCCCTATTCTCATGTCACTCGAGATCAAATATCGTGCGGTTTATATTAAAAAAAACATACTGAATTGACGTTTCGCATCGATAAATGTTTTAATATCTATGGATACTAGAATAGAGACCCATATGAGTTTTGACAGCTTTTGTATTTCATAAACATCTAACTATATTGTTTTGTAATGGGAATTCATTAAAAAACTTACATACGAATAAATCAGCAGTGTAATGCAGTCTATTTGTTTCGAATTTAGACAGTAGACGAAATTAAGGCGGAAACGACAAAAGTCACACTCAAATAAGTTTTTATACGGTCCCTCGTACAACCCAACATCATTTCAATCATCAGTTTGTATCGCTGCAGAAAGTCGCTGTATGGCGGCCACTGTTACGAAAATGAACGCTCCTCCAATGCCTTTACAGATAGCTACTAATATTGTTAACTAAAAGGAATATATTGTAGAGACATATACCTACGAATGTTAGCTGTGTTGCTGCTGTTACATATTTTATAAATTTATTATATTCATTGTTTATTTATTATGTGTATATGTTTGTATCTGTAGTAATGTTGTTTGTGTTGCATTCCGTGGGTCACATATGGTGCTGTCTGAAAATCAGCGCTGTAGGTGTCTGACACCTCCGCATAATGCTGAGACAGCACCCGATTCACTGCAAAGACACACAATATGTATCAGCTGTATGTCTACTCCCTTTGTCTCTGTGTGTCTTTTGTGTACTTTGAAAATGTTTTAATTGATAATAATAAGATGGCATTTGTTGTGAATACCAAGTTTTGCCATAAATACTGCACCTTCTTGCTTACTAATAAATAACTTATACTAGTTGTAGCAATAAATTGCTATCAATGCAACTCGTCAACTACGATGGAGTGTGGTGATGTCCTCATGAACCTGGATGGGGGAAGCCTGAAGCCGATTTCCTGCGAAAATGTGTACAATGCTCAGTTCTGCATAAAGCATACAGGTTGCATTCAAATTAGTGGTTTAGTTGTGCATACTATGTGCCATCCATCATTGATTTATTTTCGGTTTTCACATTTATTTTTAGTTTTATTTGCTCACAAAGCTGTGTTGAGTAGAAAATTTACCTTGCAGCTATTATTATGGCTGAATGCGGATTCAGATTTAAATAATAAAAGACTACAAAGCAGATTCAGATCCTCCAACAAATCCCTTATAGGGATAAGTTCGCCTTTGTACTTTGATCTATTGTGTGACATGTATATTCTTTAACCTGTTATTGTGTACAATAAAGTGCTTACATACATACATACATACATACAAATACAGTGATAGAGTTCAAAGTTATTAACTCATTCACTGCCATGCTACTCTTGTCGGATTATGTAAGTCTCCATATGTTGCATGAGGTGCCCATAGCGCTCTGACGCATGTGACTGAATTAATACTGAATACTAAAAGCACTGAATGGGCTAACTTTTTCAATTAAAAGATTGCTCCAAGATCGGGGTTCATTAAAATACATAAAAATCTGACCTATCTAGTTAATCTAGTTGTCTTAAAAAAACTTTTCTGTCCGTGTGTTGATATAGAATAATTCTATTTTCGTAGCTTAAGTCTGGCAATGTAGCCCCAATCGACGGTTCATTTTTAGTAAAATAAACCAGGTATTTTTATTCCATTCATTTAACGAGTAGTGTTTCAGTAATTACACAAATGAAAACGATATTTTATTAATTTGGCGGCGCCGAACGCGCCGTGTTGGTAATTGTATTAAAACATTCGCAACGCAGATATGTTAAAATAACTAGTGAACTAATTTTATGTTATTTTACCAATTTGAATTACTTTTGATTAATTTGATAATTTTACGCTAAAACTTTGGAACTGACTAAATACTAAATCAGATTTAATATACTAAGTTAAGTACCAAAATTGTAACAACCATGGACCTAATACCAAGACCGAGCGAGATAGTAGTATAGGTAGGTACACATCTCAATCAGTGTGATAGAAAGGGAAAAATCATTCGTTGTCTTTGTCATAGTTCTACTTTTTTATTTGCCGCAACTGAGAGTATGAGGTTGCGGCAAATGAACCATCATCCGCCCCGTCCAAATGAAGTAGGTTGTTTATGGTTACCCGTCGGCCATTTTAAGACCAGTTCTTAATTAACCTGCATAGGATTATTTCTGTCCCCTTATTGTGGCAACGCGTACCTAGTCGCGTATAGCTCCTCCGTAGAAGGCTATACTTTAAGAACAGGGATGTCGTGGATGAGATTTTTTAGACACCCGCTGATGCGGATGCGAATGTCTGCAACATCACTGGTTGCAGCGGATTAAGGGGCTGACAAGACCTAACTTTGTTGAAATTGATGTTTTTAAGCAGTTTTAAAGAAAAACTACTTGTTCTAGAACATCAACAAAAATATATGTTAATATTCACTTTATTTCAAAGAGCGTGGACGGGCTCGATACATAATTGGACGAAATCGGCTCGATAGAAAATAATTGCAAAGATTGGTCTTAAAATCATCTTAAACGGTTCTGTCTGTATTTTTTTGACGTTTCGCGAAGATCGATGTGTGTAACCCTGGGAATAGCGACTCTATTCACTTCCTCAATAAGGTATATTTTCATTGAGAGTAATGCTTGTATACTGTGTGGGCAATAGTTTTAAGAAAGCGACTGACGAACTTCCTACCCAGAGGGAAAACTAGACCTTAGTGGTATTAGACCGGTTTCCTCACGATGTTTTCCTTCGCCGAAAAGCTAACGGTATATATTCCGTACACAAGTTCCGAAACTCGGGTAAAGACCAAAATCTTGTCCAGTTTTCTATGATTTTTTTCCGTTGTGACACGAAAATTAACCATACATTTCTATGATAAATTATTGTGTGACAACGAAACTTTTTTCACTTCTTCAGTTTGTATGGCTAACTACTGGCCAAGAATTTGGTTCTTACCCATACTCTTTAGGGCGAGCCGGTATTCGAACCCACTTCAGATATTTATGATGAGTTTTTTGTACAAGTGTAAAAAATGTTGTTGACTACCTATAACACCACCCGAATATAACAATCTTATTAATTTTTACAGGGGATACGGATAAGGTGTTGTCGGCGCTGGAGCAGTACAGAAAAATATTTCACGACACTTTCCACTGTTCTTAAGTCGTATAAATATTTTTAATTTCTCATGCTCTAAAAGTTCGTCTGTATGCTGTGCGTAGGCGACATAAAGTCGCTTTTTATACTCTAGTGCATAAAGTAAAATCTTCGTGTAAGACCAAGGCAATCGGTCCAACAGCCACACGAGCAACTTTAACTTCATAGAATAAACTCTTTATTGTAATTTTTTATGTTTCGTTAGTATTCTAAGACTGCAAGGATACCAACAGCCAAAGTACACAATAAAACTTCATGAAAAACGATTTTCATTTCATTTCCTCGCAATCGAAGTGAAAAGTAGAGTGTAAAATTCGTCCATAAAACCCATTTTACACTCGATTTTATATCCATCCTCACTCGTAAAATGGAGAATTGTATGCACTTGTTGTAGAATCTACTATTAAATCCTTACATTATTTACACAAAATAATAGAAATAAACCTCTGGGGGTCGCGACCAACAGGTTGAAAAACACTGCACTAGAAAAGCGTTCGGGAACCGATGATTGCTCACGACCCAGCTCATTGTGGAAGGAGGTTAGTAAGCGTTGGTCGCACAAGGGGTGCTTCAAGCGGGTTTGGGGAAGCTCGCATAGGACCAGCGAACGAAAAAACCGTAGAAGTCTAAGTAGCGCCGCAAAATGGCGCCCGCATGGGTGCCATTGCCATTATGGCGGTCAAAACGATGCCAGACAGCCGTTTAGTTCCAACACGCGCGTACCGGGTTTAAGGCACGTGTTTGGGTAGACATGTACGGAGCTCGCATTCTATGGATTTTTCGTTCGCTTATGACACGTTACGGCGCGCCATACGCGAGAGCGAGATGTACCAAGTTGTGGCAGAACCCTAAGGATCGGACCCAATCACCCGAGTCACCCGCTCGCAGGCGAGGCAGTGTGCGTAAATATTCCTACCCTAGGATAAGTTTTACCGAAACAAAACTTTACGATCGCGTTTACGTTTTACCCTCAATTTGTATGGGATTTGACAGCCAAACGCGAACGCGGTCGTAACGTTTTGTTTCGGTAAAACTTATACTAGAGCCTCTGGACAAAAATAACAATAAACATCGGGGAAAGGTTCAGGTATGACCTTACTGGATGCAGCACGAATGTCAAGAGGATCGTCACATTCGTAAATAATTTGTTTATATTTCGTATCTGTATTTTACTTTCGTAAGTAGTGCCTACGCCAAGTTTTGGGATTAGGGTCTGTTCTTGGTATATTCTATCCTGCAATCGCATGTTCAAGGGCCTTCGCTGCCGTGAGCGAGTTGCACGAGAGCGGCGTGCCCTGCGGCTGCGGCCGCCGGTGCGCGGCTGCAGCGTGCACGCGTGCAGCGGCGTAGCTGGCGTGCGCCGCTCGGCTGCGCGGGGCCGCGTGGGGTGTGACCGCGGCGGCCTATAAGCCGGGCGACGTCCACGGCGGTCCGGTAGCCGTTACAAGTAGTTACCGTCCAAACCAACCGGCCCCATATAGAGGGCACAGAACATTTTATTTTTATTCTTATTATTATTTAATTCTTTGTTTTTTTTGTTGTTATTTTTCTTTGTCCGATTAGTTAAACACGCCGATTATTGGTTGTTCGTAATAAGTTTTAATTAATCAGTAGAGATATACTGTAGGTTTTTACCACCCGCACCGAAACCCGATATTTCCACGGCACTCACGGTGATTTTTCCCCAGGTAAAAATCTCCAAAGCGGGGGAGGAAGTGTGACGTCATGGAATCCGAACCATCTAGCATAATTAGTATACGCGGACATCGATATACATATATTTATTTTTTGGTTAAGTTCAAGATTTCATTTACCAACCAACGTTAAGGTCAACCAATGACCAATTTGAGTGTGTGGTTGCAAAAAAATTACCTTAATTATTTTAACAAAAATATACAACAAGTTTCTCTTTATATCCATGTATTTCTTCACAGTAATAATGTCATGTTTACAATAAACCTATTGCCCAACGTGCAACATAGGTACAGCTAAATACATATCAATATACTTAATTTAAACCTATAAGATTGAATGTTGCATGTAGGTAATTGTCTCATTATGTTTACCTATAAATAAATTGTATCAAATCTAAATGAGAAAATTATGTGAGCATGAATAAAATACTGTGTACCTATAGCAAACTAACAATACACAGTACGTACTTCTGCTATACACAGTATTTTCAAATGGCTAAAAACATACTCTTTATAAATACTTCGCGATTCGATAAATAAAGTAGAAACCGGCTTAATACCTACCGGATTTCCATTCTAGTATTATTCAATTATGACTGATAGGTAAATGGTAAAAGGGGTATGGCTTAAAACCTAGATATTTACAGGTTAGTTTGGGAAGATTAGGTGAGTTTGACTTGCTGTCTTTTTATAATTTTCAAACATATGAGGGCCTGGTTAGTTGGCTGTGTACGAATAGGGCTGTGCGGATAAAGCAGTAAAATTTTGTCTTGTGTGCCAAATAAATAAAGTAGTAATATTATATTGTCACTTTGTTCTACTCTTCATATCATAATTTTCTCGTCTTGTATTAGTTAATTGCATTTAAAGTAAATGTAAATTCTCATAGCATATAACTTGGGAAGAACATTATATATCGTTAATGTGGTTGTACTGTCGGATTCCGTTTTGTTCGTCTAAGCCGTGCTATATATATAGTGAATTAAGAGATGTATGAGTCCGCATAAAAGGCAGCGTTGAGTGTGTGATTGTATGGTAATAATGGGCTTTTACCGATTGGCCGGAGTTCGCAGTGCAACCTAGGTTTGTTGGTACTGATTGGTATCTCCAAACCAATTTACACCGGTGTTTCCGCAGTTATAGTTGGTTAGGTTAAAGTCATAAATTGACAAGGTCCTTGTGTGACTAACTGTGGCGACACTATACTCTACAGAAGCTAAGCTGAAAGGCTAAGCTAGTCTTATCTTTGTTCTACACATTTCTCCTTGGCAAGGATACTTCCGACACCATATTCTTCGGGATGATTTGTCAACAAACATTCATTCTGAAACTTAAGTAATAATATTTTAACTTCCATTACTGGGAATTTATCAGAAATTTCCTATCTTATGTTAAGTAATTTGCAATGTCAAGATTTCAATCTTGCAAGGGTTCAATGAACATGGTTTGTTGAAATTAAGTTTAGTAAGGCTGTTATTTTTACACGATGGTGAAGTGTTGCATTTTGTCTTTTAGTAATGCAACCGTATTTTTATTTATTTATTTATTTATTTCTTATTAAATAAAGCGACTATCCTTACAGGTAACCCTAATACAGTAGTGCCTTAACCTTAAATCAAAAATAATCCTTATTACTACTTAACTAAATAATTTAAATTAGAAATTCAATTTATTACAATACATTAATAGTCAATTTAGATTTCAATATGTCATTACACAATAATTCAAATTAAATGTCAATCCGTTACATAGCATAATACATATAAACACGTTTTTGACAATTCCCACATAGAGCAATAAAAAAGATCTGTCTTGTCGGCAACGAGATTGAGAACGTGTATAGTACGGCTGAGAGGTGCCTTACGGAGCAGGTTCGTCCTGCCGGTTGGCTCTGCCAGCAGCTGCGGTCGCCGCCTCCTCTCGGTGTACCTGTCAGGCACGCACAGCTTGAACATTTGTAAAATGTCCGGGTTGCAGATACTACCGCGGAGAACCCGAAGCAAGTAGCATGCAAGCGCCAGATTCCTGTGAGTTTCTAATTTGTCGTAACCGACCATGCCAATCACAAAAAGTGTGGGATACATCAGCGGATAGAATGGATACACTCCATACCGTTTCCAGTATAAGTATCTGGTAAACTTATTTTGTATCCTTTCCATCATGATGCTGTATTTGGCCTCATGCGGAGCCCATATTGCCGCGTTACATTCTAATTGGCTTCTTACCAGAGCATTGTACAGCGCCGAGACGGCTTTCATGTCTGAGAAGCTTACTGCTCGGCGGAGTACAAAGCCCATAATTCTGAACGCCTTTTTACACGCACTGACAACATGGACCCTGAAACACAAGCTGCTTTGCATGTGCACTCCCAAGTCTTTCACGGAGTCCACTCTTTTCAACTGAGCTCCGGCTACCTCATAGCTGTGGTTGATAGGTGTTTTAGACCGAGTGAATGTCATGGAAACGCATTTATCCACATTAAAGTGCAGTTTGTTTCTCTGGCTCCACTCCACCACTCTGTCTATGTCCCCCTGGAGCCGCTCACAGTCTTCCTCATCCTTAATTGCCAAGAGCAACTTGAGGTCATCCGCGAACAACAGGCATTTAGCCTCCTTGACCACTTCTGGTAGATCATTAATCATAATAATGAACTCCAGCGGTCCCAAATTACTACCCTGACTTACCCCGGTTCTGGTAAAATACGGCTGAGACTTGCAATCCGCGTACTCCATGTATTGTTGCCGGTCCCTCATGTAGTCAGCAAAGAACTGTAGCAACTTGGGAGTGCAGCCCACCGCCGCCATCTTTGACAACAAGAGGTCGTTATCGACCATGTCGAATGCTTTCCTGAAGTCAAAGTACGCGGCATCCACCTGCACCCCCTCGTCAACTTGTGGAATCAGGTATGACATGGCGTTCAGAAGATTGCTCGTGGTGCTTCGTGCCTTCCGAAACCCGTGTTGTGCCTCCGACAGCTGCGCTGATACCTGGTCTCGGATGCTACGCTGCACTGCCGACTCAAACACCTTGGCTGGCGTTGAAAGTATCGCTATGGGTCTAAAGCCACTTATCTCCGACCCTGCACCCCCTTTGGGTATAGGGATCACTCGCGTAACCTTCCACCGCTTCGGAAAGTATGATTTTTCTAGGCATAAGTTAAAGATGTGAAGGAGCGGTTCTTCCAAAACGCTGCTGCAATCTTTTACGATGAACGCCGGAATGCCATCCGGCCCCGCCGAGCGCTTTGGCTTGAGCGCCGCGATTTTATAGTAGTTGCGACATTTCTACAGTAAAGCTGGGTGGGGCTTGGACGCATGTAGTCGGATTCTCCATAGGATGTCAAGGCACTTCCTAGAGACCCCACGGGGTTGATGAATGTTACTGTGTGCGACTGGGTCACGTCTGGTATAGAGATAGAGTATCATCGCGAACGACGATTGTAATTAAAGTTTGTTTGATGTTTTGTCAGTATTATCACTATCATTAATGGGTTGATGGTGCTGTCAGGGCATTGAAGGGATTAATGTAAGATTAACCCAGTAGTTATGAACAGTTTGCCTCTAGTGTGGAATACAGTCTGAAGTCGGATATCTTAGTCGAGTTGAAACATTCTCCACTGAGTTTGCTTGGTGGTTATCTTTGTACTCAGTGTTCTGCTGTTCGCATGGGGAGTTATTGTAATAACATAAACCGAGATATGTGGTCGAACCTGGATCCTTGGTAGCCAGAAGGTATCTGAGGGTTCGGGGTGCTATTGCTACACCGTGGTCATTAGGATCTATTGGGCTCACAACCTAGTACTTTGTGCGAATGGGAGAATTCTGGGGAAGTTTTCTAGCGGTGCCGACCAAGATATGCGGTCTAACTTGAGTTTATGGTGGCCAGGGGGCATCTGTAGGCTCAAGGTGAAGCTAGAAGATAATTATATTGTGTCATCGGCCGAGATATGTGGCTTAACTTGTACTGACGGAAGCCAGAAGGCAACTGAAGGTGCAAGGTGATGCAGTATAGGGGTTAGTATTGCCGGCCGAGATATGTGGCTTAACTTGTACTGACGGAAGCCAGAAGGCGACTGGAGGTGCAAGGTGATACAGGGGGCTTATTCTTCAACGTCCATCATCAAGCAAACGTAGTGGTTAAACATTCACACACCTAAAATACACTTGTTGGAGAGATCGATATATCAACGAATTGAAACTTCCCGAGTTATGGGGTTGGCATTTTTGCAAATTATAATCATAGATTATTGGTCAGAATTAATTGGGAGAGTTATGTAAATAAACACAGCTAACAAATCTAGCCTTCAGTTAGAGTAATATTATATTTAATTTTTGATGTAAAGACAGCAGGTTAACGGAATTATCTACTCAAGTTATTTTAGAATTCACCATTTATAGGTTGCAATTCCTTGTTTAGTGTTTAGGTATATTTTAGATTGTGATGTGATGGGGGGGGGGACGTCGGGGCCCGACGTGGCGCGTGCGGCGGCGCCGTGCATGCGCGGGTATCCGTGTAGCTTGATGGGCGGACGCGCGGCGAGCGCGGGCGCCGCGGTGTGCGCGGGCCGGGTCGCAACAAGCGCGGCAACGTACGCTGCGTGGCCATCAAGGCCGCGATACCTGTGTATCCGCGGGAGAATCATACACGCGGCAGCGCTGTAATTTGTGTAATTTTACCAATGCTGTATACTTATTGCGTCTCACTTCAACAACTGTTTTCCTGCTTACATGTTTTAAAAACGTGCTTCCGTAGACGAATGATGATGATGTGAAAACAGCTGTAGCACTTTGAAGTCGAGCGAAGTGTATCGTTTCTTACCGCTGTAGCCTAGTTGGTAGTGACTTTGTTCCTGAGTCATGTATGTTTTATATGTATTTAAGTATTTATTTATCTATATAAGTATGTTTATCATCTAGCGCCCATATTTCAAGGATTGCTTCGTTTGGGACTAGGTCGATTTGTGTAAGATATGGTGGTGCGATATGGTATAAACGTACTACAAGCCTGTTTTAATTAAAATGGCGTTAAAATTCGTTTGTCCTTATCTGTCACTATGACATTTGTGTTATAGAAAAGCTGTTATACACCTGTTAATTTTGGACGCAACCTTCGGCTAGTATTACAGAAACGTCACTATTGTAATATTGCGCGAAAAGTGAAGTCCAATGAGAGTTGTTTGGATGTTGTAATGTTGTGATTATGCAACCGATTTTAGAAACTTCGATAGCGCGATGCAGGACCCATCAGATTTGACATTTGGATAGAAACATAGCCTAACATTTGCAGTTGCAGAAGCCGGCTGGGTGGGCGCTCTGCTCGTAGCTACTTATATCTCTAATGTAGGTAATATGTTTTTGAATTATTATGTTTCCGCTAATGTTCCGGCAAGTAACATACATAGCAAATCGAAACATATATTTTTCAGACATGAATAAATAAAATCAAAAAATATGACTAAACTCGCAGCCTCAAGTATTATTGTAATAAAACAAATCCTAAGTATTAACTACCATCTTCCCTGTTAAAATACATCCAATGCAACTATTTCAAACATTAAAAATCGATTCAACACCAGAAAACGACGTCGCATAAAAACGTCCCGACACTTTCATCGTCACAAATTCCCAGAAAATTATGGGCCGCATCAATTTCAATCCAAACACTAATAAATTGGCATCTTTCAACAAGTGCAGTGAGACAATTTGCATGCTCCGGGCAATCTTGTTTCTTATTAAATGTGCAGCACAGCCTGGCCTGCGGCTATAGCCTGCTTAGTGCTTATAGACGATCCTAGAAATTGGGAACATATAAGATGCTGTAAAAAGCAAGAATGTCTATTGTGTAAGTACTTACAATTGTACAGCGTGCAAACACACCGTATAGGTACCTCTCCACTCGTGACAAACTCGTTCGGATTTCTCTGAAGTATCAAGTTACCAGGTGTTTTTTTACATGTGCAGAATAAAACAAGATTTAAGATTGACAACCGCTTTAGCCTAGTTGGTAGTGACCCTGCCTACGAAGCAAGAGGTCCTGGGTTTGGGCATTAAGTGAGGATTAATACTAAGTACGTAATTTGTTATCTCCACCTAAAACCCGATAACACCCTTCAACTACCTGTGAACAAACGGTCATTAAGGATTTTAAGAGGATTAAAATTAATAAAATTATGGTTTGATTTACGTACCCATTTGCGTGGTATTTTTCAAAGTCTGAGACAGTTTAAAAACGGTTTTAGAATCGGCATTAAGTGAGGATTAATACTAAGTACGTAATTTGTTATCTCCACCTAAAACCCGATAACACCCTTCAACTACCTGTGAACAAACGGTCATTAAGGATTTTAAGAGGATTAAAATTAATAAAATTATGGTTTGATTTACGTACCCATTTGCGTGGTATTTTTCAAAGTCTGAGACAGTTTAAAAACGGTTTTAGAATCGGCATTAAGTGAGGATTAATACTAAGCAAAAAAAATGGTAACTAAATCTGCGTTTTTTTTAGAAAATTGTGTTTTTCTTTTCAAATTCGTAATTTTTGTAGCCATTTTTCAAAGACAATAATTTTTTTTGCGGATTTTCTCTTCTAGTTGGTTTTTTATTGTTATTAAGAATTATTAACCTGTCCCTTGGTAATACTCTGCATTTTTTATTTTCATTTTAGGACCATTGGATCAAAAGTTATACCGTCTGAATTAGGTGTATTACCCGAGTTTTTACAAAAATTTTCAAAATTCTGTAAAAAAAAAACTAATGACTAGAAAAAAAAAAAAAACACCGTTTCACCGATGAAATTGGCTGAAATTTTTCTCCTTTTATTATGTACAGTTTATGAAATTCCACCCTGTATAATACAGGCAAAAACAATGAGTTGCGAACTGCGAAACTTTTTGCAAACAATACCTAACGGGTTCTATTCCCGGTTTGTTATGCTCTGAAATTAATAATGGCACACTTCATTTCAGGTTTCGTTACACCAGTACTTACACGATGTACTTGTTACCTGACTGCCTTAATGTGGGGTCCCACGGCCCGTGTTGTTACAGGCGTGGCACGATCTGGCCTGGCCTGTGGATGCCTGTGTCTGTGCTGAAGCTGGGGTCTTACGGCCTGCTTCCTCACAGGCCAGACCGACAGACCATGGGAACCGTCGCATCCGATGAGGCCTGTGGTGGCCTGTTGTCGCCCGTCCTATCTATCCTATCCTATATCGTCCTATTGCTGGTTGAGCTAAAATTTGATACGTACTCAAAATGTAAGTTTGGTGACAACGCAATATTATTTGAATTATTTTGAATTAATAATTTATTTCAGAAGTATGTCCATATGGGTTAGTATACATTGTGAACTTATGCTATTGTTAGTACATTCAAATATAATGTCAGAATTTAATTACACATAAAATAAAATAAAACATAAAAATCAAACATGAAATTCACCTATTTAGGGCTGGGATCTCGCATGAAGTCTGATTATTATACCACCACTGAACCAAGGAGGCGCCCATACTTCTAAACTAAACTAGATAAGCCTTTCGTGTTTGGGTACACTGGAACTCTTTCAAGTTATGAGAATTGAAGACTATAAAAAGCACAGTCGGCAATAAAAGCTTATTGTAACAAAATAGTACATTGCCGCACGTGTATCCAACGACGTTTTTTAATACAGCTGCGAAAAAACAAGAAAAACAACAAGTAAGGAATTCGATACTTTTATATTATTAATTCTGTAACATCATTGCAATACAGTTGAAAAATAATGAAGTTGTTCTAAAATCATATTTTTTAATACAGTTCAGTATTTTTTATTGAAATAATTAATGGTACAATTTGTACAATTATTGAGTAGGAAAAGTGAAAAGCACTAGTTCGCGAAAACCAACTTTCCCCACGCTAAACAGCTGCAGTAAAGTAGCACTTTTTGAGCAACTGTAATAAAATTCATATCTCATGCTCTGAAAGTGATACGTTTCTGTTCTAGTGCAGAAAAGTAGTGGATTCCAATTAGTCCTCGCCTTATACGCATTATGCGGGAACTAATTCTAATAAATATCAATACTTACCCCGCTACTGACAAAGGGAAATAATTTTTCCCCTCTCTGTCTCGGAAAGCCGTCTTTTATCCTTTAAAACCAGTGAGCAAAAACGCATTTTATCCACTATTGGGGAAAGTAATTTGACCTTGGAGCGTGTTTAAGTAGCTTAATATGAGACTTTTGACAGATAACAAAACGTACAATAAATTGTAAATTACAAAATACATCTGATTAAAATTATAATATTTAACAACTTAGAAAAGTTGAAAATCCCCCAATATTAATTTATTCATTTCAAAGTTGAATATCACAAAACCGGTTGAACCTATTTTTTTAAGACGTACCTAGCTAAGAATCATCTTGATCACGTCAGCTTTCGGGCAAAAAAACCTCATTCAAATCGGCCCATTCGTTTCGAAGCTACGATGCCACAGATAGACACACCGATACACAGACACGTCAACATCGTATAACATCCCTCTGTTTGGGAACAGGGATCATCATGTTACTGTGACAAATGGTGACCAGGCGTGAATATAGTCGATCATGGTTCGTTATATGGAGTAGGATACGTTTGAAACACACCAAATCGCAGAACATAAACTACCAGTACGTCTAGCACAACTTGCTACTCAGTCGCTTCGTGCGCGACTGAGCGTTTCCTGTCCCACGCGTACCGTGCAAATTAGAAAGAGGAGGGTAGATCTTTCTCTACTCGCGTCGCGGCGCGGCGTCAGTTGTGCTAGCCCCGCAGCCTCTTTCTAAGTGTTCTAATTGGAAAGAGACGAATAGTCTTTTCTCGCAGCGCTAGCCGTGCTGATCCTGTTACAGACAGCTCACCTCGGCGTTTATGGAACCATGCTTTAGTTACTCTATAGCACCTGCTCAGTATCTCTCCTAGATTCCTTCAGTGTTCTACCGTACTATCCACATAGGAACAACCTCGACTTGCCACTCGATGCATCTGAAAGACTACCGCCCTCTTCTTCACTATTGTATCAATGTTGTCATTGTTTGTTGTACACCTACTTGTTTTTTTTTCTAATGAATTTATATGCTCCAGGACCAGCCCAGCTCCGACTCATTCTACGACAGCGACAATACCGAGGGCGAACAAGCCCCGACCGCCTTGGCCTCCGGACACCAGCGCACCACCTCTGGCTCGCAGCATGAGGACGAGCATGAGGAGGACGTCGACAGTAAGCTTTATGACTCTATTGTTAAGGCTCAATTTGGAATGGCCCCAACTTGGTTTGGCCAAACTTATCTCCACTTTGCCTCCGATGCTCTGCTGTTAGATTACAAGGTGCTGAAAAAAGAAACTAGTAAGGATCCGTTACTGTCTCGCGTAACAAGTTTCATTTTAGATGGGTGGCCAGATACCGTTGAAATAGAACAATTGAGACCGTTTTTCAATCGTAGGCGGGAACTTTATTTGGAACTCGGGTGCATCATGTGGGGGCACCGCGTTGTGATTCCGGCGGGTTGCCAAGACAAGGTTACAAAGGAGCTTCATGAAGCTTATATGGGAGTAGGAAAAACGAAATCATTAGCAAGGAGTTACGCCTGGTTCCCGGGCATCGATGAAGCATCCCTAGTATAGTTGGTAATAAATAAGGATACATTTCTTCTTTGTATTTCCATTAACGTACGTATAACAAAATAACATGTGTTTTGCCATTGATATTTATTCTTTGTGGATTTTTTTATGGATCGTGGACGCAATCAAGGGCACTCCTCTACCGTTGCGTTGATCGCTGCCTGCTAGTATTTATTTATCTATATAAGTATGTTTATCGTCGTCTAGTACCCATAGTACAAACTTTGCTTAGTTTGGGACTAGGTCGATTTGTGTAAGATTGTCCCCTAATATTTATTTATTTATTTTGTTTTAGGTATTGCACACTGCAACACGTCGGGCATAGCACTTCGGAACCGTATCAAAGAATTAATCCAGGCTATAAACTATCTTCGTGTAAAATTTCATCCAAATCAGTTGAGCCGTTTAAGCGTCATTGAGTAACAAACATCTAAACATCTAAACATCCAACCATCCAAACTTTCGCATTTATAATATTAGTAGGATTTACTACGAAAAACGCAGGCTACCGCGATTCATGGCTAATTGTATTTGTGCATAGACTTGAAGTATAACATGTACATAATATGTAAATAAGTACTTGAATTTTTGAGGGGGACTGTTGGTATAATACAAAAATCCAAGTCTATCTTTCCTTCGTTTATCATGTAAATACAATCTGTCATTCGTTCACTCAATCATTCCATTCAATCGTTCACGCTGAACCTTGGCTGAACCTCAGTGGTACTGGCTTCACTTTAATACAGACCGTTGAACTGTTAGTACGTCTTTTACTCTACCAACCCTACCTATACCTATAGTAGGTAAAGGTTATTCAGTAAACTGAATACTCTTTCAAATTTCTGTTTTATACAATGAATTTGTTGTTGTGTGAGTTGGGAGGCCATACAAAAATTCGGAAGAATCCCGCCAAATCCCGACCATCTGGCAACCCTACCCGCACCTCCCTAGGGGTGAATGAACGTCTTACTAGTGCCACGCCAGCGCCAGCGCCGCGCACGCGCACGGGGCGCCCTGGACACGACAATACAGACTGCTTAGAATAGACGGCTTCGCTTAGTTATAAATGTATATCGCTGCGCGTGAGAAAAGGTATTCGGTTGCTCTCGGACGCATTCGGATGTGCAAGCGGGACAGACCTACGGCGCGAGAGCGAGAGAGATGCGCCAAGCCGCGGCTCGCGCCGGCGGATACCGCGTGGCAGAGAGAGGTTAGCAAAGCTCCGTGCTGGTCGGACGCGCGTGGTCACAGAATCTAGATTACGGTTTTTGATCTCGTTTCATTGTGCCGCAGACCTCATCGAGCGAGACACACACAAAACATTAACTAATTCTTGCTGGCCGTTGAGTCGGAAAGAGTTGAATTAAGTTCTGCGGCGCGAAACGTATGTATGGGAGGTCATTCTATGGGCCCGTGGCACTCCCCGGGGTCCTGCCGAAAACATATTTTTGGTAGCAGCAGCGTGGTTTATTACAAGCGCCCTCGGGAAGCTGCTACGGAGCGGCAAGTGGGAGCTGCAACCGAACGGATTGACGGCTGGGAGGCCTCAATGGTTGAAACGGCCACATTCGGAGTGGCCATTTAATGAGTGCGGCCGGCACTTATTATGCTGTCTGTTCCCTCAACCAACTGAGCTAAAACCGTGCTCGGTTCAACCATTTTTTTTTCTTAGCAATATTTTTTCCGTTTACTTGGAAATTTATAATTGTCAGTAACATTCAGATATCTGAACAAAGTTATGTAATAAATATTAAGTTCTTGTAGCAGTTTTACCTTTAGGGATAAAACTTATGAAGCGCTGTGCGCGGAAAATGTCCAGCTATTGCATTGCTGGCCTCGCTCATGCTTGTCCACCTATTATAAAAAATAATAATAATATAGTGGGTTTTTCCTCGCACACCGCTCCACTACCTCGCACAGCTCTAGTGAACACTCGTCCACATAATAAACCCACCATTTTAGTTGTACATTACCGCTAAGACAAATTATATTAAAATTATAATGTAAATTGATCTCGCTAATGGGGGTGGCATAGTCACTGCGTGACAAAACCCCTGTTCTAAATAAATAAAGATAAAATAAAAACCTTACTGTTAAAACCTAACTATCCTATAGCATCCTCAGCCCCAGCAGGTGCCTACAGAAGTATCATCATAATCGTAATTTTAAGCCTGTTATTGCCCATTACTGAGCATATGCCAGTTTTCGAGTAGGTACGCCACCGGTTCCGAGCCTGTACCCTTATCCAGGGGTGACCCGCGATCTTCCTAATATCGTCTACCCAAGTAGACAAAGCACTTAATGATTCAAATGAATGTAAATTAATGCGCAAAGGATTTGATTTGCATTTGGGTCCATACAAACTTATACCCCCTTAGGGGATGATTACGGGGATAAAAACTATTCTATGTTACTCTCCATCCCTTCAACTAAGTATCTCCACTTAAAAAATCACGTCAATTCGTCGCTCCGTTTTGCCGTGAAAGACGGACAAGAAAAACAAACAAACATTTATAATACTAGCATGGAAGTATGGATGTTGATTTGCTTTGTAAGTAGATAGTAGCAAACTTTCACGATTCTCACACATTATTTACACTAAACGGGCCTTAATCGCGTATAATTAACTTATTTTATTTACCTCACTGAGGTCTCCCAAGTAGGTACGGTCAAGTAGGTAATTGATTAAATCAGACGTAGATTTGCCGCATTATATGATTAGTTATTAGGACAATATTCTTAAAGCCGCTAAAGAATATTCACGATAAAGAGATACATGTATTTGCTTATTTTGGTATGCAGTTAATGTTCCCACGAACAAACACGCAAACAAATATAACAATCAAAAAGTTCTTCCTTACTGGCGTGGGATGTGTGGAAGCGGGGCAACGCTGATAAGCAGAGCTCGGATTTTTCATCGAACGGTAAGAACAATGAAAATTGTGGGGTCGATATTAACATTAAAACTTTACTATCGACTCCATAGTTTTCTTTCGTCTTACCGTGCGATGAAAAACACGAGCCCTGGTGATAAGAATCTGGCCTAAGCGAAGGCCGGGATAACACTACTTTGTTTACCCATTAAAAAGCAAACCGCGCAGTGTTTTTCCTCCGCATGGCGCTTTTATAATGTAAATTTAAAATAACCTTTAAAATTGATAAACAATGTCTTACAATGCTCACATTTCATATTGTTTTGTTTATGCATAAGGGTTGAGCCCTTCAGGGCAAGGTTTTTGTCAACAACACAAAAATATGCTACACCAAAATAATTGCGTCGAGAATTAACTAACACATGCACAACCGTGCTCGTAGCACTCGTAGCCTATCCCGTGATTTTCCTCATATGTAGCGGGAAACCGACTACGGCGTAGGTGCTCGCTAGGCAGTGAAAGTGTTAAAAACAATCTCTCACATTGCGGTACGTACGTAACGTACAATGCGTTACGTGATCGACCGGTGACCAATCCAACCCTAAATCGGGATATGTTTACCATCAGGCAGAACGTATGCTCGATTGCCACCGTCGTAGGATATTTTAAAAAAGCGGGCAAAAATATCTAACACGTCCAAACGGCCCTAAGTGGAAATTGCCGGTAGAACTACAAGATTGTTTTAAATGGTTTTTTTTTAATCAGCAATAAGTATTCATTTAAACATTTTCAATATTTCCCGGCGTTATTGCTCAACGATTGGAAGTCGCAGTATTTGGTCTTTAGAGGCTCTCTCAAAACGAAAATTCATGATCTAAGTATGTAGGCAATATACTTAAGCAACAATTGTACAATCTTCTGAAATATTACCAATACCTAATTCATACTGCTTCTCAATCGAGCCCTCAATTCTTTTCAGAAGGTTATTTTCAGCTTCTACAATTGATGTTTGATTTTTCCAGAAGTGTGCTAAGTGTTTTTGGTTGGATTTTATCAATGTTATGTCCTTCTGGTACTGCTCGGCGAAACGTTCGTTTAATACGCCAAATAATGAGTTGGCGATGTATCCAACTCCGTCAATGAGGCCGCGTCGCGTGCGCGCGCGCTCGTGAAACTGCTGATGTTGTAGCATTTGGTCGTAGTGTACTAATTCCACGAATCCGTGTTGTACTTGTAGTAATATGATGTCACAATGGGATCTCTGTGCTATTTTTGGACACATATTTTCTAAATGGTCATAGTAATTTTTAAGTACTTTTTTGCTTGCCAGTAGGGTTCCAGATTGTAGTACATTACTAGTTTCCAATTGTCTTGTACAAGACGCATGCTTGATGTCTTGTCAAAATAAAGGCCATTGTTACTCTGTAGCGCTGTTATGTTGTAGGCATTGTGTGCTGACTAATTATTACTTAGCTATCTCCAACACATTAGGTGCGGGCTGGCGTCATAAAACGCGGTATCTTCCACACTTTCCGGTTATAAACGCGACTGTGGGAAAGCGGGAATAAATTTGTGGTCTCCGACGATATTCATGGCGTATTTTATTCAGAATTGCTTATGTTTTGCCGTAATTTGTGGGTTTGGTTTCCTTACAGAGAAGGATGTAAGTTCAGTTATTGTTCTTTGTTTTGAACATCAACGTCTCACATCAGTATTGTGTCCCATACAGAAGCCAGAACTAGGTACTCAGAAATAAGCGACCCACGAATTTAACATGAAGTTGCTCTTAACAAGACTAAGAGTCAATTCTATCAAATAAGAAGAACGTTAATTTAAGATTAGTGTACTGAATTTTGTACTTCTGAGTCCTTTTTACAGTTCGAATTGGGTCTAGATTATAATTTAAATTAGTCCGTACTTGCCTCTTTACCTCAAGGCTTGAACAGTTAAACAATTACACACATTGCCATAACAATTACAGCATTGAGTGGCGTAAAACTATCCTGTTCCAAAGTCATAACATTTTAAACAAATCGTTGCTTACTGTAAACTATGCTAAAATACAAGCGTACCTAAAATCATAAACCAGCTAGCCGCAACGCAAAGTCAATTTGGCAAATGCTGCACATCTCTCTTTACGGTCGGTATGCTCTACGTCGCCTCGTATGACCAGCACGTCATTCTAAAATGCAGTAAAAGCTATTATACATCGTATGTACATAATACCTTATTTGTTGACGGGGCAAAATGGGCGCTTTATGCATTGTTTTACGGCGTTGCGAACATTATGGGACATCCGACTAATCGGAAAGCGTGTACTTTATAGTACGTAGCTGTCAATATAGTGGTCCAATAAATCGCACTTCCTTTCATGAATTGCTAAGAAATATATACACGACAGTTAATTATGCAAACAATATGCTCGATTCTAATAATTGTTTTGAAGATTCTGGTGGGACAAAAGGTATGTCAATGTTCGAGTGAAACTCGATGATTAATCTCGCCTTAACGCACGCTCAATCAATTTAAGTTATGTATAATAAATATAAATAATAAATCAACATGCCCCCAAATCATAGTATACCTAAACTAAGAGTATCTTAAAATAAAAGAGTTTTATAAATTAACGCAAATGCTATTCTGTATTTTCCACCCCTTTTTTCTATCCTTATTTTACTCCTAAGTATAAATAAAAATCAAAACCCGCAATTTAAAAAAGATTCCCTCTGGGAGGCCCTTAAGAGAGGCTGTCCATAAACGAATCTGTATCTGTAACTGGCCGCTTTGCAGGCCAAACAGGGCAACAAAACAAAAAAAAATTAAAAAGGATATTTCTTAGGTAAATGGTTAGTTGTGTTGGACTTACATGAAGCGACTGAAGTCTCATTTATTTGTTTTCGCCAAGTCAAAACGTCTCAACCTGTTCCGAGTTCAGATCTTGTAATTCTGAAGATTTTTCAACCTACTAAACAGCAACAGTACAAGAGATCAATTTGGTTCGTCACTTCGTACTGCAATGTTGTTTCTATGTTACGTACACTGGTTTTGATACGTTAGTTCGACGTGCATGGAAACGAGCGCGTGAATCATTAAAATCATATTGCGACGCGAAGTGACAAACTCAATTGACCTCCAGGCACGACCCGGGCGGTCGGCATGAAAATAAAAGTTAATTAGGACGCAGGTAAACAACGGACACCCGCATCGCTTAACCGCAGCGTTCTTAAAAGACGTATGTGCTTAAACTTGTAACATTCATAGGACTTTATACTTACGCTTGGACCGTAAACTGGCTGTGAACAAGGGCGTAAGTGAGCATAAGGATATCATGAATATACGGCGTTAATTTTAACAAGTTAACGGACTTGTGCTTTCTGACAGAAGGCAGTAAATAAGGCGTTTTATTCGGTAGCGGTTACTGTTTTTAGTTGAATAAAATATGCATAAAAATTGACACTGCACTGAATAAAATACTAAACAGTAGTTAGGTTTATTTGGTACACACCAAACAATCTGATGAAGAGTTTATGCGCTTAAGTTATTTTAGTAGCATACAAACAGTTTAAACAAAGTAGGTATACTCATTTTACTTCTCCATAGTGCATGTTACGCTTAGAATATATACTTAACGCACTTTCAGAGTGATCACTTGACAGTTTTGCTACCATCAGTACATTTAAACTCTAATAAAGCAAGTCTAAAAAACATATTTCAGTGCAAAAAGAGCAACACGATCAAATTATTCACGCAGTTATTTATGTTCCCGTCCATAACCAAATTACGGCAACAAAACTCATTATCCAACTTCAAAGGGAGCTAATAGAAAATATTTCAAAGAGAGTACTGCAAAATATACGTACATTCCGTAGGGAATGTGTCTAAGATTTATCTTTGCGCTGAAAAATGGTTGGTGCCGCGTGATTAAGCGTTGTGAGAGCACGTAACTCATCGACGCGATAATTGTGAAGGCTGTGTGTGCGAAGAAGGTTTTTTAATTTGTTTCTTAAGTTGGTAATAGGTTGGTAAATCAGTTTTAGTACGCATTGTTGTTTTTCGCAACTAGGTGAGCTTTTAAAAAGTTCACTTAACTTTGTTTTATTTGCTTCAAATAAATACTAATTTGCCGGGTATTGTGAATCTACACATGAGTTAGTTAACATGTTCTTTGTTCATGTAACCAAAGCTTTCATATTGGAATTCAGTGGAATTAATAACCAGGTTTTGCTTTTCAGGGAGAGCCCGTCTAGTACAAGCATGCAATTAAAAATAATCTAAATTCCTTATTTTGTAAGATACACTTTGTCTATAATCTATGCAATGTTTTTTAAAATGCGTGAATCGCGCTTTATGCTAACCATGCAGGCCTTGCCTACTTTCCAAATATAATTATGATCTTATATGATCTCAAATTATTGTGAGCTAGTATACGCTATTGGAGCTGGAGTTACCGCGGCTGCTGGCACCAGACTTGCCCTCCAATTGTTCCTCGTTAAAATATTTAAAGTGTACTCATTCCGATTACGAGGCCTCGTAAGAGTCCCGTATCGTTATTTTTCGTCACTACCTCCCCGTGCCGGGAGTGGGTAATTTGCGCGCCTGCTGCCTTCCTTGGATGTGGTAGCCGTTTCTCAGGCTCCCTCTCCGGAATCGAACCCTGATTCCCCGTTACCCGTGACAACCATGGTAGTCGCAGAAACTACCATCGAAAGTTGATAAGGCAGACATTTGAAAGATGCGTCGCCGGTACTGGACCGTGCGATCTGCAAAAGTTATCCAGATTCATCAAAATGTTACACTTTAGTCACAAAACTGAATGATTGATTACTAAAGGTGAACAGTAATTCAAGTTATGCTTCATAGTGACAAGTTACATAAATATGCTCAAGTAGGTTTTATTCAGCGTGAGACTGAAGACGCTCATTCCAACGACAGCTAACTGAAAGAAAAAGTAAATGTAACTACTGAGCGAGTACTTATACGGCTATTCTGTGAACTGCTAAACTTAAGTGGCAGTGGGACATAGCACGTAGAACCGATGGCCGTTGGGGCGGAAAGGTTCTCCCTTTTCGAGCAAGTGTGATGAAAAATAATAAACTTACGTTTGTTTACTCTACGAAAGGATTCACAGTTGTTTTTAGACGCATTGTGGTAATTAATATTTGATCGACGATCTTTAGAAATAGCTGCCCCATCGGTACAAGATTTGAAAGTGCTTATTACTAGGCCTACTTGAATAAAGATTATTTTTAAGTTTTTGAGTTTTGAGTAATCCAAGTAACGGCGACCATGTGATTATTGTTTGCCTTTGTGATGTTAAATCGCTCAGCTTGAGAAACACCATGCCCTTACCCTTATAGCCCGGGCCACGTACATCGTCGGTCGTTGGTAATTCTCGAGGGTTACTTGCTCGTAAAGAGCTTCATAATAGGAGTATTATAACAGGAGTATTGCCGAAAAGCCTATGTAATAGCTTGAAGACCCTCCAGATCCCCTTCCCAGAGTTTACTATATATCTTGACCAGGGATGCCGCGGTTGCGACTTTTTAAAATTCCGCGGATGCGGATATTTCGAGGCTTTGAGGAATATTGCGAACAAGAGTCTATCAGAAGCCCGACGCCGAAGGCGGAGGGCTTTTGATGACTCGAGTTTGCAATATTCTTACGCCCGTGTTATACACAATGTTTTTCATCACATTTGCGAGGAAACAAATACATTTTAGATTAAATCAATACAAATCGTAATAAAAACTAGCCTAGAACCATCCAAATAAACTTCATTTTACTAAAAGGAAAAGAATAGGTAAAAGAAGTTTTGAATATACAAACTTACAAACCTACATCTCCAGACTTTTCCTCTGTATAATATTAGTATAGAATACTATCCTATTTATTTAATGACTTCCTCTTCCTACCTCCCACCTAATACAAGAAACTAGAGATGTACCAGATTCTCATTTATCATGTTAGTAAATTTAATAAAAAAATAATACTTACATTCACGCCTTTATTCCCAAAAGGTGTAGGCAGAGCACATGAAACTTATGTTCCAGCGCCAGTTTTAGCATAAATGTGGGTAGAAAAGATCGACAAAATGTGATATTGCAGTGATAGGTTGTTAGCCCATCGCCCACAATACACTTCAACCCTGCTCCGTTATGAACATCCAAATACAATTAATAATTATTCTAATGTTCGTAGAGATGTATAAATGTATATGGTCTCTAAGCATCAAAACAAAACAAAAAAAAGGAACATTAATGTAATATTGCCAGAGATGTACAGGGTCGATAACAATAACCGATTGAGATGAAATTTGGTGCAAAGATAGTTTGACGTTCCAACCCAGAGGGACAGTTAGACCTTGATAGATTATAAGAGTCAAAATAAGCGGGTTTATTGATAGAACTTGTAATTCTTTGCAGTTTCGACGTACGGGGCCGCTCATTCAACAAAGCCCTGCAATGGTCCGACCCGCACTCGTTCGGTCTAGATAATTTCGAGCAATTCACCCGCGTAGCTGCTTTTCCTACTGACTGATCACCTATGATAATGATAATGTTTTTCAATGAAGTACGATAGCTGTACGAGTTGTGAAAATACAGATACAGGGTTGTGGAACTTGTGGAGCTAACAACAAACAACGATATACATATAAAAATATTTTATTAAAAACATTTTGGTAACATTTAATAAGAACACTTAGGTAAAAATAAATCGACTTCAAAATTATTTAAAAAGAACAGCCTGGACTGGAAGTTCACGGAGGAAGCCGGAACAGCGAAAAACTAAAATAAATAAAAACAATGATAACACTCTAGGCAGAGACATGTCTAATTGCAACTAGTTTTCTTAGTGCGCCTATTGTCCAACCTACCACCGACTGGATAGATATTGTGTTATATTATGGTCTACTAGCATACCACTGGTAAAATTATTAAAATTATTAGTTGTACAGGTTGTACCTTTGTAGCTACCCTCTTATGGCCGTGATAATTAGTTTGTTGTGCTAACATTTATTATTACCTAACCTAAACCTAACCAACCGCCAGGGTGTCGACGTCACCCCGCTTCGCGGGGTGCCTATTTCCGCTCTAAGGGACACAAGCTAACCCTAACCTAACCTACAAATAATACCATCGTTAAAATTATGTTGCTTTTTTACTGCGGGGGGCTTTGCCCACCGAGCCCCCCCTTTTTCTAGCTGCCCTTACTTAATCTTCTATATTATATATACCAGAATCAACAGTAACAGTAGGTATAAAAGGTAGGAAAAACTTTTCTCTCAAATCGAAAATGGCCGAGATATTTGACCTCAAAGTAGGAATTTGGAATCCAAAAATGATCCAAAACCGAATCGGAGCACCCCACCATCCACGTGGTTTTGTCTGCCCTACCCCTAGAGTGTTTATAAAAGAGAACGGAGGAGTGGAGGGACAGCAGCCCTCGCCCGCCGTCACGCAAGGGCGGAAGGGCTGCTGTTCCCGCAGCGTCGGAGCTACGGGAAGTCACTATTGATCTAAATGTCTCCGCGCCTCCGTTCCGCAATCGACATTCTTGTTGACTTTCGATGTTTCTTATTATTTCGATATTAATATTTTCGACAATTAGGCAGTTGATCTTAAATCATTCGGTAACAAATACTTTTGACGTTTTAAACTATGGCATTATGAACTTTCGATGTTTTAAATTCGATATTCTCATTTTCGATATATTTCTTTCGATATTTTAATCGGTCGGTAAATTAAACTCTCGATATTTTGAATTTAGACCATTCAACCGTTCGATATTTAGATTTTCGATATTTTGTACTTCGATGTTTTCATTTTCGATGTATCAATTTTCGATCTTCTAATACGACCCCGTTTGGACCTCAGTCAGGCAAAAACGGCTAAACGGATTAAAATGAATTTTGGTATACAAATAGTGTATAACCTGGATTAACATACGAGTAATATGTATAACATAAATAATGTGTGTACGAGTATAGCAAGTATGACGTCATTGTAAACGGTTGAACATTTTAAACGGTAAAGTGGTAAGCGCAAATTCCCGTCCATAAGAAGGCCGAGGTTGGTTGCTTCTACCACCCGTTCTATTGGTTCGCCCATGACGGCGACATTCCCGGAAGCTAGAGCTTCAAGGTTATTAAGGGTATAACGTAGTAGGTTGATATCCATAGTGATTCTCTAATTTCTGTTTTTACCATCTTCATTCGTTTAGGAGTAGGTGGAGTTTTAAGGTCACAGCTCATTAGAGCCACCCGGCGCCCGACCCGCACCGCCTCGCCTCGAGCGGTTAGTATTCTTTATATGGATTTGTACGGGTATGCGCTCACACATCAACTTCGTAGTTAGTACATTTAGGGGCGAGCTGTGACCTTTGGGGGTACAGAAGGTGTACAATTTCTGTTCCTTTACCACCGTTTCGTTTCTCCCTCGCTCTTCCAAATGAGGTAAAGGGACATCCAATTGTCAATGGGGCATAAGTTTTCCGTTCACATACGCGTTCGGCCTGGCAACATAATTGTTCCACCACCGCGACTGAAATGAATGAATAAACCTTTCGACATTCAGCCATAACATCGAATCCTTTCAAATAAACCTATGAATGAACGAATGACACGGTTGAATGACTCCAATTTCAATTTGGTGTACCGTGCTCGGAGATGTCAAAGTTTTAATGAGATGTGTGGGGTTAAGCAGAATTTAATAATGCCTATTCGTGGATCAACAAAGGGGGATGTGGCGTAGAAAATTGGAAGCAGGACGATCGCCGAGTGCTGCTTATCTGTTTTTATGATGCTTGTTTATCTTTATCGTTTGAAAAACGCCGTTGAGTGGGAGGACAAGTGAATGGGATGGAAAGATACGGGTCGCTTCTCATTCACTTTGAATGAATTGAGTTTGACTCCTTTGTAATTCTACGTGAACCTGTAGGTTCCTGTTCCTAACCTTTTCAATATCATTTCCTACATGCCTATTAGGGAAACGGATTTCACCCGTTAAAAGAACGGCTGATACAAGGAGTATTATATATCTGTTCATCTATATTACATACCAACTCTGTTTCAAATTTCAAATTAAAGGTTTTGTTTTTACAATTTATTCGTTAGCAGCGTTACTGCTTAACACAAAATCGACTCTGTTACCTCCAAAGAATTGCTGTTTTATCCCCACGGGGATAATTACACCGAAGTTCGGAACCCATGAGCCCTAGCAGAACGGCTGGGCTAACTGCGAAGCGACGCGAGACGAGAAAATCTATCCTCCTCTTTCCAATTGGTTTAGTGCAAATGAGACAAAAGGTGCCGAGTCGCGACTTGGCTGGAAGATGTGTAAAGCCTACTGTAAACACTGGGCCAACGTTGGCGCGTGAGCAGAAGGCAGCTATGCGTTAGAGGGAGAGAGCTATAACTCGATTTCTTTCGTTTACATAGCTGCCTCCTGCTCACGCGCCAACGTTGGCCCAATGTGTACAGCCGGCATTAGCCTTCAACACAAATATCTGACAGACCACCTAAGCTTCTCGAGGCTGCTGATTTGGACATTTGGATTTTCCTATTAATCTCTTTCTCGCTGCCAAATTCACTGAAAAAATGCTTCTGCCGCACAGTGCCGCACATCGGTGGAATCCCGCCTTATGAGAGTGTGCGCCTTGTCCAGGGTTTCTTAAAGTGTGGTCCATGGACCCCTTAGGGTTCCGTGACATGATTGCTGGTGGGCCACAGCTCCTGCGTTCACTCTTAACGTAGGTACTTAGGTATAAAAATACATGAAAAATGAGATTTTTTTTCAAAATGGGTCCGTGGTATTTTTGAAATTCCGCAAGTGGTCCATGCCTAACAAAAGTTTGAGAACCCCTGGCCTAGTCTATCGACTGCCAATACTTTGGTTTTTGATTTATTAGTCCTTGACGCGGCCCAGTAGCGAAAGTCGGCAGTCCACTGGCGATGCCCACTTGTAGGAGATCGATGAACCGCTCACTAACACGTTGATACTGCACTAGGACTAGATCCGGTTCGAAGGACCAATGTTCCGGGCTGTCTGCCCGTGGAATTAATGTAGTTTGTTGTCAAAGTAAAAGATGTGTTCTGTAGAGTGATTTTATTGACACTAAAAGGTATTCACAAACATACTTTATATAAACGGTGCGAATTATAGGTAGGTATGTAAACGACGCAATATAATTGTGCTATATAGACATAAAAGTTGCAATGTACAGCTCGCTTGTACATATTTTGTTGTTTGTTAGAAGCTAAAACACGATCGAAAAAAATACTACATAAGTAGAAAAGAAGTCTTTGAGTCTTTATTTTTTACCTGAGCCAACTTAAACAATGTATTATTAATATTATTATATGATATAATCAACTTTGCAACTTCTTATAATCAGTATGGAGCGCGCCATTCCCGAAGAGAGTTACATCTCTTTTTCTCGTGCGCGGAAGGCATAAGGGTGTCTTTGTCTAGGGTGCGTGTTCGATTCAAATCAAGGCATCCCCTTAACCTACAAGACCGAGTGAGGAATATTGAAATCCATGTCGAACTAAAGTGGAGTTGGGCAGGACTTATTGCCAGGCAGCGTGAAGGTTGGTGGACCAAAACCTTAACGGATTGGTGACCACTTGCAGGAAAAAGAAACATCGGTCGTCCACCAGCTCGATGGGTTGATGACGTCAAAAAGACCGCAGATCATTTCTGGATGAGACTAGCACGGGATCGGGACAACTGGCGTGCTTGAAGAGAGGCTTATGCTCAGCAGTGGGCGATTACAGGCTGATAGAGATGATGATTATGATAATCAACTTAGAGAAACGGTAAAATAAATCAGCCTATAACCGTCCCACTGCTGGGCACAGGCCTCCTCTCACGGGTGAGAGGGAACGGGCAGTAGTCCCCACGCTCAGAGTTGGGCAAATTTTTATTTGAATAAGAATAAGAATAAAAACAGAATTTTTATTCTTATTCAAATTGATTTGAATAAGAATAATTCTTGCGCCCGTTATTTAGAATAACATGAAGGTGAATAAATCATGCTACTTTTATTTTAAATAAGAATAAAATACGGACTAATTATTCCACAAATGGGGTTATTCTAACTAACATTTTATTTAAATAAAACGTTATTCAAATAAAGTTAATTTGTTGGTATTGTCGGTAAAATTTTGTAAGTTCATTTCAGAAACCTAACTACTATCATCTGACTAGAACGTAACGTATTTGTATCAGTGAAAATTTCCGGGTTCATTGACCAAATTTACTTGTAATATTATTCAATTATTTATTACATTACCTACCCATGAACTTAAAACGCAGTAGAATGTATGGTTAATTTCCTTCCTCAATAATCCTTCCTGTATTATTATGAATTATAATAGTGAATATAATAGTGTTTACAGTGAGGAAATATTGAAATATAGATACCTACTCGACATCTTGCAGTAGTTACAATTTCAATATTACTTTATTAGTTGACAATACACTTGAATTACCTCTACCCTGACCACCCTACGTTCTAAATAATTAATAAATAAATATTAGGGGACAATCTTACACAAATCGACCTAGTCCCATAGTAAGCTCATTAAGGCTTGTGTTATGGGTACTAGACGACGATATATATAATAGATATAAATACTTAGATACATAGAAAACTTCCATGACTCAGAAACAAATATTCATGCTCATCACACAAATATTTGCCCTTACCGGGATTCGAACCCAGGACCTTCAGCTTCGTATGCAGCGTCACTACCCACTAGGCTAACCGGTCGTCAAAAATATTCGTGAAAAAATCTTTGAAATAAGATCACTTAAAACGGAACATCTCTATGTTATGAGTGTAAATAAGTAGTAAGTACAATCTAACTATGAGGAAATATACGAAAATGGCAAACACCAACAGCACGGAATTCTCAGTATTCGTCGTCTACTTAGCAACCTGCGACAGATTTATCATCTACTTCTACAAAATGAAATAAAAATACACGATTGTTGCTCGGAGAATGGGCACATCTCTACAGCGCGCGCGTATAAGGGCAGATATTTACGCGGTTGTAAATTACTCGCTCCGATACGGAATGCTTGTTACATGTGCACTTGACACAGAACAGCCACTTAATGGATCCTACGTGTAGGCATGCTACACATACTGGGATAAATACCGAACAAGTATCATGCTTTATGCGTACTGTTTAAATGAATTACAACACTGTGAAAAGAAGATTTTACCATTTGTGACGATTGCACACGGACATCTGCCATCAAGCTATATAGCATGAACGAGTTTATTGTCGGGTAGTTTATAAAGCATTCGTACCACTCGCATTCACATACTTGCTAGAAAGGGACGAATGCTTTATGCTCGACATAAAAGCGACCATCTTAGCTAGAAAGGGGACCATTTCACAGAGGCTGATTTCGTATCTTGTATATAATACCTACAAGCAGCACGCAGGATAAGTTTCTTTAGTGGTATTTTTTAAAAGCTACGTACCAGAATCTTAAAGATTTGAATGACTAGTAGGAATAACCTTGAATATTATGGAAAAAATCTAAATGAACTAAAATAAAGAGTAAGTTAAACATATAATATTTTTCCACTAAGAAGCTAATTAAGTTATATTTTTTTTGGTGTCGTATTTATTTTGAATTTTGTCTAGGTTATTATTCAAAAAGTAAGTTGAATTTAGCACAAACACAACAATATGCCATTGCCTAGGGCTGTTTGCTGGGTGGACATGGCGCAAGCAACATCTCCTGTCAGCATCTCCTGATGATGCCTCGTAGAGAGGCGAAACACGTGTCGAGGTTTTGCCATACTGGTGGTGGTTTGTTGTAATAATTTGCATGATGCACGTGCGGTGGGAGGATGGCATTAACCGCATGCAAAAATACGCAAATAGGTGCATCTCATCATTGCTAATAGACCTGCACGTTAGCGGACTAGCAAATGAATATAGGTTAGTTATCCTGGACCTTTGGAAAGTAACGCCTAATTCAATCAAGTAGTGGCTATAAATGTGTTTGTACAGGCGTGAGCGTTTCTATACTCGCCTGGTAGATCGCGCGACTGGTCGCTTATCCATAAACATGACCTGAGCGAACCATAAGAACCTGGTAATTTATAGGAATATAGGCATATTGCAACATGTTGAATCAATTGGCAGTGCGGGGCACACGTCATACCACCTCGGTGGCGCTTTATCAGGTAAACCTTCTCTGATTTCAGATCTCCTAGTAGTGAGCTTAGTTTGGCAGTGAAACTAGGTACTTCAATTCAATGTCAAAAGAGATACTCTCCTATAGTTAGCAAAAAGAGTTCGAGCACACTTCATAGAACCTTAGTACAACACTAACTTTTTTAAACAGTTTGATGATGATGAATCTGACCAGCAAATTGGTGCCTCAGCTTCGGGTCGCAAGAGACTTTTCAGCAAAGAGCTGCGGTGCATGATGTATGGGTTTGGGGATGACCAGAATCCTTACACAGAGAGTGTTGACTTCCTAGAAGATTTGGTTATAGAATTTATCACTGAAACTACACACAGGTAAACATGATCTATTTGTTTGCAATTTTGATTAAAAGTGGTTAATTATGTATATTTTATTTAGGAATGTTTGTTTTCAAAATCTCAAAATTCAGTTATAAATATATTCACTTTTCATTCTGTTAAATAGAGCTATGGAGGTAGGCAGAACAGGGAGAGTCCAAGTGGAAGATATTATATTCTTAGTACGGAAAGATCTGAGGAAATATGCTAGAGTTAAAGACCTGCTCACTATGAATGAGGAACTGAAGAAAGCTAGGAAAGCTTTTGATGAAGTTAAATATGTTGGTAAGTTTCCCTTTTTAAATATTCTCATTAATATATACTTAATTGAAGTTTTGTTGTTTTGGCTTGTTTTAATGATTTATGATGTTATGTTTTTGCAATAACTAGAAATGTTTTTTTTAAGTCTTTGATGTTGTTTTTATTGCGCAATTTTGTAACCTTATAGAAGACCAACAGTAATGATGAAGGCCCAACAGCAGACAGCTTGCTTCTAAGGCTGATGCAAGTACTATAAAATTATTATTGATGCAGGGCTTTTGTGTGTGCATGTTTTACTAATGATATGTTGCATTTTACCTAGAATGTATCAATAACTTTTAGAATGCTTCTATGTAGGATTGTGCTTGCTCGTTCTTTTACGGGAGTGCTCCGATCTTGTTCAATCGTTTTGAGGAACTAGTTCGGTCTTTTAGTTCCTGCGTGAGATGGGAATTAATTCCTAATAGTTCCTACTTCCTGACCGACACAAGCCTACTTCTATAACTAATGATAATAAACTGCATTCTAAAAGTTAAAAAAAGTATAGTAGGTATACATATGTGTTAACTAACATGGGAATATTTTAATGTAGCATCTAATAGTCTAATTTTGCACTTAGAGTAGAAGAATCTTGTAGAAAATTACATGTAGTACTTTATTACAGACACCGTCTCTGATTTGATTAAATAAATGTAATTATTGTTTTGAGCAAGTTCTAGATATACCCCAGCAAGCAAGTTGTACTGAATCATAATTATTCATAATCATTATTCATGTTTTAAGCTTAATGACTGGGACAATGATGTACATAGTACATTCCAAATCATATTTAGTGTTAACATCAGCCAGCCAGCCAGCCAGCCAGCAGTGTCAGCCAGCTAGACAGAGGCTGTCGGCCTTGTCCCCTCTTTTCAGCGTTGTTGTCACACCACTAGCGGCACTAGCTATCAATCGTAAAAAATGAGCTCTATAAATAACTATATTCTAACCAGCCAACCTTGTGAGTAACAATCACTCGTAGGGCATAATTACAAATAGTTAATTTCTTAGAAGCATAGCCAATTATAATAGGGGTGTAGACTGAAAATGAATTATTACTCCAAAAGAAAAAAGACAAAAAAATATGCCAAGTGACGAAAGTCCCATTCAGATATCTCAAAAAATTACAAAGCTACAACCATTTTAATATTACTAAAACACGTCACGATTCCCGAGCGTCATAGTAAATGACAATCGTCACTCAGCTCCCGATTATCCACACCTTACTAATTATTTACTCAGGCAGCACATTTTATTGTGAAAATTTTACCTTTGTTTTTTTTTCAGAAATGGCATATTTTATTGATATTTTTTTTTTTTTTTACTGAAAAATATGAATGGTTACGAATATTTCACCCTGTATATCTACTATCTTACTGCCATGCTTGGCTAGTTAGACTTTAGCTTCTCTCAGATAGAAACGAGGTTGCGAAAAGACATTAAACTCTGTCTGGCTGTCTAGACTTGGGGTAGCACATGCCCTCATTGAAAAATGGGATTTTTAATGTTTAATTGTTTGGACCGTATAATATTGGGACATCACACGCATCTATATTGAATAATGCCTATTCACTTGCAGATTGTAGAAAACATCGATACATTTCATCACCATTTCCACTGTTATTAATTCTGAACGTTCTCATCAATGGTGGAAATGACCCAAAAAATATTGGTATAAACCATAAAACTTTATTTTTTCAGAATGAAGACCTGGATGTGGTTATGCCACCAGAGCTCTTGAGGATGTGCTAAACGGCGACCTGGCTCCTATTTCACCAATTTGGAAAATTTGTCACGTAGATATTACTATTCGCTGTACAGTCGCGAAGCGGGATTGTTGAGCCACTTGTCTTAATTTAGTCGATTAAAACTAAATTAGTAAAAAAACCTAAAGTACATTTACTTACAAAATAAATTGATCCAATTAAAATTAAATTAATACTAAAATAAATCTAAAAAGTTGTGCCCCTGCAGCATGATGCCGAAGATGCTGGCAGCATTTCCTTGCTGTATAGCAATACTAATGCGTTGTGCAAGGTAGCAGGGGCCCATTTTATGAAGCAACAAGTTACAAATTACAAGCGGAAGTCTCTTTCTATCAAAAGGTATTGAAAAGACTTCCGCTTGTAATTTGTAACTTGTTACATCATGAAATGGGCCCCTGGTAGCTCTCCGGTCACCAGTCCTTTTGGTTAGTGAGTGAGTGTGAGTTTTATAATGTATTAGGTAAGGTGGGGTAAGACTAACATAGTTTATTTGACGGGGTATTTTGTAGTATAAATTAAAGTCCATATTATGGAAAGTTGTAGTCTTGGTGACATTCTTACCCCACCTTACCTTTATTCATTTACTATTGATGACTCAATATGTCTAGTTCCCATATCTCAAAGAGCTGTATAGTTGCTTAATTTGGGAAAAAATTGGAGTACCAACTAGGCTAAAGCGGTCGTCAAAATGTGGGTGCCAAGACCGCCGAACTCCAGTGGGACTAGGTTGGACATGTCTGCGCCCTGTAGCCCGGGCATTAGAACACGGCTTCGGTATTCCCTGCCTGTCGTACAAGGCGACTAAACGGGGTCCTCGGGGTGGTCACGGTTCAGCTGGGGGCTGCAATCGTTAAAAAGGTAGGACCCACGGAGGCATGACGCTAGGGCGGCACTGGTGCGTTCCGTAGGAGATCACAGAGCCGTCCGAAGTAGACAATAATAGGTAATGGATGATGTACCTTAACGAGTCATCACTAACACTGCATGTCTCTGTAGCTTACCTACAAGTAGCTACATGTAATTATACCTATAGTGACCCATTTACAAAACAGAAAACCCCTACAATTTTAGCGTCGTAACACCGTAATGTCATCAACCTCGTGAGGTCAGTCGATGAGGCAGCAACGTGGCCGGAGCCTTCATTAGAGGCTTGCGCAAGCGCTTACCGGCGTTGGCAAACATCCCGACAGCGCCCGAGCGCCAGCGGAGATTCGCGGACTAAAGTTTTTCAATATTCTAAACTCAAAATATCATGTATCTTTTTATTTACCTATACTGTTTCGCCCCGAACTGTGACCTCGCGACTTTCATCAAACACTCTTGCTCCATAGCTTCGAAGCCATCGTACTCATACTTGAACCTTATAATCGTATATAATACCTATTTATCAAGATTGTGATACTTAAATATAAATTTATTTCAAATTCTTCCGATTCTCCAAAATTTTATTTCTATTTGAGAGAACATTGAGGGAAAATATCACATGGATGTGTTATTTTCAAGGGCTCAGTTTTCTGTTACGTTACATGTTATGTGTGTTGTTCGAGACCATCTTCGTCATCTAATGATAACAAACCAATTAACATTAAAAAGTATTCATTATTATTCCCACTTATTCTTTAATTATTTAAAAACCTCACCACCATAAACCTCACTTAGAAGCTCAAAGAGAAAGTCCAAGTAATCCTACAGAAACATCCGTAAAAAATGAAAATATATCATGACTAGTATGGCTAAAAGTTAAAGTTCAAATATTCATACGAGCTGTCTCCATGAGAGTGAGAGGCACCAGAAGACACATTAAAGCCTTTGATTGCGAACACGGAGCAGGAATTCTAAACTAAGCAAGATTTTACAACCAACCCCCCATGGACGGGTATATTTCAATAGCATAGCAGGTCAAAAAAAATCGCGATTCAATTGTCTTGGTAGTTCGATGGTCTGGTCTTGGCGTAATAGTAGATTGTACAACAAGTGCATAAAACGCACCATTTTACTCGAGACGTTTATCCATCCGAGCGAGCTTGCGAGCGAGGATAGATATAAAGTCGAGTGTAAAATGGGTTTTATGGACGAGTTGTACACTCTACTTTTCACTTCGATTGCGAGGAAATGAAACAGCAACATGTAAATATAGTAAATGCTAATTTAATTAAAATTGAAAGTTACATTAGAGCAATGAGAAATATTTAAAGTAATCGTTTTTCCTGGCATATTTAATGTTGTATTAGATTGTATTTGTGATGCGATATTTGGCATATTGTCAACTTCAGGTTCTTTTGAAGGAACGGGATTACCATTTAAGCTCTGTTCCAATGGTAAGTTAGCACTAGATGGGCCTGGTTCATTTGGGACTATGTCGATTCCTTCGGTAATCAAGTCGGTAATTTTAGCTTTTTGTTCTATGGATTCCTCAATATAGCCCTCTGCCACTTGGTCAGACTTCCAGCCGCCATGTCGCTTTAATGTTGTGAGATTTGCTCCAGAATCGGCTAACAGCGTAGCTGAAGTTCGTCGAAAGAAATGGCCTGTGTACTTTTCAGGGTTTTCTAATTTGAGAAAGGCTGCTATCTCCTTTGGCATTGCAGCGAATTTATTGCGTCCTATGGGTTGCCGTGTACATTTCCCGTTTTGATAATTAAGGAAAAACCGTTTCGTTGCCACATTTTCTGGACGTAGGGCTTGATACTTTCTAACTATATTTAAGTATTCGCCTTTGACGACGAATGTTCTTTCTTTATTTGTTTTTGTGTCAGGTAAGTTTATAGCCTGCAACTGAGTGTCCGTTTTCACGTCATCCACAGTAATGTTGATAAGTTCTATACCTCGACATGCACCACTGATTCCATATATGAGCGCCACCTACAATTAAAATAGTAATCATTATTACAACGTTGCACACTAATATAAGTACTAGGTAATGAATTATTGTACAATATTAAATTGCTGTTTAACAATGTAGAGTTTTACGTACTTTTGCAGCCAAATATCTTACATCCGGAGCGGTCTTTAAGAATGTTTCGATTTGATTCGCATTGAAAACCCTGGATTTTACACTTTTGTGCCCAGTGGAAAGCCTTTTCAGGTAACATGTGAGCTTCACGTAGGTTTTTATATGCACGTCGTTTTTCATCTGCAGCGTAGTCTTGAGCATAGAATACACACTCCATAGTGTAGACGGCTTAAACTTCTTAGATAATTCGTTGAAATACGTTAAGAAAACGCTCTCTGAGAAACTATTCACTTGTTTTTCCGCCCTCCAACGCATGAAATTTTCATAAGCGGTAAGATAAATTCGCTTAGATTTCGACGGCAATATCTGTTCAACGACGTTTTCCGCGTGCCGCTCCATTAAAGTGTTAGGAGTGAGTGTTATTTCCGCCTCCATATTATGTTCTTTGCTTGTTCTAAATGCTGTATTATTATGTTTGTTCTTTATACCTCATCAGCATTATTTTGTGAATCTTATGTCCTACAGAATTTTAAGGTTATTTTCTATAGGGGCATTAATGTTTTCCTTCTCTTAGCAAATTGTTTTTATTTAGTTAGCATTTATGTAGTTATATTTATTTATTCAGTATTTATGTAGCTATATTTATTTAGTCAGCGTTTATGTCTAGAAACTAAAACAACTTCCACAATAATTTGATAATGAATTAGGTAGGTATCTAGTAATATATTTAATTTCAAATCAGAGATAATTTTTAGCTGAGTTTTATAGTGTTAGCATTTATCTTGATTTTACACTTCAATTTCAGGTGTTGCCTATAGTTGTTGCTGTTGGTTCTGCCGTTGTCCTAGCAACAGTTATCGCTAACTGTCTATGGGGCAAGAAAAAGCCCAAAAACAAGAATCCTGTTGCCCTTGTCGACCCCAATGTGAAATATGTGCGGCCGCTAACAATTAGTATGCAAACGCGTTCGATTAGGTAAAAAAGTGTAAATATATCTTTGACGTCGACTGTACGTAGCGAAACTATTTAAAACTACAAATTGAATTTGCTCAACCTTAACTATCTGCAAAAGCAATCAACGGTGCTGGCTGAAAATCAACTGTAGGACTCTAAGATAATCCTGCTCCACAAGAAGGGTGATAAGTCTGACATAGGAAATTACCGTCCTATCAGTCTTGTCTCACACCTCTACAAATTATTCCTCAAAGTAATAGAAAACCGTATCGCAGGACAACTTGACCGCCATCAACCACCAGAACAAGCAGGATTCCGTCCAGGCCTTTCCGATCTGCCCCGCTATTCTGTAATTTGTTTTAAGCTCACCTCAACGCTCACTCACAAATATATCTTGATGCCGTGATTCGTAGTAACTAAGCGTTGGTAGAGGTCTAGTGACGCTAGGCGTGACGGATGAGTTGATTGAATCACGTTCCGTTTCACATTACTTCAAATCACTAAAGTAAAAACGTTTCAGTAGCTATTATTTTATGATTTTTCAACATTTGGTCACAAAATAATCGTAAACATTATAGCTGGATCTTTATTAGTTAAGTTTTTTTAACGTTAGAGAGAACTGAAAAATAAAATACCTCCCGCTAACCGTGAACTATTAAGAGCTAGAAATAGCAGATTTACACCAGGAAGTGGGGATTGAGGAGATAACGCGTTTAAAATTTCAGTTCACCATGTCAACGTAGTTAATCTGGTTGCCTAGTTACTACGCAATCACGGCACGGTCGCTTGCAATGCATGCGATATGTCAAAGGAACGTCGTGCTCTAGCTAGCTCTTATGGTGACAGTTTGCAATACAATATTGAGCCTTAGCTGGGTCGGAAATTAAATTCCTTGACTGTACCTAAGTATGCAAAAGTGAAATGCAGTAAAGTTGTGTGGTCAAAATAGATTTTAGGGCAAAAATGGGGTCAAAATGCAAGTGACAGTTGTCAAGTTACACACTAGCCAAAACCTCTGTTTAAATGTCTTAAAATGTTAACTTTAGCGTTAACTTTAACATAGGAGTTAACCGCTATCTTGAAAAGTATACTTAATTTTTATTAATTTTGCATTTTCAGAACGCCCGCGGCTGAATTTCTTACGAATGGATTACACTTTCCAAGATAGCGGCAGTTCTTCGAGGTCCTGACCCGGGGACTTTTGGGAGACGAAAACAGGGCTTCCAATGAACATTCGTACCAAATTTCATCAGTCCCCAGGATTCCGGAGTTGGACAATATCGACTGTTAGGTACCTACTATAACATAATCATGCATGAGTACCTAAGTAAAGATAATAAGAAAACACTGCGTTTTTACACAAGCATTTTATTCATAATTAAATAGATACATTAAGGTGTTTGTTGTGTTCGTAGGTATATCATTAATATCTCGAGTTCTAAATAACGAAGAATCACAAACTTAGTGCCTAAATATGCATATTTGGGGTCAAGGAATTCAACTAGATATTTTTTAGAGTCGAGTTCCCAAAGGATATCAAACGGAACCCTGTTCCTAAGCTTCTGCTGTCCATTCGGCTGTCTGCGTATCAGCAATAGCTAGACTGTTAAAATTTTCACAGATGTTGTTTTCTATTGCTGCTTTAACATACATTTATAAAAATAAAAATAAATTAAAAATTAAACAGTGCCTTCATACATGAAACATAATTTTATGGCGTTTTTTTGCCCGCCCTTAACAATCGGTATATCTCTAGAACCGTAATATGTAGACACTTGAAAATTTCGCAATTTAAATAGCCTCAATAATAACAAGTAATCAAAATATAATAACGTTAATAATTGTTTTTTTAACATAACTTAAACCAAGTCTAAGAACGGAGATGTTTTACATGTATATGCAGTGTTATATAAGTATGCGGTTCAGCATATACTTAGCATAAACAATATGTATATTTAGACACCAAGTTTGTAGTCTCATACAGCATAGCACGAATGCTTGCCGATCCATCGTGGACCCTCGCCGCTTAGCATACGTATTGCATCGCTCAGCGATACTCATAGCTCCATTACAATAAATTACCTTAAACGTCCCGGTGACGAGGAGCAAGCATGGCAGCTCATATGAGAAACCGGCAGATTTACTAAAAGGGACTTAGTCTCCTGAGTCGTTGAACTATTTGTAGATAACTTGGGTTAACTGCTTATTAGTAGTAAATTTTGTACGCGGAAAAATCTTGAACCGTCTAAAACTGCAGTGTTCGTAATAAAAATAACACTGTTTTGTTAGTTTTTGTTAGATTTGTGACTAAGCTTGTTACCTATAACAGTAATTTGTGTTTTTTCATTATTTTACTATTATTTATTTATTTATTTAAATCAGGCAACAAGGCCCATATTACAAATACCTTAAAGACTAACATACATATCAATATAAACTTATTAATAACTACAAAACACAAAATTATTGCGATGTGTTGCGCAATTTCGTGGTGTCAGGTAACCGACCGCGAAAACGTCGGAACTTGACTCCCTTCGGCCAAAATTCTTCCTTAGTGAAGGTCGACAGATGGTCTGTTGGAACTCTGGAATATAATGTTGAGGAAAGTTCACGGCTAAAGCGGTTTAATTTAGTTCAGGCTATGTCTCAACATTTTTGGAGAAAATGGGGTGACCAGTATCTCCACTCTCTCCAAATGCGTAAGAAATGGACATCTCCAACGGATCCGCCAATGTTGGGTGACTGATAAAAGAGGATTTTGGGCCAAGCTGGAACGGACCGGCTTCGGTCGGCTTGGTTTGTTCCGCCAATCTGCTTAGTCTCTTTTCCTCTTCAATTCGTAGAAAAAGAAGTTTCATGGCCCTGATTCTGGTTAAAAGATCAAAATTAAAGGGTTCCAGAATTAAGTCTGTCAGTCTTTGAACCCGTGAAAGTAGTACTTAATAATTTTAAAAAAGCAATATTGAACAGAGCTAAAGTTCATGAGTGTGTAGCTTTGTTTTGTATGATGTAGGGAAAATCTCCAGAACTACTCGCTCAATTTCAATTATTCTTTCACCAATAGAATAGACCCACTGGATGGAAATAGGCTATATTTTATGCCAGAGCGTTTGCTACTCAATGTTCTGTCACATGTCATGTCACAAAGTCTAGCAGCACCTTAACTCCAATATCGTACAAACTATCAATGTAGACGCGTGGAATCAAGTATCACCGCTGAACTGCTACCTCGGGAGCCGAGCGTCACGTCCTCTGTTTATTAATTCCCGGGCCCCAGCTTATCCCGGTGATCAAAATCATTAGAACAACATGCGGGACCGGGACACGTCCACAGAACGCTGGTCCCCATGACAAGAGACAGTCAAGTACCCTTTTAAGAACCAGAGGGAACTTACGTAATCATTTGATTTAGAGTTAGGACAAATCAACAATCAATCTTTATTACTGCTTTGTTTTTGTGAGATTTGCAATATAAGATTATTTTTGAAACCTACTACATACCTACAAATTGGCTTTCGGCTTCATTTCGCGGAAGTTGACTGATGGTAATGCTAGACTAAAATTAGCGAACCGCTTCAGCTAAACGGTAAAGCTTATAGTAATTTAACGGAGTGTAATTCCACTAAACCTATTTGATTTATTACAATTACGGGCATGAGGACAGCATCTTGAAAACAAAAGAGAATCAATAAAATGTACACCCGCTGTCTCCTGTGCGCCGCACGCCGCCTCCATATTGACGCGTGTGGGGTATAATTCGGCGCCGTTTCACCGCAAGCGTTTCCTGCATGCCGAGTGGCTCCAACCTACTTGTGTCTATCGGCGGGCTTCCCGCTTGATCAACATGTACCCAGCTGTCGTAAACTTTATGGATACTGTACACGCACGCCACGTAAAGTTAGGCTTAACGCCCTTTTCGAGAAAGAAAGGGGTTCAGAATAGCGCTCTTGTTATATACGCAGTTTGGCATAGTTTTGTATAGTGAGAATATTTTTTGTAGAACGGATCTTATCCATTGTTAAGCCACGTGCCACAAAGCTCCGAAATGTAAAGACCATGTTAAATAAATACTTTACTCGAATAGTGACACTACTGTTAAAGTAGCAACGTTCAAAGTACAACTTAGAAAAGTTGAAAAACCCCCGACATTTTCATTTCAAAGTCCAATATCTCAAAAACGGCTGAACAGATATTCATTAAACATAGCTAAGAACACTCTGAATAAAATTATCTATGACACAAAAAAAACCGCATTCAAATCGGTCCATCTATTTGGGAGCTACGATACCACAGACAGATACACAGATACACAGACACGTTAAACTTATAACACCCCTCTCTTTGCGTCGGGGGTTAAAAAGGAAAGGTGTATTGCTATTAACAACTTTTTATTTGCAGCTGTAGCATACTTAGTACACGTATACTATAAGCAGTTACACTTAACAATGAATAACAATGGCTTTGTTTTCTCTTTATGCTTGGTACAAAGAGAAGTGGAATCGTTGTACACAAATGATTCTCGTCATACTAAAAATGACGCAAATCTTTAGCATAGACAACGATCCTGCCGCTCACTACCACAGACAATTCTCAACAACAACTTGCCAGGGCCTGTGGAGGCGATATTATCTTGTCTTGATAATTCATCAATCATTTGTTAAGACAGTGGATTAGAAACTAACCCCTGTTCTACCCTTTGGGTACGGAACCCTAAAAACGAACTCCTTTCCACCTGGAAGCATATACTTACAAACAAAAAAAGAAAATTTCGAATCGGCTCATCAATGACGGAGTTCTGAGGTAATAAACATTGAAAAAAAAAAAAAAAAAAATACAACCGAATTGAGAACCTCCTCCTTTTTTTTGAAGCCACGACAGCGTCCGGCGAAACGCCAGAACCGACTTTACGGATATTTGGCAGCTGTCATTCCTTAACTTTTCATACATTCAGATTTCAACGAACACCGTTTTCGATTAGAAACGGTTTGGTGCAACCCTCCGTAAGTTACAGTATGCGATACGGTAGGCGTGCCGGCGACATGAGTTGGACGCGGACGTCTTAGCAAACACATTCCTCGTACGCACCGTCAGATCCACTATCTCCACCGCTGCCTTAAAATGTCAGATCAAATATTAGTAACGTAGTCGCGAGTCAGTGCTCTCACTTGTTGTTGGTGTTCAACGATAATGACTATAGCACAATGTGACGCAGTGCTGCTTCAGGAATTATCGGACTATAAGTGCCGAAGAGGTCTTTGGGAAAGGCCGTTGATATGGCAAGCGACAGAAGATGACGATCCAATATCGTTGTGGCTAACCTTCTTTCCCAAAACAGTTTTAGCAAAAACAGCTCAAAAAGTCTTATCGGTACCCTCTACTTCAGCCTCAGTAGAAAGATCCTTTTGTACTCATGGAAACATCCACACAAAAAAAAGGAATAAACTCAAAACTGAAAGAGCAGCTAAAATCTGCTACATACTTATCACATAATTGGAAACTTATGAACAAAGCGCTGAGCGCCAAGATCTGATTCAAATACTGAAAACACTGAGAACTGCAGTCAAAATGTCGACGACGTAGCTTCCTGGGACTTATCGTTCGAATTCGAGAACTTTAATTTTCGATCTGTCACAGATCTGGATGAAGGCACAGACCTGTCAGAATAGAATATTTTTAACATTTCATTGTCTATTTATGATTGATTACTTTCAAATGATTCATCGCTCAAATTGTTAATTCAACACTTTTTGGCAAAATTATTAATGTCTTAACTATGTCGTTATTATAATAAGTTAAAAAAAAACTAGTTAATAACAGTCCATTGTTAACTAGATTATGTTTTAGTTATGTTTTAAGTTTTTATTACCTACAAGTTGTTGCTGATTTTTTGCATAATAGTCATTGTAATCAACGTGTAATAGACCACGTCGGACGACACAGGATGCGTACAGGTGCGCGCCGGGTGCCGCGGTGCCACATCCGCGTCCGATGCGCGACGCTACACGCCGATCATGCCTTGCGGCAGGTACACGTATGCCGACATTAGTGGATACTCTGCCTGTGAGAGGTATATTATTATCGTGCTTACTATTGAATTGTGTACTTAAGCGCAGGTACTAGTCCCTTAAGAGGAAACACAAGGGTCGTTTTTCCATAGAAAGGTAGTCCCCTGTTTTCTCCCTGGATAATGGCAGTAGAGCACTTACGCCCCTCGTTAAACAATGTACTATTAAGACAGTGCCAAGCCACACTGTCATACTTAATATATAACGTTACCACGCGAGCTAAATATGGCGAACTGATCTGACTGAACTTATGTTGACGGGCATGATGACGATTTGTGCTGCTGCTGTGCTTTGAACACCATAACTTCACTCTTGGTGGCGTTGTACCTAAGTCCATGCGAGGCAGCGTACTCCTCGCACATGGCCACTAACTGTCTAAGGGCCCCAATAGATGGACTCAGCAGCACCATGTCGTCCAACAACACAACACGACACTGGTAGACAATGGTAGGGAAAACAGAACTAACAATCTTGCCATGATAAAAAAAAAATAGACTAACAAACAGATGGAAGTAACTAACGAATCCCAACTGATTGATACAACCGAACCTAACTCTCATAGTGATAGTGACGAAAAAGTTTCTGACGAAAATCTAGTTTTTGAGCCAAGCTTTTATTGACGACTGTACTTTATTGTTGCATATACAGGGTTGGGCATATTAAGTGTCCTAGTTTTAGAAACCTTTTTTTTTTTAATACTTCAGATCTTTTTGAACTATTATACTTTTTAAATTGCGTATTTATTATAATATCTATAAATCCTAAATATCCTGCCACGTTTGAATAATACAACCTGTATATGTATATCTTTAAGCTGGACTGTATACCTTTGTGTTCAATCGTTCAGTGGAAACAAAGGTCTTCTTGAAGGTGAAACTAGTGGACCACGAGGCTTACGGTCAATCCGGGGTAACTTTAAATGCTCGAGTTTTATTAAAACGCACTTAGGTAAACGTTACTACTTTTGGGAAGGAACAGGGAATAGAAAGGCAATCCTTCCAAGAGTTTGAATAAAACCCAGGGTAATAGTCTCTATCATCTTTTATTGTAACATATAGATAGTTTTCTACACATCCACCGTACATACACGCACGCGCGGCGCGCTACTGATATGACCGCGGCATCGGGGCCGCGGGCGCGCATCGCTCGAGGCTACACTCCGTGCCGGAGCTCCACTAAACATAAATAGAATTCACATTATAAGATAGACTTACGGACTAGCCGGCGCGGCGCGCCCGCCCGCTAATATGCGTATTTACAGTGCGGGGGGCGGCGGCGCCTATTTACAGCGACGGGATATGTGAGGGCGGCGCGAGAGTCGGCGCGCCGGGTCAGTCGCCGGCGGCTCCCGGCGCCGGGCGCCGCGCCAGCAGCGCCAGCGGCTGCAGCGCGGCCGCGTGCAGCGCGCTCGGCAGCGACAGCGCCAGCGCGCCGGGGCCCGCGCTCTCGCCCGGCGGCGGGTGCATGCGCTTCTCCTGCACACCCCAACAAGCCACGTTAGTGAGCGGTGGCGGGACGCCGGCCAGCACGTCTGACTCGTGGCGAGTGCGCTTTACCTTCTGGCGGCGGTTGCAGAACCAGACGCGCACCACCTCCTTCTCCATGCCGAGCGCGTCGGCCAGCGCGGCGATCTCCTCGCTGGTGGGCTTGGGGTTGTGCAGGAAGGCCTTCTCGAGCGCGACGCGCACGCCCGACTCGATGCTGGTGCGTTTCTTGCGGCGGCGGCCCACCGCCTCGGCGAGCGCGCCAGGCCCAGGGGTGCCGCCGCCGCCGCCGCCCGCCATGGATGAGTCGGCATCTTCAAGCCACTTTTGCAGAAGCGGTTTCAGTTTGCACATGTTCTTGAAGCTTAGGTTCAGGATGGCGCGTATTCTGATGACTTCTGCTTGGCAGTCGTCAAGCAGTTTCTTGCTGACGATGATTTGCGTGTGCTGCGTTCCGTGGCTTGCTACCCACCATCTGTAAAAATAATATACGTGATCACCAGTGATCGGCACGACCCGTGACGCACCGAGGGATTGCGAGCAGAAATCTTAATATGGACATGATTAGATTATAACATAACTCCGTGATTTTGTTAAATAGAATAATTTTATTGTATGATATATATTTGCAAATATACGATAAAATGTTAAATAAGCTTATAAAATGTATAATTAATTATTAAATAAAATATTGATATATTTCGAATGTTGAATATTTCAATTTGACAGTTTGTAAAATATTAAGTAGCGGCTCGTAATTTTGCACTCATACAAAATAGTGCAACTAATCCCTTCGGCCGACTACCTGGCTTATCGAAGGTCATTTGGGAATTTTCTATTGTTTGCGTTTGTTTAAACTGGTGCGGTGCAAAAAAGACGGCTAATAGGGAATATTCATGACATTTTTTTATTTTTTTTATCTATTCTATAAGTAATTATATAACCGTAAAAAAATATAACAGTTTTACAATATTGTTAAATAAGCTAAAAAAAAATAATTAAAATTACTATCATTTTCGGACGATCAAAACGCCACCATTTTGGCGCTGCAGAGGTTACTAGCTAGCGAGATAAATGTCTCGGGTTGGACTTTAGCCAGGATAACTTTTTGCCTTGAAGAAAGTTTTCCGAGAAAGAAACATTTGACATAATAAGTGAAATATTTGAAACACTTCAGCTGCTTAGGTCACGATTAAGTGGGTCTTAACACTTTTTAAAGATTAAAAAAGGGCTTTCCGAGCTAGTGAGTGAAAACTATATTCTTCTTTACATTTTTTTACGAAGCCTTGGTTTTATAAAGATTGAACTTATGTCACATCATACTAATACCAAAAACTTAGTACCGATTATATTGTCATTGAATGATATTTTGACATTAGGTACCTGCAACATCCCTGGTTGGTAGTGACCCTGCCTACGAAGCCGGAGGTCCCGGGTTCGAATCCCGGTAAGGGCACTTATTTGTGTGATGATCATGAGAACATTTGAACCCGTGTCATGGATGTTTTCTATGTATTTAAGTATTTATTTATCTATATAAGTATGTAAATCGTCGTCTAGTACCCATAGTACAAGCTTTGCTTAATGTGGGTCTAGACTGATGTGTGTAAGTTTGTCGCCAAATTTTTATTAATTTTTTATTTATTTATTGCCAAACGTCGGACTCCAGCGGGCATTTTCGTGGCATGTCAGAATGATAGGTAAGGTTCGCAAATCAATCAATTCACTTTCGAGTATTTGTACTAAGTATTTGGTACCTAATATTTATAATGTGAAATTCCAAATATCATAGCAACTAACTGCATTATTTATAAACGTACTTGGACTAAACATAAGTCAAAATGGCGAAAAAGTTCGTTTGGCTTTATCCGTCACTCAGACAATTGCAGCTGTGAGAAAGGAACAAAACACAAATGAGTTAACTGGACAATGTCAAGTTCTATGAACACGGCTCTAAGGCTGTACGTTAGTTAGGTGTTTTATTTTTTTATATCCTTTAAATTTAAAATAAAAATAAGATTGAATAGTCCGTACAAATAAAGCAAATCTTTCTATTGATTAGACGGCACTCTACCAACAAATATAAGTATGAACAACAGTCATAATGACGCATGTCAGCTATTTATTTGTTTTTTAAGTGACCACTTCAGTGGGCTATCACTCATCACTTCAAAGAGTATTTACACATAAAAGATGAATAAATGATAACGGGTAACTAATTTAATTAACTATGTTACAAATAATACATTATAATACTCGTAAATTAAGATTTTTTTGTAAACCTTACCTTGCCCTGAAACTGCCCCCTATAGTCCGACGTTTGTTTATTGCGGTTCATGTGGACCCTAATTTTCTGAAACGTCGACACAAAAGACTGGAGTGATGCGTTTGAACTGTGGTTCGCCGTACAAATGGTAGAGTGGGTGGTAAAGGTGGTTCACTACTCTCAGTAGTGAGGATACGACTGAGAAGATTGGTCGCTAAACGTCACCTGTAGCACTCGGGCAGCACGCCGGCCATCATGGGGTAGTGCATCAGCAGGTGCTGGATGATCTACTAGACGTCACCTGTAGAACTCGGGCGAGCAGTCTCTGAAGCGGCCGGTGAAGTCCGGCAGCGGGCGTGCCCACAGGTTGTGTCGGTACACGGTGCGGCGGAAGGACGTGGGGTCGCGGCGGCGCCGGCGCGGCGGCGCGGGCGGCAGCGGCAGCGCGGCCGGCGCGCGGGGCAGCACGCCGGCCATCATGGGATAGTGCATGAGCAGGTGCTGGATGGCCAGCGAGTCGCGCCGCGGGAGCGTCAGCGTCGTCCTGCAACCAGATAAACCTGACCTGAACTGCTTCGAGAAAATGATGGTACGGCCGTGCCGCTGATTTGCTCGACTTGGCGGGTGCACCCACTGCCGTACCCCCAGATTAGTGACTACAATTCGACTTCAACTTACATTAAAGCGGTGCAGTTCTCCTGAGGCGATCACGAAGTGGAACCGGGAGGCACAGCGTGGATAGACTCCCTCAAGGTGGGCTAATGGGCTGGTAAAGGTTGCGAGAGTCCGCTGTATGCGGAGGGCGCAGAACCACTCATTGCGGAACTCTTTAGGTGACCCATATCTGTAGGGTGTGCTCATGCAAATAAACATTTTTTTATTATCTAAATCCATCAGCGGGCGTCTTTCGGCTGATATGATAATGATAAACATTCGCCTTCAACTTCGCAACTGGAAATAACTTATGATTTGTTTTTTTTTTGTGATGATCACAAACCCAGTGTAATGATGGAAATGTAAAGAGGAAACTTACATGATGCATCCGGAATACCAACAGCGAGCTGGCTAGAAAGCAGTCGCGTGGTCCCAACAACAACTCACCTGTAGCGGAACCTCCTGGTGGCGTTGCTGAGGTCGATGGCGGGGTCGAGGCTGGCCTCCACGCGCTGCTCCACCACGTACTCCTCGTACTGCTCGTTGGAGCGCACGTTGTGGATGATCGACTTGAAGTTCTGCTTGCAGAGCGGACATTCCGCCTTCACCTGCAACACACCATTTTAGTGACAATCTTCGTCAAATCGGGGTTTCAAAATGTAGCAGCATTGGACCAAAAGTAGCTTAATATTATTTGAAACGCTTGAAAAGAGAAGATGGCTTTGTCCAGCAGTAGAACACTGGCAAATGCTAAGAGAAAAGTCACACCCATGATAAATTATAGCAGAACAAAATCAATCCTACAATCCTACTGCCCTTGAAACACAACACAACATACCCCTACTAATCAACATGCCCCTTTTTCCTCAAAAACGGTGGCTAGAAGCGGAGTCGCGTTATACACAACATCCTTGGTTGCTAACGCCAAAGATGTTGTGACACATCCGAAACGTCGGGTAACCGAAGAGGTAAATAAATAAATGTATTTCTAGGCGATTAAGTCCCGTTTACCCGCACTGGGCCAGCGTGGGGACCACTGCCCGTTCCCTCTCGTCCATGAGGAGGCCTGTGCCCTGTGCCCGGCGCCCAGCAGTGGGACGTATACAGGCTGATGTATTATTGTTATTATAAGTCCCGTTTGGTAAGAATAATGTGCTTAAATCGAGTAAGTGTTTCAGGGCTCCCTGATCCTGATTCAGGTAGTTCATTCATTACTGAAAACGGAGTCCCAACCACACAATAAATACACATGTGTTACCAATTTATCATGTGAATTTATTGGAAACGAATATATTTTCGGTTAAAAAAATATTTATACTAAGCCATGCTCGTTAGTATGGGGGAGGGGAGATGTGAATTCTGAAACTAGACAAGATAGGTAATTTTGTAGTTGTTAACCGATTTCAAAAAAAAAGAGGAGGTTCTCAATTCGGTTGTTTTTAGGGTTCCGTACCCAATGGGTAAAAACGGGACCCTATTACTAAGACTTCGCTGTCCGTCTGTCTGTCTGTCACCAGGCTGTACCTCAAGAACCGCGATAGCTAGACAGTTGAAATTCTCACAGATGATGTATTTCTGTTGCCGGTATAACAACAAATACTAAAAACAAAACAAAATAAATATTTAAGGGGGGCTCCCATACAACAAACGTGTTTTTTTTTTTGCCGTTTTTATAGATAATGGTACGGAACCCTCCGTGCGCGAGTCCGACTCGCACTTAGCCGGTTTATTTTGAATGTTTGTTACCTCAGGACTCCGTCATTGATGAGTCGATTCGTAATTTTTTTTTGTTTGTAAGTGTGTACCTGAAAAGGTGGGTCCCTTTTTTTTCATAATAATATGTCTGTGGTTGCAACGAGCACTCGTTGTAATAAGGTCTTGGGAAAAAAATGGCCTAATAAAACCTTAAGCAATTTTCTTACGACATTAGTCGTTTTGCATTTTCTCCGGTGGCGCACATACCCGAACTGACATTATCTCCATCTGTATCGCACTTAAATCACTTGCCGAGCGAGCGAAGCGAGCGTAGCGCGGCAGCGGCCGGCGAAGCGCCAGAACGCCCAGAACCGAACATGTAATATGAGGAAGTGAAATAACACATTTTCGGTCCTGGCGCTTCGCTCGTCGTCGTCAGACCCCTCTTTCCCAGTGGCCACTTTGGGCAAGTGCCCAGGGCCCCGCGATCGATAGGGGCCCCTCTCAGATCAAATACAAAGTCATAGGGGCCCCATTATCCTAATATGCCTTTAATCCAGATTTTCATTTATTTATAAGCAAAAGCCAGCGTCGTAGATTGTATTCGAATTGTCTAAGAAGTCGAGTCTACTTTAAAAATATATTGATAGGTTAGATACTTATTCTTAAATAGTAGGTAGGCAGAAGCGATATTCGTCTTTATGTAATTGGGTAATGTAGGTATCTATCTACTTCGCGTCACAGAAAAGGACTCGTTGCGTGCCGCCGTTGCGAGCGAATGTGATCGTTAACACACGCGGAAAGAGCTCAAGTTCAATTGTAGAATTAAACAGGACTATTCAAATGTGTATTATAAAAAAAAACTGATTATTTCTTTTTTGTGTATTTTTATGTTTGTATTTTAGTTAAGTAAGTATATATTTCCTTAAATTTTGTTGTTTGTTACACTCCGTACTCTCACCAAATGGACCCAGCGGAAGACCAGCGCTGGCTGCAAAGCTAGCAACATGCTGAGCTGGGTCGCAATAATTCACATTTCCCCAGACAAAAAGTTGAACAAAGGTAAAATAAAGAGCAAGATCCATCGAACTCGATCGATAAGATCTCAAGATCAAACTTGGAGCGTATGTAGATCATTGAAAAAGCGGCAATGCGGTAAAATTCCGAAATATTCTCGCCTCAACTGGAAACCAATATAACCGCTGCATTCATAAGACACCCTATAATTAACGATATAAAGTTGAAAATTACATAATTTGACAGCAAAATGAGGTAAGAAATACTTGTATAATTGCTACACATTAAATTCGTAAGCGGGACCTTTCAAGGAGGTTTTTGTTACTAAGTGCAATCGGCGGAGTAAAAACGTGAAGTTTTTATGACCGTGGTTTAGGATCGGTTTAAATACTTGTTAATTTAATATTTAACTGCTTACACATTGATATGTTACGAGAACAATATAAATAAATAAATAAACATTTTGGAGACAATCTTACACAAATCGATCTAGTCCCAAACTAAGCAAAGCTTGTACTATGGGAACTAGACGACGATATACATACACATACACAGGTATACATAGGTAAATAGATATTTAAATACATAGAAAACATCCATGACTCAGGAAAAAGTATTCGTGCTCATCACACAAATAAATGCTCTTATATACCGGGATTCGAACCCGGAACCTGCAGCTTCGTAAGCAGGGTCCCTACCAACTAGGCTACAGAGTTCGTCAATATTCCTTTGCTATTCCGCTAAAAATCGTCCTGGTCTATCAGCGAAGATGAGGCAAAAAACGGAACCCTTATAGATTCGTCATGTCTGTCTGTCTGTCCGTCCGTATGTCACAGGCATTTTACGCGCATACTATAAGGTGATTTGAATACAATTTTGAGGATAGGTGTATTTTGTTAGCCACTACAGTTTTGTAATTAAATTACCAAAAAATATTTTTTTTAGGGGTGCACTCCATACATAAAACTGAAAGTAAACATTTTTTTTTCATTGCAAGCCCACGTGTGGCGTCAATCGATAGGCCTTTCAAAATAAATATAGGGTTTCCCAGCAATTTTTTTGATTAAGTGAAAAGAGTCGGAGATAATCGCCCCGAAAGTCACTAAAATTGTGTCCCCCCCCTCTAATTTTTGAACCGTGTATTTTAAAAATATGAAAAAAATCATGGATAAGGCTTATTAAATTCTTATAGCGAAAATTGTTTTGAACAAGATCGGTTCAAAGGTATTTGAGCTATTTCTAAAAAACTGCCTCAAGAGGCGAACGCTTGTTGTTTGTTAGTAATTAGGAGAAAGTAATATAATCACTTGAAGTGCGCAGGAGTTTTGTTGGTGGTGTACTTTCATCCAGCTGAAGCCATAAAGGAAGTACACGCGGTTTTTGCAATGGACCCTAATTTTCAACGAGTGAGTTATCTTAAGAGGCTAACAAGTCCTAATTTTGTTGAAATTCATGTTATTTAAGCAGTTTTTTCAGAAAAACTATTCGTTCTAGCACATCACAAAAATAAAATGTTAATATTTCAAAGACCGTGGACGGACTCGATACATAATTGGACGAAATCAGCTCGATAGAAAATAATTGCAAAGATAGGTCTTAAAATCATGATTAAACGGTTCTATGTGTTTGTTTTTTTGACGTCTGCAATTAAAAACATGAAGTCAACATATGCATACCTAAAACGCCGTTAGTTTCACAAATAATCCATACTTTTTTTATTTCAATATTTATGAATTTTTATCTTCTAAAACAGCCCAGTAACACTCACTCTCGTTTACTAATTTGGTGTTGACAGCGTCTTAAACATTCTGTACGATAAAAAAATTGGTGTCATAATAACAGCACTCGGATGTTTTTTTTTCAAAGCTTGTTTTTCTTTTAGTCCCACCCTTTTAGCAACTTTTAAAATAATAAAAATTAATATAATGTAATGCTTGGCCATGGCATGGCAAACTGCAGTGTGTGCGGATTCTTTATACACTTCATAGTATACCGTTTCATATAGGTACGTGTATTCAATGAAACACACGAATTTATACAATGAAACATGGGTAATCAACGGTGAAAAAGTGCTATAAGTCTCAACATTTTGTTTGCATATAATCAAGTTGTATATATATCAAAGATTATTTTATGCTGTTTCATTGTGAACAAGTTGGGGTTTTTTTATCATCGATGAAAAATTGCAAAAATAAGTGACCCATTTATATCAACATACAGCTCCATAGACGCTTTGGGATTTACAGAAGGCAATGAGACACTAAATAATACGAATACCAAATCGGGAAAAACACGGGCACGGCCGTACCATCCTTTTCTAGAAGCAGTTCAGGCCATTTTTGACCCCCCAATAACTTCGTTGTGGATAAAACTAGAAGCCTGAATTTTGAATAACCAATTAGGCATTGTATAAAAACGGTATATTTAAAATTTCATTCAATTTGAACCAGTAGTTTAAGAATTATAAGTAATCAAAGTTTCTTAATTTTGGCACTCCACCAAATTTATGATTTCCGGATGTAAATACACGAGATATAATAGAAAATACCAAAATCAAGTGCCTAATATAATTGAGGAGTTCTCTCAATTCCTCATGGATCCCATCATCCAACTACTTACAAAACGAAAAAAAAATGTTTCGAAGCGGCTCATCAATGACGGAGTTCTGAGGTAACAAACAATGAAAAAAAAAATACAACCGAATTTAGAACCTCCTTTTTTTTGAAGTCGGTTGAAAATAGTTCGCATCATAAAACTATACGTAATTGAAACACTTGAACCGGCATCACATGAAAAGGGTGGTTTTCAAGCTTTAATTTGAAACGCTAAATAAAAAATTAAAACCTATTATTTGTATTTAAAACCTTTGTTACATACCTTAGTCTAATATTGAAATTAAACAATAATTTGGAAGTTGCAATAGAAATGAATAAATTACGTAATATCTGTGAAAAAAAACGCCAATTTCATAGGTAAGGACCTAATATTAGGCCGGCGAGATTGTTCATTAATCAAATATCTGGAAAGAACGGCTCACTGACACTTTTATTCAACGTTTTAATCACGTTTATAAAAGGGTCGGTTCTGCGTCGGGCGAAACTGTAATCAAACCGAACCTTCGGTTTCGGTTTCGGCCAAAAAAACATGTTTCTGTCGGACACTAATATTTATGATTTATTAAACATTTTAATTTGACCAATCAAAACAGTTCAACGTATTTAGTACATCCACCAATCACAACTCTTTAAAAAAACATTAGTATTTGCTATCAACTAACCAGAATACAGCTAGACATTAAAATCGACCAATCAGGAAACAGAATTCATTTCAAAAATTCGTTGTACGTTATTCCCTAATTCACAATAATTAAAAAAAATAAACGCCTCTGACCGACCATAGCCGCGTCCAGACGTTCAAGCTATTCACTTTCATGACATTCTTCATACATGCTCGTCGTTTTAGTTACCTGGGTACTCTTGACCTGACCTTTCTTTAGAATTTCTCCGATTTGGTCGGAAAAAGTTCGAGGAGATCGCCCCCTTCCAAATACCATCAACTTTACCCACATACCACATTAGCAGACGCTACACGGGCCTATATCGGCCGGACTGCATGCCGGCCTACGCGTGATTCGGCCCGTGTGGATAAGTGTCGGAAGCACGGTGGCCGGCCAAATCAAGGCCACTACAAACTAGATTTTCTGTGACCTTGCTTGGCCGTCCGCCGATATCGGCCCGTGTAGCGCCTCCTATACACTGTCTTTGTTATGTTACGGCATACAGGTGCCGGCAAATAACGTGCGCAACGCGGGACGAAGGGGAGGGGCAGTTCGCAAGTGCCAGCTGTCCCCCCACTTCGTCCCGCGTTGCGCAATTTATTTGCCGGCAGCCGTAGTAAATATATTAGCTTAAGCAGTATCTCAGTAACGCTGAGGCCACTGAAATGAATACGGACGTTTGTACAGGTTTGTGTGGATAGCTGAATGCCACCGTGTTTTGTTTATGTGTAACTGTGTATATGTGGTTTTTGTACTGACGTGAACGTTCCCAAGACCTCGCAGGCTATACTATGGGCAATATTTTCCTGGGTATATTTCCAACAGCACCTCACTACGCTTGAGACATATAAATACAAGATGATTAGCCGTTTTCTTTCAGTTAAATACTTGCTCCTAACGAAAACAGGTAAGAACAGTCTGAATCTAATAATCATTTGTATTAGACCGATGGTACAATTCCAATTCCACGATGGTGGCAAACAAGCAAACGGCACACAGACACCGTAGCCTGTAGAGGTTTGCGACTCCGGGGACTAGCATGATAGGTTTTATGGTCATGTTTTACGTGACGGTTTGGTACATTTGGGCCGTGAAACTTAAGGGTGACCAGGGCGCTCGACTCTTCATACAAACGTGGCTTGGATCTCATTTTAGACCGACATACCAGAATAACATGAGACGTTTGTATTAAATAAATAAATAAATAAAAAATAAAATTGTTGTTTATTTAGGTAAAAACCCATTTAAAAATTTACAAAAATAAAATACTATACAATTAAAATTAAAAAGTTAAAATTAAATTAAAATTAAAAGTCACTCGTCATCGTAAAATATAGCATGCTGTGGACACTATCTTCACAATACTGTTTGTCGATTCGCTCACTCTCCCGACAAAGGACCAGTGACTTTTACGCATAATTGCGTAAAAGTCGTCCACTCTGTTCACGGCGAACATCCCAGACGCGCTACACCGCCACGGCAGCCGTAACATCACACGAAACGCGTTGTTGTACTGCACTCTGAGTCTGTTAAACGACCGCTTCGTGTAATGGCACCACAGGTGGCTAGTGTAGAACGCCTGGCAATAAGCCCCGAACAGAGTAATCTTGACTTGGTCAGAGGAGTGAGCGAACCGACGTGCCAACATATTACTTCGCATAGCAATGGCCCGCCGTTGTCTCTCGAGATCGTCGTCATCTTTTAGTTTGTCTGTCAGTATATGTCCGAGATACCTAAAACTATTTACATTTTTTAACTCAGTCCCGTTCAGTCTAACGGGCGGTACAACTTCAGGTCCCCTGCCGTACTTAAATACCATTATCTCGGACTTTTTCACATTATACTTAAGTCCGTGTAGTGCCGCATAACGCTCGCATATGGATATCAGCATCCTCAGTCCCGTGATAGAAGGGCTCAGCAGAACCATGTCGTCAGCGTAGCTAAGATTATTGGTGCATACGCCTGCTACGTGACACCCGACTGCGGCCCTGCTGAGCTCCTCTATCAGTTCATTCATGTAAAGGTTAAACAGTAATGGCGATGTCAGCCCACCCTGTCTAACCCCACAGTTCAATTTATATGGGTCAGAATTACTACTTCCCCATTTAACGCTATTCGTTTGGTTCCCGTACCAGAATTCCAGCAGACCGGCTACTCTTCTCGGCACACCGGCTCTTGACACCTTTTCCCATAGTAAACTATAGTCAATGGTATCAAAAGCGCGGCTTAGATCTAGGAAGCAAGCGTAAACCGACGTCTTTTTCTTAAGATATCGGCTTACGGTGTTTTTGAGACAAAAAATAGCCATATCTGTTGACAGACCTGGACGAAACCCAAACTGTGCGTCGTTTAATTGTATGCGCTCTGTGAGTATCGGGTTAATCAGCCTTTCAAGCACCTTAGAGAACACCGTGGCTAGCGAAATAGGCCTGTAGTTAGACGGGTCACTGAGATCGCCCGTCCTGTTTTTTACAATCGGCACCACACTTGTTGTCATGAACTCATCAGGCAAGAATCCGTGCGTTAAACATAAGTTGAAAAATTGTGCCATTTTTACATGTAACAATGGGCCTCCGTACAAAATATGTTCAATGCTTAGACCGTCGTGACCCGGCGACTTCCCTCGTTTCATCTTTCTAACACAGTGCCATATCATATCTTGCGTAATAAACAACTCGGGACCGGTCGTCGGCTCACCACGGTCCCGCACGCTGTCTGGCGGGTGAGCCGATTGTGAGTTTTGGGGCGAGTTATCTACTTTAAATTGCTTACTGAACATATTAGCTATATCTTTTTCCTTATGTAATCCATTTACCGACATTGGTCTACTTTGTTTATAACTTAATTTATTCGTTTCTTTCCAAAACTGAGAGAAGTTTCCTGTAGATCTATGTGATGTTATAATATCCATTTTAATTTTTTCTTGGTTCCGTTGACACCAACTTAACTTATTCTTAAATAACTTTCGCTTACTAGTCATTTCGTCATACACGGGACCTGACGTTGGCGAACCATGCAACAACCATGCTTTATGCGCTTCGCGTGCGTTATTGTACAATGGTAGCACATGATAATTCCAACCGGTAACTTTGTTATTGTGCATTTTACTTGCAGACGTCAGTTTCGCAGCAGTTTGGATGGATTTTATTATGTCGTTGTAAAACTTACTAATTAGTGACAAATGCGTTGAGTTGTTACATGTTTCGCCACAGTTATCGATACATACATTTATAGCGCTCAAATACTTAGAACATAATAAGTGATACCGTTTTATTTGCTCGTTACACCTGTTACCCCATAAGACTTTATTTATAACAATGGGACAAGGAATACTTTTTATTTCTATGAGGCTCATATCACACTCAATTTGTAGGGGGTAGTGATCTGACCAGTATACATCGTACAGCACGCGGGCATTAGTGCATAATTTGTATGCAGACTCCGTAGCAACGCAGTGATCAAGCCAGCTTTTGGATCCCTGCACGTCACTTTTGAAAGTAAATGTCTCACGTAACTCACCCAGCAGTTCAACGTCCGCACATACCCATTTTTGATCTTCACAATAACTTATCAGTTCCTTTCCGAATGAAGCACGTATGTCGGCATTAAAGTCACCCAGTGCCAACATACACTCACTATCGCTGTCTTCTGTTATTGCACTTATAACTCCTAAACACTCGGTAAACAGCGGTAAATTATCCGTGCAGTCAGTCGGCATGTAAACAGACATAACAATAATACTCCGATTCCCCGGTAACTCGGCACGGACTGCCGCGATTCGTTTTGAGCCAGTTTCAACTATAGACACCTTAGTGAACAAACTCTTTCTCCATAGCACCGCCACACCGCCATATGGCCTGCCCTTTAGCGGCCCTGCCGATGTATCAACTGCTGATATTCCATGGTAGCCAAAATCTAGACTAATCTGGCTCAAAAAGTCTAGGTCGTCTGGCAGAAGCCATAATTCTTGAAGCGCAATAATGTCATTTTCTTTGCTTAATTCCTGTACGTTAGGGAGCGAACGTTTGACACCCTTACAGTTAAATGATATAAGCTTTGTTTTAGTCGTATCCATTATTTATTTTGGAATCTGCGTAGCATTATTATATCGTTTTATCGTTTTATATATATACTTTCTGTATACTATTCCTTTGGGCCAAAACCCATTACTCAGAAAAGTGTCCAAACGTTCTGTTTCAATCGTTACTAGAAATGTGTTGAACGTTGTCTCACGATATGGCTTAATATATTCCACTTTTATAGCTGCTTCTCCTTTACTAGTGATGTATTCACTCATTTTTTCAGATGTGATATGTTTCCTTGTTCGCGAAATGTAAAGTGTAGTCGTCCTCGGTGCAGCCTCAAGGATTTCATTCGACTCGCCATTACCCCATCTGTTTTTTACGATAGGTTTACTGAGTTTTCGAATAGCGGGTGGTAATGTTTTGTTCCGATTTGTCACTGTTATGTAACCTTCCGAGTCCATTGTTGGTTTCACCTTACGTTTGAATAAGGCGATATCTCGATACGAAGGCGTCTGTGAACTTTGCAAATCCTCCATGACAAAAGAGGGCATCGCTGGCGGGCCCCATTCACTCATGTGACTTGGAGATTCGACTGTATTGTCATCAACGCAAGGTGCCATTTCGCTAGTGCGCTGTGGTGTCACAACCAGTTCATGTTGACACTCCGCGCCATTAGTACTTGGATGATAGCTACCCGCTAGTTCACTTTTCTTAATTCGACTGCGCAACGGTTTGCGTACACTGTCACACACAGGTTGCGACAACGGCGGCGTGATTAGAAGTTTCATTTCCGCAATTTCATGTTTCACCTCTTTTATGTCGTCTTTATTTGTTTCACCGGAATGTTTTAGTGTATTCATTTCGGACCGTAAGGTCGCCAATTCCTTCAGTATTCTCGTAACATCCAGATCGTCAAACGTGATTGGTGGAATTCTATGAAGATCTTTTGCGACAAATACCGGCAGTTTGTCTGGGTCATTTTCTTTCAAAATTTTAATAATGTCTAAAACATTTTTTGACGCTTTTCCTTAAGTCTTATTGAGAGTCTACTTAAGTCGATCGTCGTGCTAGCTGGGCAAATGGGGCATCGGGGTATTCCAGACACTTTACAATTCGGTGTGTTCATAGCTAGACTATCGGCGATAATCGTTGGTCGTGTGATCGTCTATAATCGGCACGATCATCGTGCAAGCATCCACACGATCATCTGTAGTAGGCGATTCCCTTTAATTCCCTTTGATGCGTGCCCAAAAACCGACAAAACACCGATCGCCGGCGATCATAGACGATGAGCGGTGCACGCCATCGCGGGTGTGAGATAGGATCACCCTGCTAAAGACCTCTGCACAAGATCCTAACGTTACCTAGTCTGTACTATACAGTCGACTACAAAGAGATCGATACGGCCAAAGTCACAAAAATATGTATACACGACTATATTGCCTTGACATTAAGGTCGTGTATACATATTTTTATAACATTGGCCATATCGATCTCTTTGTAGTCGACTGTACATCCTGGAGGTGGCTAAGCATGTCAGGAGTTACATGCAACTGTTCCGCACAAACGCTGACGCGCACGGCTCCACTACCAGCGGCGCTCTATCGCACTCCCTTAATCGAGTGACAGGGATGCATGTATTACGAACTTCGACTTTCGAAGTTCGTAGTAGCGCCGCAGGAGGCAGCACCTGCTGAGCCTGTCCCGCACTCGAACCAAACCAACGCCAAAAACCGGCCAAGTGCGAGTCGGACTCGCGCACCGAGGGTTCCGTACAAACCGTTCCGTATAATTAAATTCCGTATAATTAAATTGGTGATCATTGTATTTATAATTTTTAATATTGTTATTTTGAGACGATTGTGATGTAAATTCTTATAATTTTGACTAAGCCAACTTTGTACTGTAATTTATGTCATGAAATAAATTCATCTAATCCAATCTAATGAATCTATATAAGTAATAAGTGTTTTTGATTTTATTTAGACTAATAAAAATAACATACCAAACCGTATTAAATGAGTTTTATTTGATTCTAAAATTATAAAAGGAAAACTAATGTAGAACTGTAAATGTTTCTAAGTATAATGCCATACAATATTTCCGTAACTTCGCAAACAGAACAATTTATCAGTTCATATTTTAATTAAGTTCGGCCCAGGTTGGGGTCATGTTGGAGAAACTCGGCATAAATTAAAAACGCTAAGACTGCATGAATGCATTCAAATCCACAACCGTCGATATTGTTATTAATGCTTAAGTTTTGTTTTTTTTCCGGGGACCGAGTTTTTCTCGGCTGTAATACTACGAAAAATCGATTTCTATTCAAAATTAAAAAAAAAAACAATAACTGATCGTTTACCAAAAAAAAAACGAAATAAACTGATAGAAAGAAAACAAAAAAACCTCATCGCTGGGGTTCCAACTCGCAGCCATCAACAAACCAACCATTGGGTAACCGTTGGTCGTCATCGAAGAGTAAGACTGCCTTGTGCGAGAGAATACGGAAAAAACTAATTTTCTCTATACTGCACATTTTACAAATATATATAAAAAAATTACATCCCGTGTTTTTTCACGTTTATTTTGCTGAAAGTTTGAATATGGTTCTTTTTAATTTCTAGTCAAGTATATGCTTGCCAATTTTCAAGTCTTTAGCTCATAGATTCAAGGGATTCCCATACAAACTTCAACCCCATTGTTTAACCCTTTTGCGGTCCCTGAAATACTTAAGGAAGCTTCTATCTCACGGTATGTCGCATGGCGATCTTCGATGATCAGTTGCCGTACAGCATCAATGTTCTCCTGGGTTACGGCTGTTTTTGGTCGACCTTCACGATGTCTATCACCAAGACTAGAGCAACCACGTTGAAATTCTAAATACCAGCGTTCCGATTTCTTTCCTAGACATGCATTAACCACGTCGACGGCGGACTTTTTACTATGCACAAAGGTCCTGAGTGTGGTTTTAGGAACTGTATACTCTCGAACAGCTTTCTTGAGGCCCATTTTACCCGCCCTAACTGCAGTGATAGCTTCTATCATATTGGTGGGATCCCAACATCTTCTCTTTGGTCTAAGAGGACAGATTTATAGTTATTGCGGGTATTTGCAATTCCGAAGTTAATGTGTACCCTACTTTCTCAAGGCGATTTGAGTCACGCGGCAGAAGGAGGGTTCTTGTGTTTGTAAAGAAAATATAAATTTGCGGAGAATCCTGAGGGCGGGTTGCATCATAAGGATAATTTAAGATTTGCAATGTCTCGAATGGGCATTAAGTGGCAATTTGATCCCCCTGTTTGCCCACATTGGGGTGGTATTTTTGAGGCTGTTGTAAAAGTTACAAAAACGCATCTCCGCCGAGTTATTGGTGAAACGATTTTAACGTTCGAGGAACTTGCTACGGTATTTTGTGCGATGTCCGTCCGTCCGTCTGTCTGTGGCTTAGCTCGGTAACCCTTACTACTAGAAAACTGTAATTCGACATGGGTAGAAATATAAAAAAAAAATTTTTAGGGTATCTGCCCTACATCTAATAAAAAAAAAAAAAAAAAACAAAATCAAAATTGTTTATTTACACAGTGACATAGATTTAAACAAAACATGGTTTCTGTGACATACTGGTTACGGAACACTGTCATTATAGCTTAAGAATAATAAGATTGCCCGTGTCACCTGCACTAGGCTATGCCTGTCTCGCAGGATGACACTTTACATTTGATTACCCGTTATTTAATTACTAGGCGCTAAAGAATTTTACGTTACATGTTTAAAACAAATACCTGAAGTGATCGATAAAAAATATTAGTAATTGTATGTATCCTTAACTTGTATTAACTTAACTTAATGGAGGTATTTACGTGTGTGTTAAGTTGTGCATTTAAGTACGAGTGATTATGTGTAGGTACGTGATCGCGAGTGTGAGTGCGTGTGTATGTGCGTGCGCGTGCGCGCGCGCGCGTGTGTCTGTGTATGTGTGTGTGTGTTTATGTGTGCGTGTTTGTGTCTATTGTTGTGATACTGTTTCTTCTGTTTCTCTATAATTCAAGGTGCTTAGCCAAGCTTTGACTTTATGTTTAACTTCTCTAGTTGTACAACATTTTATATCACAGCTATTATTGACTTTCTTATATAAGGATAAGTGCCTGTATAACCCGAATCGTTTAGCAAAATGTGATTTAAGTATTGGTAAAGGGATGATAAAGGTGCGCTTTTTCAGTAGTTGATTATAATTTGCCATATTAAGGACGTGATTTAGAGCTATGATAGCACTTCGGAGGATAAACAGCTGACGTACGGTAAGAACTTCACTCTCTTTGTATAGGTTGTAGGTTGAGAACCTTCTTGGTTTTGATAGCATTACCTTCAGTAACGAGCGTTGCGATCTCTCTAGGAGTATTATGTGTGTGCTGGCCGCACCTCCCCATACGGAAATGCAGTAGGTCACGACAGATTGAGCCAGCGCAATGTATGTTGACTTGAGGAGTGGTTTATCCATAACACCCCGCAATTTTTTAAAAATATATATCAATTTCCTGACCCGATTGGCTGTAATTCGTATATGCTCTGTAAAATGTGGGAATGTATTTTTTTTTTCTCGTTAAATCCATAGGGGTATCGTTGGATAGCTTTCCTAAAACCATTTTTCAACTCAGTGATTCGTTTGCGAGATATTGGGCTTTGAAGCTTTTGTTCCAGTCATGTGTGTGCGTCCCCTCGCCGGGGAATCCGCTCTGCCGGATAAATGACTACTACTGGGGATGTGAAAAAAATCCTGGCTGTAGTACATATAATGAATTTAAAAGGAAAACTATCACGGTTAAAGAGGCGTAATTAGTTACCGAGTAAGTAACTTAACGTGTACATATTCGGTCAGATTTTGTGTGTGATTTAGATGTGCGAGATAGTTTAAGTCCCTGGGACGGACATAGGATATTTTTTTATCCCGAAAATCATCCCTTAAAGGGGTGTGCACAAGGTGTGGAAGTTTGCAAGGGGATCTACGCCTGACATACTACTTTAATAGATCATTCTTTTAGTCAAGTAACTTGTTTAATTTTATAAGGTACAAAATTAATTGTAATAAGTTAATTGTATGATTAAATATTTTTCTTGTTTCATGTAATAAATTGATTTTAAATTAATTAATGATGTAACATGATTCGTGTGATTAAGTTCATTGGTACATTTTTTCCTTTAATCAAGTACATTGTTTAATGTTATTAGGTACAGAATTAATTGAAATAAGTTGATTGTATATTTCAATATTTTTCTTGCTTGATGTAACCAGTTGCTTTTAAATTAATTAATGATTTAACATGACTCGTGTGATTAATTTCAATGATAATATTAGAAAATTATACTTGATAGTTACATGTGAGAATTAACCTAGTTACAATTACGTCTTCAATGTAAGTAATAAAACTATTCACTGCGACTCAGTTTCATGTTACATCAACATTTTAGAGTTTCTGAATTATTATGATTTTATTAGCGCCAGTAGCGTTGTCGTTGTGTTGTTAAATTATATCGCTGACTATGGTACTGAAAGAAGTCGATCAAGAGAATCATATTGATTTTACTGTAGATAATACATACACTTAATAAGGAACTAAGGCGTGAACTTTCCATGCAAAAGTTTTCCGGATTAGGTACATTACTTACTTAATTACAAAATATTTTATTAAGTCAATTGTTGTATCTACCTACATATTTATTACGATAAAAATAAAAAAGCACAATACTTATTTAAGCAGTATTATTTTGTATGAATATTTTACAACGCAAATAGTGTTACTATTCTATGAATTTTGGTAATTTTGCGGGAACTACTCCGATTGACTAAATAAAACAATAATAACCTCAAAATGTTCTGTAATAAAGAAATGTAGTTACCTAGTCCTACAATGGTTTGCATGCAAAGTTCCCGCTATTCCCCTTAAACCAAACATACTTCCTGGATATAACAGCGGAAAATTTAATAAATAATTTTCCTTTCCTACCTAAATCCGCAACTTCCGCAAGAACATACCTACACGTGTTGTGATGGAAAATATGTTGGATGTATATAAAACACGAGCCACCGGCGCCGGGCGATTTGCGGTTCAGCGGTTTAAGCGTGAAGAGGTATTAGACAGACACACTTTCGCAATTATAATATTTGTATCGATTAAATTAGTATGGATGTCTTCTAATTCCTCTAAATACCTACGATCAGTACGATCTATGCCCTTGGCAGTGAAAAGGGTAACATACACATCTGATAGTATCAGTAGTATGTATCAGACTGATACTTTATTTCAAATTGTTTGGCCAAAAACTGACGAATGCTAAACTCCATTTATTCATCCTACGTGTCATTCCAATCACCGTTTGGAAATGACATTAAAATATACATGAAGTGTGATTCATAAACAATCACGTCACATGTTTGGCTCATGGTTTAAATAGAGTGGCTGAACTAGTAAGAAAACTTTATCCAGATGTGAATGATTTAATCGCAAATGTTAAGAAGACATTTTTGAAATCTCCTAAAAGAATACAAAAGTTTAAAGAAATGCTCCCCGGAGTGCCTTTACCACCTCGACCAACAATTATTCGGTGGGGAACCTGGATAGAAGCTGCAACGTATTACAGCAAACATTACGATGAAGTGAAACGTGTTCTAAATACATTCAGTCCCACCGAAGCCCAGAGTATTAGAAAGGCAAAAAGAGCGTTTGGAAATGCAAATATAAAAAGCGACTTAAATTTCATAGCAAATCATTTGATGACTATCCCAAATGCTATTAAAAAACTACAGGATGCGAAGCTGTCCATCAGCGATAGTTTAAAAATAGTTCATGAAACCTATAGAGATGTTTCCAAATTAAACATGAGCGTAAAAGGAAAACAGATTTATGATAAACTGAAGTTGGTGTTAAAGAAGAATTCTGGCTATAGCACACTAAAAATTATAAATGAGTTGGTACAAGGCAAAGAAATAGAACTTCACCCCTTTAATCCATTTCTTTTTTCACAAACCGTGGTTTTACAGAGGTATTAGATACCAAATGCGTCTACTTAAACGTAAGATATTAAGCGAGACCGATCCGAACGTTAGCCGAAACATTTCCGAACAATGGCCGACGGTTCAAATTGTCAATGTTATCAAGATTACATTACGTGATTGTAGAAAAAATACGCAACAGAACCGGGAAGCCTTTATGCTCTTATTCAAAGGTAATATCCAGAAAATTGATTCTAAAAGTTATTTCTCGTGTTACTTGCGTTGTTTTTGAGAAACGTGACGCCGGAGATCGTATTTTTTGTAAGGCGCTATCTCGCTCGTCCCTTCGTGTTTTATCCCGTTCTGGTTTTTCGATTTTATATAATAGGTTCTGTGCCTCGATTATTTCGAGACGACTGTTTATTATCAATCCAGCCTGTCACCAGGGGATCCGACCGGATACCTGCCTGACCTGTAGTGATCCATTATCCTAATGACAACAATTAAATACTTGGGGTATAGACACCAAATAAAATAGGTACTTAACCAATAATGATGAAATTTCTCGAAAAAGGATTAAAAATATTGTGAAATGGAGAAGAAAGTAAAGTAAAGTATCCAAAGTAAAGTATCTAAAATATTAAGATATATTCTGTCCCTTTCCCGCAAAACGCACCTTCATAATGTCATTACTATGACGCTCGAGTCTCGTGACGTCACGAACACGATCCCCGAGCATTTTCTCCTTCTAACAAGCAATGAACTGTTGTAGCTTCGTAATTTTCGCCACAGGCATATTTTTTTGCCTTCTCATGCTCTAAAAGCGTGTCATATTAGGCTTAGATAGCAGGGAGTAGTACATTTAACCCCTAGGGAAAATATGTATAGATATTTATGATTTTTGAAACATTTTAATTTGACCAATCAAAACACTTCACCGAATTAAATCCACCAATCACAACTCTTTAAAAAACCATTTGTATTTGCTATCAACTAATCAGAATACATCTAGATATTAAAATCGACCAATCAGGAAATAGAATTAATTTCAAATAGTTACTGTTTTTTATTCCCGAATTCACATTCCTTAAAAAAATAAACGCCTCTGAGGGTCTATTAGCCGCGTCCAAACGTTCAAGCGTGATTAGCTGCATACAGGTCGACACACTTAAAAAGAGCTGCGCGCCATAAAATGTATGGCCGCCAGAGGGGCTAGTGTGCTAAGTTTTATATCGGATATAAAGCATTCGTCCCATTCTGGCCAATATGCGAGTGCAAGAGGGACAAATGCTTAATGTCGGACATAAAACCTAGTGTGCTAGGGGGGCAGAGCTCTTTTTACGTGTGTCGACCTGTACATAGCATAAGCTATGAGATTGAGCGGGATAGACTGCTGTCTATCTGGCTTTATCATATGCCCCGTATGCTGTCCACCACGCTCGGCCGTTTGGGCACGCTAATAGATGGTCAGTGGCGTTTAATTCGTGGTGTCAATATTTTGTATCTTTGTCAAAGTATTTTATAAAAAAAACTAACATGCCGCCAAAGCCGCCATGGAATTAATGATTGATTATGGATGGATAATCTTTGTTTTTACTATTTTTTCGCAGTCAAAGTGAAAAGTAGAGTGTATAACTCAGGTCTAAAAGCCATACTATCCCTCGGAACAATGTTATAACCATCTCATGGTAATATGGCTTGTTTTAGACCCTTGTCATATAATCTACTATTGAATCTACACCCCAATTTGCTACTTTAAAGTTTTCATGATGAAGTCGTCTATAGTTAGAGGTACTAGTAGCTAGGTTCTCCAGAACTGTGACATCGATCTAGCCCATATCCAAACCAATCCGACCATAAAAATTGAATTTATCTTCAAAGTTCCTACCAGAGTTCAATATAAATGAGTCATTGAACAATTTCTGTTGTAACGTAAATAAAGACAGAGACACACTAAGTATAGACAACACGTTTCACGAATACGTTTGCTAAAAGGCAATACGACAGAGGATGTTCTTACAACAAAGTATACCTACTTTGTTCTAAGAACATCCTCTGTCGTCAACATGATCTTCTAACATGTTCACAATAGCCCATGAAACTACATTTGGCTGATTGAAACCCATAAAAAAGTTTCAATAAATGACCCATTCAAGAGACGTAACCATGGCAACAAGCGTAAAAAACACGTAATTCGTTTAAAAATCTTACTCTTCCAACCCAACGGTGAAACAAAACTCATTATCGCGCTCAGTTGGTGTCCAGTTTTTTACCGAACCCTATAAAACGAGCGTTTAGGGTGCGCTCAACTGGTCTCCCGCTTAAAAGGTGGTAACGCTGCGAGTTTCACATCACCTTTCCCCGGGATGTTAATGTTAGTATAATGGTCGAAACTTCCCCGAAGCTTGGAGGGTAACTGATATCGGAAAAGGCTCGTTCCGGGATATTAGAATAATCACTTTTCTCACTAAGAGGCTATCTCGCTTTTAATTCCGAGAAGGGCATCGGCGAACTATCGCGGCCAGTGATTACCATTGAAAAACTCCGCTTATTATACTGTGCAATACGTATTTTGTCCACGATTATAGTTTATATGAATGTTTTTAAGTGCCTTCGCTAATTCCGAGTAAGGGCATCGACGAGAGATCTGAGAAGCGTGTAGCACTTCATCATAATTTATACAGACATTTATCGAATTTGCGGTGATTTGCTAAAATAAACTTTTGTATTCGCGTTTTTATAAGTGTGCGCTAATTCTTACTTTATTTACATTTGTTACATTTTATTGAAGCGACATTTTAAAATTATGAATTGTTTTTTTCATTAAGTATGGATGGATACATGATGTTATAATAAAATTATTGGGCACGTAATGATAGATCTGATGAATTAGCCTGTTCAATTATACGTATAAGTAATGTACTCGTATAGGCCACTTGGATGTATGGGTTTCAGAACCGAATGGATCGTTAAGGAATGTGATAGGTGCCCCTTAGTAGGTACTGCTAGGTTTCTTTACACATGTATAAATATATAATTGATAGCTTTCATAGTAAGGTGCTATTGAAAACCTTATTACTTTGTCGGCCATATTGTTTTATTTCCTATACAAATGGAAATTGCTTTGATATTTTATTTTAGTAAGTTTAGCTTCATGCAAAGTATCGTTACGACCTATACGAGAGCTATTAATGAAATGCGTTTTATACCCTTTTACTTAATTTTTAACAAGAAAGTGTACAGGGACTAATAATGTCAGAGCAGATCGGTTTTTTTATTAAATTTCTTCCTATTCATATCTTTAAATCAACATTGGTTTAACATAAGTATATGGGACTTTATTTTGAGAATTTTGTCAGCGAATTCATTAAATTTTAATTACTTGATACGGCCACAAAGTTATGTAAATATCGGAATAAAATTTGACGCTAAAATGGACACTCGCTGCTTTTCGGAATCCAAGGGAAACCAGTTCAATAACAGTTTCTTACGTATCCTGTTGAATTTCTGAGAAATCGATGTAAGATTGTGTTATAAACAAATGTACACAATGTGTACGGTTGCATAACATCCCTATTAATGAATTAAAACCATTGATAGGAATGGAGCCACGTATCAAAAAACGGGCTTTTGTAGCGGGTAGATCATGGAAAGCATAATACAGCAGTATTAATATCTCACTTTTGACCAAAACGGAGCTTAAGCGGTTTTCGCAATCAGGGGACGATATTTAGCCCAAGGGCAAGGTTAATTAGGAAGTTGAATCTCGCCGAGGTCTTTTTAGGGCCCGGTCGACTATCGCATCATCATCAGGAAATTAAGAGGCTGACAAGACCTAATTTGGTGAAATTTATGTTATTTAAGCAGTTTTTTTAAGAAAAACTATTTGTTCTAGCACATAAAATAAAATATATGTTAATATTCACCATATTTCAAAGACCGTGGACGGGCTCGATACATAATTGGACGAAATCGAGGAACAGTCCCGCTATTCTCTAACTTGTTTTAAGCTCTGCTCAATGCTCACCCACAAATATATCTTGACGCCGCGATTCGTAGTAACTAAGCGTAATCAGAGGTCTAGTTTCGTAAGGCGTGATGGGTGAGGTGATACGAATCAACGCGTTCTGAATAACAGCCCAGAACGGAGCTTGGGTTTAGATATAATTTCCTTACTGTGGACAATAACATACTTCAACAAAGGACTATATTTCAGTTCTCTCCCGCATAAACCCATATTGCTAGTCTATGCAACTGCACTGAGGCGCCAAGAGGCTGCGATCTCATAACAAACACAAATAAGCCGACGTCGGACACGATTAAATTGCTTGGTAAACTTTCCCTCCATCTATTTGTGTATTTCTCAAACTAGATTCTAGAACTAGACGGTTTAAAACAGAAAACGTAAGAATTGGTGAAATGATGACATGATGACACGGTGTCGTCATTGCTCGCCGCGAACTTCAGTCTGCTCCCGACCTCGGTCTGCGTGCGACGTCAGGTTTTAAAAACAAAATGGTTTGTTGCGCAATAATTAATTGTTCAAACACTTCCAATAAAGTTGGAGCCGTAAAATTTATAGACGATTTCTTGGAGCCCTGCTACCTGAACGGACACTACCCTACAGTCCAAACAAGTTTTCCATACACGTTCTCTGTCCCACAAACAATCTGAGCCTACACACACAGGCACACAAACCACCACCAACAGCCACAGCACCCCTAAAATTTTTTTTTTCTCGGCTTATGAAGTTCTCTCAGGGAAAATTGTTTTGAACAAGATCGGTTCAAAGGTTTTCGAGGTATTTCTAAAAAACTGCCTTCCTTAAAGAAAAGGACCTAAAAGTGCCATAAGATTTCAATAACGATACGACTTTATTAATAGGCACGGAACCCTTCGTTGTGCGTGGTCGGACACGCACTTGGCCGCTTTTTTATTGACTTTCAAGCGCTCGACTCTTTCACTCGAAAATGGTCAAAAACGATGAAATGCTATTTTTGAAATACTTACGAGCGATAGAAAATTGAAAAACGAGTGGTGTATTTAATTTTATCGGTAGAACATTTTGTCACTTCACTTTATCTATTTAATTTTGGACTGACTATTAATTTAAATAAAAATATATTGATTCGATGCTAAGTGATTGGCTAGTGTACGATTAAATATAATTTCTTGCCGAATTTTGTGGCTGAAAACCAAGATCGTTAGTCTATTGGCGGGAACATAAGCGTTTCGTTTACTTACTCTGCCTGTTAGTTGGTTCGCGAGTCTCGGAAGAGAGTACCTGTGTTGTTATACCATGCATAGGCCCTAAAAGTTACAATTGCAAAATATACTTACCATTATTTTTGTTAGACATTATGCATTCAGAATGAATACCGGCCATTTTTGTTTGTTTCGATTTTGTTACTGTAACAAGGTGTTTATAAAGTGAGGTAAGATGACTCCACGAACCGCTTTCTGTTTAACACACATATTTCATACAGCTGTGCAAATATCATTAGTTATTGACAGAGTGCACTAATAGTATTTTCTCAAACATGCTCGGAAATGTACGCGTTAATATCACGAAATGAAGACGTGAAGTTTCTTGTTTATGGCTCCCTACATTACTTCTTGGCCTTAGGCCAAGAAGTAATGTATGAAAACCCTAAGTAAAACCATTATTGTCCGCTACTCTAACTTTTTAAATTTGCTTACTAATATTAAACTGACAAAGGAAAATTTACATACTGCCAACCACCACTAGACAATGTTAGCATACTTGCTTCATAAAAAAAATAAAAATAATCTATGGTACTATACTTTATGTGCGGTTAAACATGGTGCTCGAACGGCTTGTTCAAATGGCATGTTTAAAAAATAAAAAAGGCGCAAATGACCTATTATTTAATTGATTACCTAGTATTTATTTTAATTTTAATATTTCCTCACATCGTTTGAGAAAAGTACTATACAATCCTCGGCCGGAACAGGGATTGCTGGACTCGTTGTATTCGGCCTCGTCTACGACTCGGCCGTCTACCCCAATCTCGTCCAGCAATCCCTTACTTCACGGCCTCTGCAGTAATCTACTATTTATGCAATCGTTATATAATGTATGCTTTTTCAGTCGAGTATACCAACTTGGTAGCATCAGCATCACAATTACAAAGTTACATTTGCGGGTGAAAGCAGCTTCCGATAGCCCTGAAGGAGTAACTTAACAGGAAGCTACTTTATTTTTTAGCGTAGCATGCGATTGCCTTAGTTATATCGAGGTATGATGTCACGATGTCGTAAAAGCGAGGCCGCGCGCGCTCGTCACCGCGCCCGCGCAGAATTGCCGCCGATGACGTAAACTTTAAGCTAACCTTAGCCGCAACTCCCTCAACATAACCCTCACTTACTCAAAAATGATGCTATCACTTACACCCATTACTGCCCGCACCTAAAATAGCTATGTCAATGCTTACCGCTTCTTTAGGTCGTCGTTTTCCTCGTACAAGCGCTTCAAATCAATCTCCAACTTCGCTTTTTCCCTGGATGTGTCGTCTAACAACTTTCTAGCATCTTGTAGTTCATGCTCGTACATCCCCTTGATATTAGAGACTTCACGTGTGACCACCTCCTGTGTAGTTTGGATCTCCCGTCGTAAACCCGAATTCTCGCTTTCAAGCTGGCGGACCTTATCAATGTAGGCCGCCAGACGATCGTTCAAGTTTTGTACCAACAGATTGTTCAGGTAAAACCGATTATTCATATGTTGAACCATTTTCCTTACTCAAAGCTAACTCATTCGTAACTTTAAGGAAAATTCTAACAGAGGAGCCAGTTATAAAAAAGATAATACCATATCATGAGAAAATGATAAGGCGCCTCTGAACTTAATAAACTCCAGGTAAAGCAAATAAAAGCCGTTAACTAATTGACATTTTCACATGCATGATTGTATACTATGTGTTCTTGTCTTATTTGTGGCTACAAAAGTTGAAATATAATTATCCATTAAGTATCCAATATCTGTTTAGTCACGCATAAAACACGCGCGAAATCAACGACATGATTTACAACATTCGTTACGTGATAATGATAATGATAAAATTGCTTGAATATACCAATAACGTGCGTTGCCAATCGATTGGCACAGCGCGGTCGCTTTGCAATGGGCGATGCGCGTGAGTTTATAGTGCCTCGAAATAGACGTAGGGTATATTTATATATGTCTGGTACTTTAAGTAACTACACTGAGAAAAAAATATTACCAGATTTTACAAAGTCATTTTGTTACTGCCCGAATCGAAACCGAATGAGATAATTCCAACCTGTCGCGAGGTCCAATCTCGACTGCTTTCATGTAAAAACAAAACCCTATACATGGATTGTTGTGCAATATTAAAAAGGTGTAATTATTTTACATGCCATATTAACATACGTCATTTTGGTTTACAATAATTAATAGTAATACTATAAATTAGTCAAAAGACATATGTGTTATATCTTGCAACTAATATAAGTCCTTTCGGATCTAAGCCCATGAACTGTTTTTGTTATCGTCAGCTCGCATAGTTTCAACAAGAGTTTAAAACACTTGAATGGTATACATGAGATTATTTAAGTTGGCCAAATTGCATCAGTGGTTCATTCAAAAAGCAACTCTACGTTCGAAGGTAGAAGCTTCTAATTACAATGACAGTTTTATAAAAGGCCGGCCACATTAAGTAATCTCAACCATAATACAAAGACGAAATAGGAGACCAGCTCTGTGCTTTATTGTTCCAATGTTGACGTAAGGTCAATTTCAAGGAGCGCCGGCCGTGTGAAACGGTTTTATAGTATTTGTCTGAATTAGGTACCTATTTTTATGAATATAATCAACAAGTACTGTAAGCTTGCTGTTACAGTTACTTGTGGAACCAGCAATGTACGGAGAATTGTCGTTGTCAGGTGACAATTGTCAAGTTGGTGAAATAGGGGCCAGTTTGTAACAGAAAAATATACTTTTCTTGAAGTTTACAAAATGAGCAATTATATATATATGAAACAACAGTAACAGTTTTATGTTTTGAAATAAAAAACGCGGAAGAATGTAGCTTTTAATTATTTTAGCCTGTTATTCAATTTCACAAAATTGTATAAAGACAACGTTTTAATAGTTAAGAGTTTCAAATGTATATATTGCTGAGCTAAAACATACGTATCACTTTTCAGTTTGAATAATTTGGTTAATTTCACGACTATTACTTGTTTTGTTCGGACCAACTACGTGGCTCGTTGCACACAGTGATCCGTCGAGCAAAGTCCATCGCGCGATATCGGCCAATGAGCAGCCAATGAGGATTATGTATCTGAATACTACCGGCTACCGCACGCACGCAGTCGCGTCATTCATTCGCTGTGAAGCGTCCGTAGCAGAAATAGCCTCTAACTTACAGCAGAATTGTAGTTTTATTAACAACATAATTCTACTACGTCGGTGCTAAAATGAGCACTGCAGCTGCTACCAATTAATAATCCTGAATTAATAAAACAGAGTATCTGCAAATCTAACGTGTACAGTAATGACCGTATAATGGCACTAGAATACTAATAGTACATTGTGATACAAGTGAGGTATGTTGATAATTACATCAGAGGCGGAATTGTTAAAAGTTTATTAATAGAAAATGAATATGTACCTATACATATTATATGAAAAATCGGCATGGGACCACACCTTAAGAACAGCGTTTAGCGTTAGATAACCAATTTAACCCACTGGCTGTGAGTGATTCAAACAACAATGAACAGAACATAATAATGTGGATGGATCACCGAGCGCAGGCAGAGGCAGACTTCATAAACAGCACTAATCATGAAATACTAAAGTATGTTGGAGGAAAAGTCAGCTTAACACAGTGTCATCCACTATTATGATGGTTTCTTCGGAGAGGTCGACGGGCAAGTCGATCTGCGCTTTTAGCTCTTGCAATCCTCCGATCAGATCAACCAGGGAAACCTGTGGAACAGATAGAAAAAATCGTAAGTATTTTAACCGTTGCCCTAGAATTGCTGAACTAACTACCACTATATTTGCGCCTAGGCGCAAATATTATATAGTTTGGACGCGATATCTGTTAGGGGTTTCGTTATTTAATTCCTTTTAGGCATTGATCACACACAGTGTGTCTTCGTAGTTTCAACTGTTAATATTTCGTTGACGTTCTTGTTGGTTTTTCTGTCAAGAGATTTTCTGTCAAAATTCTTTAACCAGGAAGGTCCATGCCACCATAGCGAGTGGTTTCTTAGTTGGGACACGCTTAACCCTCTTGTGGCGCAATCTGCCGCATTGTGTTCAGACTTCACATGATTCCAGTGTATACTCGGAATGACGTCATTGATTTGTTTGACTTGATTACTGACGAAAGTATTCCATTTCGATGGATCGCCTTTCAACCACCCTAAGACGATCATGGAGTCTGTCCAGGCGTAGGTGTGGTCATGTAAACCTTCCCATTGAAATGTGTCTATTAACTTTTTAATTAATCGGGGTAAAAGTAAGGTCCCACTAAGTTCCTTCCGCGGAAGCGTCAATTTTTGATTTTGACTTATTGGTGTTAGTCGAGATTTCGCTGCTATAAGTCTGACGAGGGGCTCGCCATGTTTGTCAAATGACCGGACATAGATGCAACAGGAATAGACCTTGTCAGAGGCATCGCAAAATCCGTGAATTTCGAATGTTTGTGTCATGTCACCCAACCATCTGGGTATTTCAATACTTTCAATGTCACGTATGTCAGTTGTAAATCTTTGCCAATCATTTTGGACTGTTTCTGACACAACGTCGTCCCAGTCGCAATCAACATGTGCACATATGGCTTGAAAGAGTAATTTGGCTTTAATTGTCAAAGGATTCAAAAATCCCAAGGGGTCATATATTTTTGAGATCTCCGAAAGTATTGCACGTTTCGTAAGTTTCTCCACGGGCCTTTCTGCTAACGTGTTCTTGAATGTAAATGTGTCATGTGTGTGTGTGTGTGTGTGTGTGTGTGTTCCATTGTAATCCGAGCGTTTTAGTTGCTTGTGCATTGTTAAAGTCTATTACATTTGGATTTATGCTGTCATTCGGTATATTTTCCAACAATGCTTGAGTATTGCTGGTCCATTTTCGTAGGTTAAACCCTGCTCCCTGAAGCATGGAGATGAGTTGTTGTTGAATTTCTAATGCATGATTTTTGTCATTGCTTCCTGTCAATACGTCATCAACATATATTTCGTTATTGATAATTGTCAAAATCATCTTGTGCCAGTTGTTTGAGTGTTCTTAAAGCCAGGTAAGGAGCGGCCTTTTGGCCATATGTGACAGTCGTCAGTAGATATTCTTTCAATAGTTGATCAGGAGCATCTCGCCACACGATCTTTTGGAGGTGCTGATCGTCTTTGTGGACTAGGATCATTCTGTACATTTTCTCACAATCCGAGGACATGAGGAATTTGTCATCATACCTACTTGTCATACTTTATTAGGAATACCCACACAATATAAAAATGGCGTATAGCAAAAACATGAACATCAGGGGTAGCCCATACCTACCCTCAACTAGGGTAAAGGATTATCAAAATGTATTTCGTAAAGGCGCCATGATCAAACGAACGACGTATTTAAATAAAATATCCAAATCCCACAAGAAGTCCTGCACTGGTGTCCCCGAACAAACGTCTCCAATTCCATGACCGATTCAAATGCCAAGGCCTCATCGAGCTGGCCATAGTTCGATGGACTCTGTTTAGTCATATTTGTTAAATGTTATATACATTTATTTGAAATGTGTTTTATACCCTTCGAAATATTCTGTTCTTTTCCGGTTTGTTTTCACCTGTGCAACCCAAACCGAGCCAACTTAGACTGGGGCGGCAATAGATTTTTTTTTGAAGTGAAAACTTCTTTAGCGGCGCTGAGCACTTTTTGGGATGGGGAAAAATTGTTAAATACGCGACAGATTTTTGTGACGTCAGATGTGAAGGAGGTCCAAACTTTTATGTTTTGCTGCTAGCCGATTCGACTTCATTCAAAACTGAACGCTATTCGTAAGAGTATAAAGCCGTTAAACACTTTTTGCAATAGCTTATTATGCAAATAAATTTGTAATTTTGTTCACGCGTCCTTCACCGTTTTGCTATTGAGCAAATTCGAATAGTTCGAATTTGGACGCTATTCCTAGAGATAAAGCTTTGAAAAATATTTACCAAAGGCAAATAAATTGATATTTTGTTAACCGCCGCCGTCCGCTATTCTTGCAAATTCGAATAGTTCGAATTTGGACGTTATTCCTAAAGAGATAAAGCTTTGAAAAATATTTGGCAATGACATATACATGCAGAAGCGGCGGACATACAGCCAAAATAAATGATAGAAAACGCTACGATAGTAGGTATTTTGGTCAGCTGATTTTATTGGGCATTTGTATGACATTGACCATGCGTGTATTGTAGGCAAATGAATTAATTATGACTGCTTATCTTGTTATCTGTAGTCACATGCTTAACAGGAGTTTTGTGCATTGTTGAACAATCACATTCTTTTCCACCGATGCATAAATATATTCATTGGTGAAGACGTGCTTTTGGATGCTTATGTACAGTATTTTCTTTGAGATCCTTGGAAGAATATAAGTTTTTATCTCGGAAATCATCCCTTAAGATGGTAGAACTTTGTTTGGGTCGGCGATAATTAAGGTTCCGCTTACAATGATTTAATAGCAACCATTTTTCTTACACGGATATTTTACAATTAATTTAGGAATCGAATAACTGAATCGACTAATTCATATTTTCGAAAACGTTACGACCGCGTTTGCGTTTAGCTGTCAAATCCCATACAAATAGAGGATAAAACGCAAACGCGACCGTAAAGTTTTGTTTCGGTAAAACTTATACTAGAGCCTCAGGCCTCTTGATTTGGTGATTACACTCTTTTGTCACGTTTTTGAGTCATAAGGTTAAATACATAGAAAACATCCATAACTCAGGAACAAATATTCGTGCTCATCACACAAATAAATGCCCTTACCGGGATTCAGACCCGGGACCTCCGGCTTCGTAGACAGGGTCACTACCAACTAGGCTACAGAGGTCGTCAAATTATACGAGGAATAGAAAGTACACTAAGAAATGCAAACTAATGATGCAACCGAGATAAGGTGAAGAGAAAGCCTAATACCTAGGCAGATGACTAACATACATACGACATGAGTTTAATGGTCGCGATTATATTAGGTATTTGTTCTCGTGGATAAAACACCCGTCACTTTCTGACAAGTATTTAAGTGTGATAGAGACGTATATTTTATAGATATTGATAAAATTAACAACGTTCTATTGAATAATTTATTTTCTAAAGTACCTATATACAGTCAGCGTCACATAGATAGTAGCAGCCAAAGTAGCCAAATATATCGTAACACATCCTTACTCCTATAGTAATAAAGACGTGTTCCGATATATTTGGCTACTTTGGCTGCTACTATCTATGTGACGCTGACTGTACAAGATGATAACTAACGTTAACAAAATTACATTAAAACTAAGTTAAACATAAAAAAGCGGCCAAGTGCGTGTCGGACCACGCACAACGAAGGGTTCTGTGTCTATTAAAAAGGTCTAATCGTTACTGAATCTTATGGCACTTACATCCTTTTCTTTAAGGAAGGCAGTTTTTTAGAAATATCTCACAAATCTTGTTCAAAACATTGCTGAAAGAAATTAATATGTCCATGATTTTTTTAATATTTTTAAAATACACGGTTCAAAAATTAGAGGGGGGGGGGGGACACAATTTTAGTGACTTTCGGGGCGATTATTTATTTATTTATTGATACATGGAAAACCAACAGCGCAAAATATTTATAGACAAAATAATAAAACCATTAGCCAATTACACTCTCATCACCCAGACTATCTCAGACTCTATTCACTTAATCAAAAAAATTTGCTGAGAAACCTTATTATATTTACTTTGAAAGGCCTATCGATTGATGTGCCACACGTGGGCTTGCAATGGAAAAAAAAATTTTGGCTTTCAGTTTTATGTATGGAGTGCACCCCTAAAAAAATATTTTTAGTAATTTAATTACAAAACTATGTAGCGGCTAACAAAATACACCTATCCTCAAAATTTTATTCAAATACACCTTATAGTTATCGAGTAAAATGCCTGTGGCTTACGGACGGACAGACAGACAGACAGACAGACATGACGAATCCATAAGGGTTCCGTTTTTTGCCATTTGGCTACGGAATCCTAAAAAGGCCCTCGATTGTACCGAGGATGCTGGCGGCATTTCCTCGCTGAATTGCAATGCTGATGCGTTGCGCGAGAAAGCCGCGCTCTTCGGTCACCAGTTATATTAGGTACGGTAGGTAGGTCAACCAGACGTTTCGCGATTTCGGCAAATAGTTTAGCGCACTGGGACCCCACGGACCAAGCGTCTCGACGCCAAATTGTACAAAGTTGTACTCTCTGCCAAGGCCTCTTATATTTAATGCGTTTCAGATTTTCGGCATTTTCCGCCGCTATGCACCCGCTTCAGAAGTACTTATAGTCCGTTGGAGGTGGGACGGTGCCAGTGTGTCTATACAGGGTAGCGGCCCACACAAGCATCCGTCCCAAACCCCACGGAACCAGAGACGGTCCATCCGTCCACAGATACACAGATACACAGACAGTCACGTTAAACTTATAAAACCCCTCTCTTTGCGTCGGGGGTTAAATAGAGCGAGTAGATGGTTGTCCATACAAAGTCTCTAAACGATTATTTTTTTCTCTTTATAATTGTACTTTAATTTATAGCGATTAAAATTAGTTTCCGACTAGATAATGGCCGATCACATTATGTATTAAAAGTTTCATGTTATTACAGTATGCCGTTTTAAAATGAGAACCAAACTTGGTTTGTATGGAGAGTAGACGTGGGTCGATCGTACTGGAGACTCTTATGTAGATATATTTATGTCATTTACAGGCTCCTTTAAAGCTGCCCTTCGGGAAGCAAGCGTGGCAACTGCCGCCGGCCGGTAGGTACAGAGAGACAAAAGACAGAAGACGGAGACAGATAATAATATATTAATATATATTCAATTTTTTTTGCACTTTGTTCCCAGTTTACGCGTATTATGCGGCTTCGCGGTTGAAATATACCTGCGCAAGGCGAAACGCGACAGACGGGATTGATTATCGCGCCGCAGCACTTTGGAACGTAACGTTTTCTCGTTTACTGTCGCCCGCGAGGTGCGGGACGTCAAACTGAGAGACTGCGTTGCTTAGTATGCGCGGCGCGAGGTTCACTGGTCGGATATATGTATTGTCCGGATCGCACAAAAATTCTTCATACCCACAACAATTTTACAGATAATGAAAATTGTCTAAACGTAAAACGGTTGAGGGTTCTCAAACAGCTCTCCACCGCCGGGCGAACGATATTATTATCAAACGACCGTGCTAAAAGAATCTAACCATCCCAACGGGATGTATCGTGATATATAATGAGTGTCTGGTCGTGTAAGAACGTAAAAACCCCTAACCGAAAAAACATAAAAAACCATCTTACCACACAATGCTTTCGATTAAAAACTGCACCCTTAATTTGGCAGTGTCCACCCGGCTGTACAATCTCTTTAACCGTCTTTTTTTATTTTTTGGCTAACCAGAATCGTTGGGGGCTGTCCTGTGTCACCGAGGCTTGAACAATTGTAGATATTGGACTATTTTTTGTCAAATTAAGGGTTAATATATCCGTTTGGGGGCTACAAATGCCAAAGACAGACGCACAGATACGACGTCTATCCAACTGCTGCTGTCCAAGGCCATGTGGAGTGCATCATGCAGTTCAGTGTTGAGAGTTTTTCAATAGATATATATTACATTTTTTATTGTTCAATGATAAACAAATGAACCTGCCTAAAACAACTTGACATACGCCGGCAGGTCGATCACGTAACGCATTGTACGCGCGTCAGGTAGATAAAATGTCACTTTTTATATGGAAAAATGACATTTAAATTGTCCTAACGCGCGTTCGAAACGTTACGTGACTACCCCTCTGGTCAATGTTCATAAAAAAACTTAATGCTTATGCTTAGTCTATAGAAAAAGGGGTTAACACGTTAACAAAACCCTACATTTGGTGGAATTAAACCCATAAAATCCCAATTTTATAAAGTATTCCAGGATACGTAGGACGGGAATGAACAGAAAAAAATAAGTAATTTATCGAAATAAAATTGGACTTTCAGTAGCGAAGACATAAAAACATTAACAGCCTATATCTCGACGAGAATCGATCCGAAATAATATTATTAACGCTTTTACCGACAGTTCCCAGGTGGATGGATGAAGTATAAGCTGACCCCTAAATACACACTGTTGTTAGCTATATCGGGATCAACTTATAGGGAATTGTGAACTGGGTTTAGATATGTGAGTAGCCACCCCGCTGCGTAGGCGCATAATAAAGGGTAATCGGTACGTTACCTACTCTACCGTAAAAGGCAATTCACTTCCTACAGTGAATGGTCCATTAAATTTACAACGTTATTATGATTATTCCTACTAATACCAAGACGTATATGTAAACTACTACTGAAGATATAAAGCGTACATATGAAGGGGCGTAATTTGTTTTTTTTTTGTCATTTTTGGGGCTGTGATATTACTTTAAGTTTTTATGAAGATTCATTGGGTCTTAGCCCACGACCACATATCGAAATAATGAGCCACCGATTAGTAGAGTTGTCCCAAAAGATGACACCATATCTTAAGGTTCCTCAAGTTTGATCCCCATCAAAACCTCTAAATCTATAAAATGAGTTGACGTTTAGGAATGCACCTACATGCCAATAGCCTTGGCCTCCATTCCTATGTATAAAAAAAGAAAAAAGTATAATGATGTGTTATTATCCTAACACCATCTCATGCGAAGGGCTATTTGGAGCACATGTCTTTAGGATGTGCGTTTTAAAATTGAAAGGATTAAACTATAGAAGTGTTTTGTGATTATTCCTTCTAATACCGAGACGTATACTTAAACTACTACTGAAGATATACAGCGTACATATGAAGGGGCGAAATCTGGTTTTTTTTTTACATTTTTGGTGCTGTGATATTACTTTAAGTTTTTATGAAGATTCGGTGGGTCTTGGCCCACATATCGTTCTTAAGCACGTCTTAAATTCTGTGCTGGAAATATGAGCCTCCAATTAGTAGAGTTGCCCCAAAAAATGACACCATATCTTAAGGTTCCTTCAAGTTTGATCCCCATCAAAACATCTAAATCTATAAAATGAGTTGACGTTTAGGAATTTAATGCACCTACATACAATAGCCTTGGCCTCCATTCCTATCTATAAACAAGCTTCTGTCAAAAAAATCATTTTTGGTACAAGCTTTTATTGCCGACTGTACTTTTCTGTATACCAACATCAACTACCTACTCATTGAGACGATTCTAACGAGCCCAAACTCAACGGGGTTACGTCGGTTAAGTACGAACTCCCATGGCCACCTTCTGTCTCCATCATCAGATCAGCTCGATGGTACCATAATATTAAATTCTCATCCAAACTATACTTATACCCAAAATTTCAGCTCAATCGGTCACCGGGAAGTAGGTCAAATTTAACTTGCAAGATTTGATTACAGACAGACAACGGGACAGGTGAAACTAAATAAAAGCTTGTAAAAAATAAAAAACTACAATGATGTGTTATTATCCTAACACCATCTGATGTGAAGAGCTATTTGGAACACATGACTTTAGGATGTTCGTTTTAAAATTGGAAGGATTAAACTATAGAAGTGTTTTGTGATTATTCCTTCTAATACCGAGACGTATAAACTTAAACTACCGGGTCCGAAACACTGCGCTCCAAAACACGCATAGCTGATGTGTGCCGCAAATAACGCATGTCTGATGGGACTGGGCCGGCCACGTCTGTCGCATGCATCCAGACAGGTGGGCTAATATAGCTACCAAGTCGGTACCACATGACGGGCGACGCGGACCGAGCCAACCTAGATGAAGATGTTGGTGACCTGGATGTATTTCTCAGCAATTGGGCAGCAAAAGCACCTAGTAGTAGGGATTTCAAACCGAACTGATTTTGAATCCGGCCGGATTACACTGGCTGGTTTTAAATAATTAAATGTCACGTGTTTTATATCATAATTTGAGAAAAGACGGATATTTTATCCTAATGGATTATTAAAACTGCAGTTTTAAGTTTCAATTATTTTTAATAATCACAATCTGAGTAAGCCTAGGAAATATTATGTTATTTATAATCAGTCATCAATTGAGATCTTTTCTTAAATATCTACTGAAGGAGTAACAAAAAATAAATCTAAGGTTATCTTTACCAACTTAACATAAAAATAAATTTTTTAAGTAATCACATATCACAAATATCACAATCAAATAGTATTTCAAAAATTTCCAAACTATAAACTTTTCTTTAAACTAAACCATATTTATAACCAGTCTTTTTTTAGTTATCTGTAGTAATATAATTTTAAATTATTTATTATAGTTGAGTCATATAGAGTATAGTCAGTCTCACGCACAAACAAAAACATAATTCTAATAAATTATAATCCAATTTGTTGTTTTTGTAAGAATGAACAAAATATAAATTGACTTCTATCGTAGCCTATTAAATGTAACATAATAATCACATATAACAATAATATTCCAATCAAATAACACGTATTTCAAAATTGTCAAATGATAATAAACCTTTCTCAAACCACATAATCAGTCTCCTCATTAATCTACCTGTTAGCTTTGGTTTATCTAAGTACAGTAATATAAATTTAGATTATTTGTTACTGCGAATCAACAATTATCAGCAAATTTGTAATGTCATAGGTCATAGACCTTGAAAAAAAAATCTGTATTATACTAAATTGTAATCACTCAGCACTGTTGATTTTGAAAGAATGATCTTAGAAAACAAATTGTATTAATAAATCCCATCCAACACTACAACACATTCTTTGTCGGCAGAAGACTAGCGTCGACTAATAAAAGTTATATGAACTGTTTACGGCCGGGAAGGCGAGGCGGTAAGAACGGCAACGTCGCATGACTCGCATCGCGCGCGTCAAGCCAAGCGACGTTTGAATATCGACGGAAACATTCAATCTTAGCAGTAGAAACCAGTAAACTGTGTGAATGTACCAAAGCAGTATTTTTCTACAGCACACCTCATAAAGGAAGTGCGTTAGCAACCTTGCCCAGGGCCGCGGCTGCGGTGCTGTGGCCGTCTACAGATGTGCGCCAACTGCAAGAAAACTCTCCAGTATTATTAGAACTGCATAAAATATTCCTCATGTATGCTGAAAGATACAATTGGGAAACAATTAGTTTTGCGGAAAGTTTACCAACTTTAGTAACAACATTCAAAGTTCCTATACATTTTGTTGAGGCAGTGTCCGCTGATTTAGGAAGAGGACCTTTCTACCAACTGCCTGTTGACCACTTGTGTATATGTAAGCCAGCAACTAGGCAAAGTATTTTGTATACAATATTATTAGATGTATTGCGTAGGGTGACAACTAAGGATGTATCTCTAAAGTACACCAATATAGAATGGATTTTTAACATGGTGTGGAGTGCTCTGCAGAGAAAAAAGGATGAAGTCATGGAAGTTTTGGATGACACCCAGAGCAGTGAAGGCCTACGATGGTCTGAACGGATTTTGTTGGACATGTTTACTGATGGATTTACAGACTAGAATAAAATATTATGTAATCTTTTGCTTAGTTTGGTTTCTATATCCGATATCATAATTAACTTGACCAATTACCAGTTTCTTTTTGATTTCTATATTATTCCATTGCTGAGGAAATAAGATTTTGAGTTTATTTATACATTCATTTTATTACATTACGCATCTCGCTCGTCGTATCGCTGTCGTGTTAAAGTGTCCGTGTAGCGGTAGATGGCGTTGTTTGAGAGTTAACAGCTACACCTAGCGGTGTATACTTGAACGAAATATCAAGCGAGGGACGATTTCTCGGTTGTCAAGGGCTAATGATTAGAGTTGTGCAAAAAATTAAATAGATGTCACAGGGGTGCATTTATTATACCTAGGCCAAAATTACATCGATGGTTAACGCCTATCCTATATATACTCCACAACTCACACATCCGATTTTTTTTTCCTGCGTATGTATGGACTTTCTGGATGGAGATAATGGCTATATATTATCCCATGGTTACGCCTGCGTTCTTTGCACTGTAAGAGCGAAGCCGCGCGGACAGGTATAGTTGTCATGTAAACTGTCTTATCGATTGATATTGTGTTTATTTCTAGGCGCAAATCTATATCGGGCAACTGGAAGACCAACCAAGGATCGGCCATACTGGAGGCTATCGGCATGAACGATCGGTACAAGATGTGGATCGATGAGGTAACTTATAAATACTATCTCACTTACCATCTTTAAACTCGCATTCATCAACTGATTTCGATCTTGATTGATATGCTACTGAAGATGGTTACAGTGAATAAAATAGAGTAAGTATGTTCTCAGGGCACGCAACATAAATATACCTAATACTTACATAGAATAGAATTGCTTTTTGCGTGTCACATTACAGGTTAGAGATCATGGAAACGATATAATACAGCGAAGTACACATGTGACGCCTTGCGACGATTGCAAACTTAGGCCTGAATTGAATACTAGAGCCATTAGAGAACCATAAAAGTACATCAAACCTACTTGTATAAGGATAACATTTTCAGAAGAATCGAGTATTTTGGTGTCATTGTGATTGAAATGTACCTACCTTCAATAATCTTCCTTCAATTAAGTATCAGCTTATCTAAATGGTATCTGGCTGTTTGACCACTTGCTGTAATTGCGGCAACGTAACAACAATGCGGCAGTGGGAAGCGTCAACTGTCATGCTAGTATTACTGGAAGATAGCGCAACGCCCGCTCCCGGTCGGACATTTTTTTTTAAGGGGATGCCTTGATTTGAGTCGTACACGCCCCCTAGACAGAGACACGCTGATGCCTTCCGCCCACGAGAAAAAGAGATGTAACACTCTTCGGGAATCGCTGTTTTGGACAAATTTCGATAAATACCTAACTTAGAGAAGGATTATTAAAATTTCATAAAGTGAGATTTTAGACGAGATAAATTACTATAGTATTTACTTGATTCTGTCGTAAAATAATGTATCGTTTGAGTAGGCTGAGTAAAAAATGGAAAATACAGACCCAACTTTGGATTTTTTTTCTATCGAGGAAATTTTAAGCAATCATGTATCCATAAAATCAGATGAACAATCATAAAGTCAAGAATCATATATCTGAAAATCAGACCTTATTGTTTCTTAATCTAGTCACAACGGTGTTTCAAAGCACGCGATATTTTCCAATGCGACTACAAAATTTTCACTACTCGGTAAACAGTTTACATTATTCATGAGTTCTGAACTTTGCATAAAATATGATACATTCAGTTTGTTCTTTATGAGGTAAATAGGTATGAGGCATTAATCTTAGACTATGAGCATTCAAATGGTGTATTGCTGTACAGGGGCCGTAGACAAGGTTACAATCGACAAGCGCTAACGCCAATAGAAAATAATAAAATGTATGGGAATGACAGATGCCGACGAAACACTTTTCGTTAACATCTGTCATTCCCATACATTTTATTACTTTTCTATTGGCGTTAGCGCTTGTCGATTGTAACCTTGTCTAGGCCCCCAGATATGTAAACTAACTGCTTTTATTCGATTTTATTAACAGCCGATATTTGACAGCCGTCATCCCGGTGCTATAAACGTCAATGATGACATATGATGACATAAATTGTACTGGGATGACAGCGGTTAAATATTGGATGTAAAGGCATTTTCACTATACTAGGCATAATTAGATGAATACCACCTATATAACCCCTAAGTATAGGATGCTTATGTTATGCGTTAGTTTCCTATTCATCATCATCATCATATCAGCCGAAAGACGTCCACTGCTGGACATAGGCCTCCCCCAAAGAGTGCCAAAGCAAACGGTCCTGCGCCACCCGCATCCAGCGGACTCCAGGTCACCACATCATCAGTCCACCTTGTCGGGGGCCTACCCACGCCGCGCCTTCCGGTACGTGGTCGCCACTCGAGAACCTTTCCTCCCCAACGGCCATCGGTTCTACGTGCTATGTGCCCCGCCCACTGCCACTTAAGTTTAGCGATCCGGAGGTCCACATCGGTTACCTTGGTTCTGCTGCGAACAGCCTCATTTCTGATGCGATCACGCAGAGAAACTCCCAACATGGTCCTCTCCATTGCCCTTTGGGTGATTTTGAGCCTTCTTATGAGGCCCATAGTAAGCGACCAGGTTTCAGTACCATTTGTCATCACTGGCAACACACACTGGTCAAAGACTCGTCTTGAGACACTGCGGAATATTGGACGAAAAGATGTGCCGTAGCTTCCCGAACGCTGCCCAGCCGAGTCGGATTCGACGATTGACCTCTTTCTCGAAGTTGGACCTACCTAACTGGATAGTCTGTCCTAGGTATACATAATCGTCTACAACTTCGAGCGAAAAGTGTCCGATTGTAATGGGAGTTGGTACTACATGGGCATTTGACATGATCTTCGTCTTATCCATGTTCATTATTAGACCAACTCGCTCGGAAGCTTTACTGAGGTCATCGAGCATCGTACTTAAGTTCTCCATGGTCTCAGCCAAGACTACTATATCGTCAGCAAACCGAAGGTGAGTGATGTACTCGCCGTCGATGTTGATGCCTAGCCTTCTCCAGTCCAGAGTATTGAAAATGTCCTCCAGTGCAGCGGTGAACAGTTTTGTAGAATAGGTTTCGAGTTCTGGTCCTGGAGTCGGACTGACATAGTGGCGTTCTCGTACAAACACTGCAGCACTTCGATATAGCGGTAGTCAACTTGGCACCGCTGGAGAGACTGTAGTACAGCCCAGGTTTCAATCGAATCGAAGGCTTTCTCGTAGTCCACGAACGCTAAGCAGAGAGGCAGGTTATACTCCGCGTGTGGATGTGGTCTACGGTACTAAAGCCTCTTCGGATACCGGCTTGTTCGGGAGGCTGGAAGTCATCTAGCCTGCGTACGAGACGGTTTGTAATGACCCTTGAAAACAGCTTAGAGCCTTATCACACTTGCGATTTGCGAGCGTATTTTCTATACAATTATCAGTCGCGGCGTACACGCTGCGTCAACGCCTTCATACAAAATACGCTTGCAAATCGCAAGTGTGATAAGGCTCTTATAGACATGTTTCCTATTACAATACTATTATTGGAAATCCGATAGAGTGAGAAAAAGCTAATATAGTACATAAAACATGCAAAGCTAAACATCATCTGACTGAATGTAGTCTGGCTTATGTTAATGGTTTCCAAGTGCAAAATATTTATTGATTTAACCCTCTCATATATCACAGAAACCTTAATCCGCTGTCACGATAGTGATGATGAGACATATTTATAAGTAAGTTGTATGCACCCATATTTTGATACTCAACTGTACATACTTTGACGTCAACACGTACAAAACGGTGCCGGTTAATGTACGGCCCAATAATCTGTCCACTATATCTCTGTTTCTTTTTTAACTCATGCAGAAAGAGAGAGGAAGATAGACGGACGTGGATTATTGGGCCGTACATTAACCGGCACCTACAAAACGATATCTTACGTTATCCTGCACTCCTGGTGTTAAGTGTAAGGGAAAGCCATAAAACGTTACAATATCGTTTAATGACCGAGACAGTGGATCCGGTCACTCATGTAATAAATCCCTTCATTTTTCCGTACTTATTACATTGCATCGTGCCCCGACTTTACTAACTTGAAAATTGTCACCTGATAATTTATTATTAAAAAACACCAACATGACGCACATTGCTGTCACTGGTGCTGACTAGTGTGTGTTTAATTTGAATATTGGTAACGATTATTAATAGAACGCGCCAATTGTTATGTGGGTAACTTAATAGAAATTAAAATGTGGGTACTTTAATAAAAGGCGCCAATAAATGGTGTGGGGAGAAATAGGTTTTAAAAGACCGAACTCTGGGCTTGACGTCGGTTGAGTAAACAAGTCAATACTGGTTTACTCAACCAAAAGCAAAGCAGCAGAAGAAGGAAGCAGTGCTATTTATTATTTAAGCATTTTTAATGTGTAATGTAATGAGTGCTTGAATAAAATAGTTTAATGGTACTGAGGAGTTTTATTGAAGATGAAGAAACGTTGGAGCATATACAACAGTTGCTCTGGGGGGCTAAAGCACTTCCATTATGATGTTACAGTGTCGTCAACAAAAGGCTACACACGAGCATGCAACAACATAGTTTATTTACTTCCGTCATTGAAAATTATACTCTTCTTACACTATTCAAATATTTTCTAGCCGAATAGCTTTTGTTGTCAAGACCCCGCAACAAAAGCGGAAGCGATTCAAACACGGCTAGATATTAATGGCTCACCCGCTCGTGTTTTGCATCATCTCCGTCTCCATCATCTCCGCGAGGGCCTTCTGCGTCTCCTTGAAGGGGTCGAAGTCCAGGTCGTCGTCTCCGTCGCCGGAGGCCCGCGGTGCTTCAGCGCCCATCCGTATGTTCATCCTGTGTACAAGTTTGTATTCAAAATTTGGCGGGCACATTTGGAACTCCATGTCAATTGGTAATCTGGATCAAAGTATGTTAAATCAAACAGATTTGGTATCCATAAAAATGGGTCCGAACATAAACAAAACCCACATTTGGAGCATTTCAATCCATAAAATCACAGATTTAAAAGTGACCCAACAGACATGCAGCTGCTAACAGCAGAAAAAAGTGACTTTTGGGACAATTTTAATACTTTCAGTGCCAGGAACCCGTTAGCGGGGTTCTGCTCATAGGCGTTTTCCTGTACATACGGCTTTTCGCACATTCGTTGGCACTGAATTGGCACTCCTCTGTTTCCACTATGCAATGTAGCGCGTAACGAGCATTACAACACATGGGCCTCGGTGTAAACAGTGCGACACATGCACGACGTCTTACACGCGACATCTGCCACAAATAAGTTCCGCATGCGCGCGTCGGACGGTTGCGTCGCAGTCCGTGCGTACGTTATGAGCGCACGAATACGTGCGAGTTCCCTACTTAGGCTAACGAGTCCGTGGCCTCGTTAGCCTAAGTAGGGAAGAGGGTCTACATACAGAGCGCCCGATAGGTGGGCTCCAGCCAGTGAAATAGAGACATAATTTGTTAGGTATTTCATAATTCTAATAAAGGTAAACCAAACTAAACTGACGTCTCTAGTTTACAAAAAAACTTCTAATTATCAGAAAGGTTTTCAGTTTCACGTTGGACTGTTTTGATATTTTCAGATATTACGCGACATTGCTATGCCCAGCAGTAGGACGTATACATATATAGGCTGATTTATTCATTTTATTTATTATTATGCGACATTGCGTGTTACTCTTCCTCGCCTTAACTCAAGGACCGATCGCCATAAAAATGGCGATTCATGGTAAGACGATTCTAAGTGGCGTCATTCTCCTAGCGTTATTCCCGCTTGTGCCCCTAAAGGAGCCTAGGGTCCGCTTTGACACCTGCTCCCAAGATTTGGCTTATGCACTAATTTTACGAAAGCGACTGCCAAATGACCTTCCAAGCAGAGGGAAAACTAGACCTTATTGGGATTAGGCCGGTTTCCCCACAATGTTTTCCTTCACAATTCTAATTAGTGTAACTCTAGAAATAAAAGAATCTTACATTTTTGCATGAGTAATTAAATTACAGCACCATACACACAACACAACACTATTATAGGCAATCAATATAATTAACTAGTGTTCTATTTTATCGCAACGCCACATAGTCGTGCAATCATGGGATGTTCAGTAATGTTGGTTGACACATTATTTTTATTAACTTATTGTTACGCGGAAGTGACAAAGGAACATATCAGTTGTCTGTGTTACGTGCACGATGCACATTAACCAGAGATCTGAGGTGCTGTTTGGTATTTCATTCGATAACCTGACTTTGCAGCTTATAATAATAATATAATAATAAATCATTTATTTCAGGTAGTGCCCATAAAATTTTAGTATGTACAAAACTCTTACACATTTTTGAGCTTAACTTGGCTGTTTTGTAATGAAAATCAACTCTTGTGGATACGCAGCCTTATTGTGTTATACTAATATAAGTTTTTAAGTCGTACTAACAATCTATGGATGTAACTATACTTATATCCGAAATAAAAATTTAATAAATATTAAATAAATAAATAAAATTGTCATTGAACGAATATTAAATAAAGAAAGAAATAAAACATTTATTCGTGACATCAACGCAATAACTAATTATAGTCGCATATACTCATACACATTTTCACATTTATCACGAAATGGTCACAACTCCTCGTATACTAACGCGTGTTACCAATTTTTGACATAACTTTGTATTGCATAGCTGGACTAATACTCCAGGCAAAATACGGTTATGAAAAACATTAATTTATAATAGCGTTTTTTTTTGTTGATTTCATTTAAAAATGTTAAAAAGTTTAAAATACTCCCACTACCATGCATGTACATAAAAGAGGCGTGTCTTTTTGTCAAGAATAATCCACTCTACTTCACCCAGCGTAGTGAGACCACGGCAAGACACACCCGGGCCTTTATATCAGCCTCCTTGCAACACTTATATTTATAAGAAAAAATATTATAATATGTGTATAGAGTCCTGTATAATAAAATAAGTTTTTATACTCGTCAACTTTAATGTTTGAGTTAAGACTTCGTACACCAAACTAAAATAACATACTTTTTACTATGGAGGTCCCAACTCAACATTTTACAACTCTTAAGACAACTAAAATAAATTCGACCAATCACGTGGCGCCTTTACTGAACTATAATAAATTTGACCAATAGGACGCAGTCATGAGAAATTCAAAAGTAAAAGACATCAACGCACAAAAAAGAAAAAGCCGTTGGCTGCACTTCGTTTCAGCAGGGCTTAGATTTTCAATAGATACCAAGTTTGATTTGTTCAGTTGACTCGTAGAAAAAGTATTGTATACAATAGTTATATAATTAGCTTTTTAAGTCTCGTACCTTAATTAGGCCACTCAGCAAGCTTCGTGGCCTAAACGTGGTACTCGACTGAAAATGCATACATTATATAACGATTGCATAAAATTCATACTATTCATACTATTTCATATTTCATTTCATACTAATATTTCATACTTCATACTAATATTATAAATGCGAAAGTGTGTCTGTCTGTCTGTCTGTTTGTTACCTCTTCACGCTTAAACCGCTGAACCGATTTGGATAAAATTTGGTATAGTGATAGTTTGAGTTCTGGGGAAGGACATAGGATAGGTTTTATCCCGGAAATCATCCCCCAAGGGGATGAAGTGGGGGTGAAAGTTTGTATGGAGCTACGATATAAGCGAGTTCCACGCGGACGGAGTCGCGGGCAGAAGCTAGTACTATAATAAGTAACCTTTAGGTATTACAAATGACCGTAGGTGCAAGGAAATATCTAGAAATACAATTGCTGGTAATCTCAGCTTAAGCAATAATTCCTCAATTATTAAGTCTCAACATGTACTCGACATAGATGTACAAATACGTTCACGAGCATTCACTGATACCAGTGGTAATGGTGACTATTAAATTTATAATTAAAGTAGGTAGGTAAACACAAGTATTATTTTCAGTTTTAAGTACACATAATATAGTATTGCTCTTTAGTAAGAGAGAGCTTCTGTGAATACAATGGTAAGTATTTAGTTTATAATTAAATTAGGTAAGTAAACATAAGTAGTATTGTACACACAAACTCCTTCCGTCCTTTTGTAAGTGGGAGCCTCTGTGTATACAGAGCGTTGTAACCAATGTAATTGCAAAAATGAAGGTGCAAAATTAAAACGGTTGCACACACGGGTAAGGCGGTTCGGCTGTTAACCCCAAATATGCCAGTTTATAGAGCGATGACCTAGAAACTAAGACCGAATAACCTATTCGGGCGCCATGTAATGTTTAATATTTTTTGCTAGTGCATGGAAGTAAACAAGAGAGATAGTAACATCAGTTTATTAGCAAACGCCCCACCCGGGGTACTTAGTATTAAGTTTTATTCTAGACTAGGTTAGAAAGGTAAATATATTTAGACACTAGGTGACCTAAGCCTGCCGGCTAGCTAGGTTCTATTGTAGGGTAACAATCGGTCTTGGCTAGATTTAAGGGGGAAACCGAACCGCCTGCCGCTTTAGAAAATCGGGAATTAATTGGGTCGGGCTTAGCTGAGTCTCTCCGGGAAGGCTCCGTCGCAGCTAGCAGGTCGCCTGCTGCTCAGTGGAGGCCGGCCCACTGTCGGCCCTGACCACACACCTCCTGTAAGGATGCCGTCCATATAAGTATATGAGTGAGGGGGGCTGTGATTTCCTACAGCCGGTAGCTTAAGGGCTATAGACTTTGAAACAGTCGAGAGCGGGACTTGATAGAATCGTCGATCGTTCCCAGTGGCAGAAGGCTGGGTTAAATTTGGTAAAAGTATGATTAAAATCACTACGTAAGGTCTACTGTCGGGTTGGGAGCTTACCTGTTGGAGGATAATTGTCCCACTGGGCGGAGAGAGCTGACAAATGTCAACTCCTGGCGCGACTTTGGCCGCGGGCCGCGGTACCGCTACGTCACCGTTCGTTAGCCAGGGTGAGCTGAAATACCACAATACGACCACACTATAATATTACTCCATGCGGACACAATTCAACAAGTAATCTTTTCGATTTCCCAGGGAAATCGCCTGGAATAAACCGCAGCTTACCCTAAGTAAGGTTAGGGCGAGGTGCCCACCATGTGCACCTTTTCGGACACGTATTTCTCTCGTCCCGCGCTCCGCCAGACCTAAAATATTAATGAATCCAATTAACTGGTAATTGCTCAGCAGAATTCAACACAAATCACCAGGAATATACGTACGAAAAAGTTAAGAAATTAATTATTTGATGAAATGCCGGCTTCTCGCCGGAGAGGAAAAAACAGAGTTGCCAGTATCGAATTGTCCATACCGATCAGGCTAACGTCAAACGTTGGCGTGTACTATTTGAAACAAATAAATTATGCAGGAGCCTGAAACGCTGAAAGGAGGCCGAGTAGCGACAAATTATCAAATACTCGTACTACGATTTATAAATGCCGGGATGGTTTATTTTAGAACCGAGCGGAAACCCAATTTAGCATTCAGGCAACACTGAGTGAAGTAAGTCTGTTTGAGACACCGTTTTAATCGACAATCAAAAAGAACAGAGGCGTATTTCCGCGACGAAAACACAGTTATATATTACAAGATGTAGGGGTAATCTCCGACTGTCCCAGTGCTGCTGGGCGCAGGCCCAGGAACATAGGGAACGGGCAGTAGTGCCCACGCTGCGCTGGCCTGTATTCACCTCAAGCGGTAAAAAAAATGTCATCAGACCGCAGGCATAAAGAGTATTTATTATTGTTGTAAACAGATTTAAAGCAAGTCCTCAAAGTATTTTCTGGCTCGTTGATTTAGCTCGATATTTATGATTATATATCTATCTCTTTAATTATATTTGCTCTTAGGCTAGGTTTTTACAATAATTATATAAAAAGTGAAAAATATAATAAAACTATACATACAAAACATAAAATCATGATAAAATCCTAACCTAGGGCGCCGCCGGCAGTGAGGCGGGGCCTAAGCTGCCGGTAGTCAGGGCGGCAGAGATAGGAACCTCCTGACTATCCGCGCAGTGTCCAGGAGTACCGCCTTTTGTATCTGACCCTTGATCCAGCCATCTAGCGAGTCTCTTGAGGTGTTGGTCGAGACTCTATGCTATAAGACCGTTCGCAGAAACGACTATCGGGTCAATGATCGCCGAATCAACAACCCACATGGCGGTTACCTCGTGAGCCAGGTTAAGGTACTTGCTGGGTTTGTCCTTCTCAGCCTTCACGAGGTTCTCATCATGGAGACGGTGACGTCAAGAGCACTGCCTGGCGTTTCGATCGATCTGTCAGCACGATATCAGGCCTATTGGCTAGAATAGTCCTGTCCGTGATGACAGATAGATCCCATAAGAGCGTGGCACGACCACTTTAGAGAACTGGCGCAGGTGTACTTATAGTAAGGAACTTCGAAGTCCACAAGACTATAGCGGAGCAAGTAAATAGCTGGTGAATAATCCGGGATACGAGGTTCTAGCTGTGCAAGTATCTCCGTTTGCTAGATGACCACAACCGGAGATAATTTTCCTATATTATTATTATTATCGCAGGTATTTGACGCTCGAGCCGAAGGCTCTACATTTTACGCGTCCCTCTGGCCAGGAAGCGGGATCCTCACGCTTAACGGGCGGTTATTTTCTCTTTATGGTCAGGAGTGACGTAAACTGATTTACAACTTGCTATTGTATGTGTACATTACTCCCCTTGGAGACGGTAAACCAAAAATGTCTAAGATGCCAGGTATGTTTCGGCTCAGTCGAAAAAATGAGATCGAGTCTTTCTTTATTACTTATTACCGTTATGGTGACACATATTTGATACAAATTCCATGAGCGACCCATGAAACAGCATAATATTGAGCTAACATTAGCGCCCGAGAAAACATTTGATGGCTAAATTTGCCTTAAATCTGTTTGTCCCTACTACTTACGCTTCTTATTTCTTAAACGTCAACTGCTTGACATATGCCTTCCCCAAAGAGTGCCACAATGACCGGTCCTGCGCCACCTGCATTCAGCGGACTCACGCGATCTTCACCAGGTCATCAATGCGGATTGAATGCCATAAGGCATTTCTACCAGTGAACCATAAGGCTGAACAGAAACTTCTCGTGAATGCTCTATTTTATAGTGTTGCCAACACTCAACAGCCCTGTCCACTACGCCATAAAAGCCGCAAATGACATATTTATCGGCAAAATTCCTGATTTGTGGGACAATCTTTGCTTTATCGCTCTAGGTTTGCTTCTCCTTGACCAGGAAGCCCATCGAATTTTTGACCTGCGGTGTGTGACGTGTGATATTTATTTCTCGGGGAAACTTGCAATAACTGCATAGTGCAAACCGATCCTAAGGTAGCCCTGGAGGTGAATGTTGCACAATTTTATTTGTTTCCGAATTGGCAATACCAGCAGTGATTGATTAGCGAGGAAACGGGCTCGACGGACCCCTGACGGGAGGTCGCTGGATTGAATTATACGCATCGATTGAAAAATGCGCAGGTATTGCAAAACAAAATAATGTAGTAGGTACCTACGGACAACCGTTTTAGGATACAGTGTTGTGTGCATACTGTAGCCCTCAAAATTTTGTATCACTCGCTCTGCTCGCGAAATTGTACTCAGGTTTGGTTTTTGCCCGAGTACGGAAGCGAAAATCGGTAAAACAGAAGATGGTACAACAAATGCATAAATTGAGCCATTAATCACGAAATTTTATTTCAGTCTTGAAGCTTTCACAAACACCTTTTACTGTTTCCCGGCTTCCGATCTATGTAAACGTGTTACTTGTGGGAGTGAGATGCGTCATGGATGTTGAGAAATAAGGAGAAGAATAGAGTTAGGTGTTCGGTAGGTATTGTAATGTGATTATAGACGAAAATGTGACTATTATACAACTGCATACTTATATGGATAATTAAAGTTATGTTTGGTACGTCGGCACCATTTAGGTCCGGTATGTATACCCGCCATGTAATGGCTTATAAGATTCCTCGTTACACCCCCTATTAAATAAAAAAGCTCCTAATATATTGGTGATAAAAACATAATTATAGAATTAATATACCTAGACAAATTGAACAGAAACAAATAATTGATGTCGTTTGATCATTTTGGATTACGCACATTACCTAACATATCGATTTTTAATTAACATATTACGTAACGACCGTCCCCGCAATAAACGTAAGAATATGAACCTGTTACCTAGGTATTGGTGCATAAGGTCACTGTTGCTGTTAAGGCCTTGGCTTCATATAATTTACGTAGGCACTAAACTCTCCCTATTATCACCGCAATTATGCACGCAGCCGCGAACGATGAATAAACTTTGTTTTGTTTTTACGTATTATTGATGAGGCCTCGCCCCCAAATAAGAAAAATTCATAATTATTGCCGGCGTTCCTCTGACCACGGAAGTTGTAAACTAGCATTTTCACTGTTGCTCACAAATTAAAAGTAAGCCATCTACGGCATCTCTAAAAGAAGATCAAGACGCGAATAGTCGTTTTGACATCGCTACATAGAGAACGCCCTCTAGATACTATTTAATAAAAAGTGCTATTAAGTTTTCAGAGTGCTTCGTTAACCTGGCGTCTTCAAGCACACAATAACGACTATCATATGTACATGTAATGTGCCTTAATTTAAATTTGTATAATATTACTTTGACTTTGGCTTACGCCTCGCATCTGCGGCAAACATGAAGCCACACGATTCACTAAACAAAACACTCGCTGCCCGCGGGTCCATAGTACGTGGGGATGGGGCACCTCTGTCGCACTTGCCAGCCACGATTGTGGCGAAAATTGCCGCATTCAAACGGTCCTGCGAAGCGGACTGCAAGATAACCGATGATATAGGGCGAGACAGCACGTCTATCATGAGACGGCCGTGACACACTCTCGATTTTTGTGTGCTGCACGGCGCGCGAACTCTCTCGATTTTTCTCGCACTATCCGTCTCTCTCTTATTGGAACACTTAGAGCAAGAGGTATAGTGCGTACGTGCAACGTAATGTGTGTTTCGTTGTTGTAGGAACCCTCGAGTGATAGGCCCAATCCATTACGAACAACCACCTACGCACCAAATTGCGAACGGAGTCATCTGACGAAACATTCGAACGCGAACTGAGATATTTTTATTGAAAAACCCATTATATTCCTTTTTGACACCATCCTCTTGAGCGCTGCAGTCGCGCGGCTTAGGCGCTAGTAATATGCCAATTCGATTTGAATGGACAATGATTAAAGTATGTGTGCCTGAACATTTTATACGGGAGCGCGCTCATCCCCGTGCACGGCCATGTTGCTAAGTTTTTGTTTCCTATACTTAAGTAATCCATAGTCTTCCGAAGTGTCGGACACAAACACGGAAATAAAGGTAAATAAATATCGCGTCGTACCCGAAAATAGTTGTCTTTAAAAAAATACAAACGCCAGTGTGCGACTTGTATAAACGTGCATCCAGAAGACAGCAGTTTACTTATTTTTTAGTATAAGGATCCCATATAAGATCGATAAGAGGGGAAGAGAAGGTTAAAGCGTTACAACAGAGTTATAAGCCTGCGTTATATCACTTAAAGAGTTACGAGAGTGTAATACATGAACCTATAATTTAGTATGGACAGGCTATGGTAATAATAATACCACGTGCGAGACTCCCGGTACACGTTGCTCTTATATATTATATTATAATAAGGCCTCTACGTGTTGGATCTGTATCCCCAATCCCCACGCATGCCTATCAAATGAACGGGCTTTAAAACCCGTGATTTTAAAAGGAGTAACAAATAATAATAATAAAAATATTGGAGCCTATTCAATACAAACAAACAAACAATCAAATATTTCCTCTATAATATTAGTGTAGAAGTGTAGATTACAATAGAAGCCTTATCTATTACGAATTGTTATTTTACAGGATGACGGAACACACCGCGCACGAGCGAAACGCGTATTTACCTAATTGTCAGGTTACAACAATTGCCTACTTGTTATTGCGTGTGATTACACCAGGAATGTGTATTTTTCTACCGGTAAGTGGTTTGTTTACATTTTAAGACTCTTATTTATGGATGCAGTTTACTGCAACTTTAACTATGGCCGCACTACCACATGCCTACAGTACGAAACACTAACCACTTTCTGTAAAATCATTTACGGACGTTAATCGGGCGAAAATAATCATTTATTCATGGATTATTACAGGATTTTGCATGTCATTGTAGTTTACTTTGACATTTTAGAGAGTTTGTTATTTTGAAAGAGGTCAGGTTAAATCACTTATTGGACTTTTTTCTTTAAACTTCAAGTCGAGGTTTGACGTTCGTGTGTCATTATGAATAGGACCCGCAAACTCATCTGGATTTTCAAAAACCTAAGACACGTATTGACAAAAAACAAGCTAAATCAAGTCTACGTATCATTAGCTCAATCTGTCCTCACATATTGTATCTCTGTATGGGGAGGAGCCACAAAGACTAAGTTCCTAGAGCTTGAGCGAGCTCAAAGAGCGGTTTCGAACGTAATCGTGTTGAGTTAGGCTGGAGCCACGCATGACGTTTTCTGCTAATTTATTTTTGTATTCAATCAATATTGCATACAGGTAGATTATTACCTACAAATATACTTTGTCACATCCAACTTATGTACACAGTTATACAATAAAAATATTCTATTACAGTACATATGGTGTCGTGTTCAGAATATTTTTGGTGCAGATTCTGCAAGGATGTAAATGGTTTTCTGGATGAACATTACCATTAAGAACCATTATTTGATTGTTTAGTGTAGCTTTTCTACTATATTTATACATCTAAAGTTTCCACTTTTGTAGGACACAATTCGACTTGACATGTGATGTAATATGGAGAGGTATATAATATAGTATTGTCCGACAGGTCGCCGTATGCTCGTTTGCCACCATTGATAATGTATATAATAAAATAAAATAAAGCCCCCCCCCCCCCCCCCCCCTTCCTATCCCTCCCCCTGCGTGCCAATATATCTAATAACAACCCTATTGCTCATAATATCAGTGTTGGGCGTAATGCATTACATTTGTAATCGCATTATAAATTGCATTACATTCGATGCAATTACGAGTACATAATGTATTACACGTGTAATTACACGACCGGTTAGCCTAGTGGTTCGCTGCCTACGAAAGCTGAAGGTCCTGGGTTCGAATCCCGGTAAGGGCAAATATTTGTGTGATGAGCATGAATATTTGTTTCTACAGACCCTATTGAAACAGTTAGCCATATGCAATTATGCATTTTTAAAGTAGTTATAGAATGGGAATCTACTAGAAAAATAAGAAAATATCCTTTCACCAACTCATCTAAGTGGCTGCTAACCAGCACATGAAATTAGGTGGTCACATGATGATCCTACTCAGTACATTTAACCCCTAGGGAAAATATGTATAGATATTTATGATTTTTGAAACATTTTAATTTGACCAATCAAAACACTTCACCGAATTAAATCCACCAATCACAACTCTTTAAAAAACCATTTGTATTTGCTATCAACTAATCAGAATAATTCACGCAATAAAAAATACTGAAAACCTGGACCTTATAGCTCATCATACTCACACAGCAGAAACCATGAGGCTACGCAATCTGACAAGGCATCTAAATGACAGGGAAAGAAGCAAAGACACTATGGCACTGAAACGTGGTGGCTTACTATGGGCCTCATAAAAAGGCTCAAAGTCACCCAAAGGGCAATGGAGAGGGCAATGTTGGGAGTTTTTCTGTGTGATCGCATCAGAAATGAGGCTGTTCGCAGCAGAACCGTAACCGATATAGCAAAAATATGAAAAAAATCTCAAAAGTAGAACTTTAATTATTTCGGACGACGACGAAAATTGACGCGCATTGTGATGGATGTATACCTAATACATCCATGACAATGCGCGTTAATTTTTTCCATAGCAATTTTAAACAAGTTCGAGTACGTTGAGGACCTACCAGATTTTAATTTTCGTTAGCCTGTCAGTAACGCTGACCTAGTCTGACACCTGAGGTTTGCCATGTGCCAGGATCGTGTACCGGATTTTGCAGCTTTTTATACAGAAGTCTCAATTTCAATAGAGATTTGTTGAATACCACAGCTGATTACTAATTACTGATTGAAGTTATACACCGTAGAACACAATGTTCTGCTAACAATGTCATAGATAAGCTAGGTAATCAATACGTGTTGCATACTATCTCCAGTACATGCTTCATTGTCACGTTATTGACATTGTTACCCGGAATGTTTGCACTGGCATACTAAACGGACAACTAATTCAGCGCTGAAATATATAGGAACCTAGCTATTTTGTTTAATCTTTGCCTTAGACACAGCTGCCTCCCCAGTGGATTGATGAAAACCTTGGTGGTTCCCATACCTAAAAACCGCACGGGCGACCTATCCAATTTAAATAATTACAGGCCTATATCCTTAGGTACCGTAATTAGTAAAATTTTGGAGCGGCTTTTGCAACCCGAACTGATGAGGGATGTAGTTATTAACGACGCTCAGTTTGGTTTCCGCCAAAGTGTTTCAACCGACTCTGCCATACTGTGTCTACAGAAGACGGTTAATTATTACGTGCAGAGAGAAACTTCCACCTACGCCTGCTTTCTTGATTTGAGCCGGGCATTTGACCTTGTCAACTACAAGGTGCTTTGGGGCAAACTACAGAATGCGGGCGTGCCACACAGTATGGTCGAGTTGCTCAAGTTTTGGTACGGAGGCCAAACCAACAGCGTAAGATGGGGCGACTCACAGTCTAGTGAATAAAGACTAGAATTTGGAGTCCGTCAAGGAGGGCTCACCTCTCTGGACCTATTCAACATCTATGTCAACGATCTGATCGATGAACTGAGGAGAACTCGTGTTGGCTGCCATATTGATGGCGTCTGTTATAATAACTTAAGTTATGCGGATGACATGGTTCTCCTCAGTCCATCGATTAGTGCCTTACGTGATTTTTTAGCACTTTGTGAGGACTTCGCCTTAAGAAATGGCATTAAGTACAATATCGCTAAGACAGAAACTGCGTAAAATACATAGCGTGCGTGCGTAAATACCAAGTCAATATTAGTAATGCTTATAGTTATGTTACTACACAGCGGTCAAAAACGAAATATGTAGAAGAACAAAAGAGCATAATAATAAAGAATGTCTGTGAGATTGTATGTTTTTGGTAACCTCCGGAACAGAGAACGGCTGTAAAAGTCAGCGGGCATATGATGGTCGCTTTTAATGATGTGACAATGACAAGATAAAATCAAGTATTCGGCTCTTAATAGACCGTAAGCCCACACCCAATACAGCTGTATTGGGTGTATTGGGATGTTGTTGCTACATGCAACATGATAAAATGCATGGCATCAGCAGGTCGAGAACCAACGAAAAGAACGAAAGCCAACTTTGGCACCGTCTGCTAAGTACTTCCGGCCATTTCAGGACTGACTTAGACTTAGGTTTACTCTCGCTACAATTAAAGGGCTAAATGATGCCACATGTCTCGTACTGTTGTCACATGAAGTTAATATACCTACCCATACAAATTTTGACCGAAAGTGAAGGATTTTCAAAGTTTCGCCCTTTTTTTTTTCTTGCTCAGCAGGCAGCACTAATTTCTCGACCTGCTGCCATGCATTTTATCATGTCAAGAAACGTAGGGGTATTGGGTTTGGGAGTGGGCTTACGGTCTATAATACCCGCTTGATGGAAATCGAGGGATGAATGTGTGTCGCGTGGCCATAGAGACAGAAGTCGAATTTACGTCACTTGTCGTTGTGGATAAAACGTGCGTCATCCTTGCACTTGCTTACTTGGCTCGTATTCAAATCACTTCACCTTAGTGCAAGGCCTGAGTGGACGCCCCGCTCAGAGCGGGGCGTCGAGCGTCCATGTAAATGGCATTTGTTTTATATGGACGCTGCACGCCCCGCTCCGAGCGGGGCGTCCACTCAGGCCTTGCAAAACGCGCGCGACCGACCATACGCGCTGACGTCGGTCGAGCACTGTTTCCAGCCTAAATAGTTGTTATCAATTTGTGTCATTTGAATGTTTTTATCGCCCGTTGAAAAAGCGCTCGTGCGAACTAGTAGGGCTTAGTCGCCGCAGAGTCACTGGCGGCCATTGGCATATCCGTCATCAGACGTACATCGCTCCTTTCAAGTTTATGTTTTATTCTGTAGATATTTGTTTAATGTGCTGAGGTGAGAAATTAATGAGTAATGTTTAGTTTATATTGTATTGTATCGTTCATAGCTTTTTTTTTTTTTTTATGATATAGAAGGCAAACGAGCAGACGGATCACTTCGTTTGGCGACCGGCGACGGCGCCAACGCACGGAGAAACTAGTTATTTTTGAAACTGTTTTTCAAAACAGTTTTGTGAGAGAAAAAAACGGTTACGTTTCGTTTCACGGAAAAGTCGAAACGACCCAGCTCTAGTGTGATGCGAGCAAGCCCAAATTTCTGGTAAGCCGTCACGCCATGCGGACGACGAACATGTCCGCATCGCACCCCGCGCAGCTGTGTAGCGAACAGAAGGTCAATGCGAGATAGGTCCCACTTTCTGCGACCCTAATCGTATTAGTTAAGGCGAAACAAGTCGAATGAAGCTACATACGCGACACTAAAATAACACTAGGCGGCGGTTTGTACCCCCGACAAAAAGAAAAAAAAACTTTGAAAATAAAAAACACTTAGAAAATTTTTGATGAAAAAAAATATGACGTCATTATGACCCCTATTTTTTATGATACTATAGTATAGAAGATTATAAAATAAGCATGATTTGCAACTTGGCAACTTTTCTCTAAATTTTGTTCGGTGAATAGATTGGCCAAATAATCATGATAGCAAACGACCAAAAAACTTATTATTGCAATTAAACTGTTTATTTTCTCCACATCCGTCATAGTGCTTGATTTAACTATTTTAAACAAGTCACTTTTTACGCAGCTGCAGGAGACCAAAGGGTTATATTTTTAGGTAAATATACCATATTCATATATATGTAATTAGATAATATGTATGTGGTATATTTTATTCCTAAGAATCTTCACAAATATTTACTTGATGGTATTTTATGATTGAGTTTATATATTCATCAGAACCTCTTTAAGGGGTAGGGTAAACTCGCATTATTTGGTGATACGCCTAATTCGGTGAATTCGCCAGCTTTATTCGGTAGCGTGCTTCAAAACATGTACCTATTCACCGAATTAGGCGTATCACGAAATAATGCGAGTTTACCGTACCCGAGATTTTCATCGATTTTTGACAAGTTTTGTCATATATTCTTATTTTGCACTACTGATAGAATTATCAGTAGTGCAAATAGATAGAAGTCAAACGGCTATCAGTTTTTCAATCTATTATCTCCATTTTTTGTCTACCGGATTTTGAAAGATATGAATTTTGTATGATTTTTTTAAACATTGTCTAAAAAAACACTTATATCGTATCTCTAATGACGTGAAAGATCTGCCACAGGGTAAGTTGCGCCCCCGGGGTAAGTGCTGATATTGATTTAAATGACTGAATGATGAATGACTGCACTTTCCCATACCCGAACTGACCTTACTTTACCCCTGCGCAACAGATTGAATTAAATCGACGGAAAATTAGTCGAGCGCGCGCAATGCGTAAGAACACACCGGAAAACAGATTTTGAAGCACTTCATTAGAATCACTACACTGTCAATCAATATTATCAAACCGCGATTAGAATATCCAAACTTTCTCTAGATTTTGTGCTAACGGTACTTTCGAGGTGTATTCTAATCGCTGTTTGATAATACTAATGTCATTTCTTGAAATAGTGTCATTAAAGAATTCATTTGTGGCGAGAGTGCCAACTGACAAGCTGTCGACCTTCATGAACACAACAAACTAAATGTATGTGTATGCGTGTGTGCCGTAGGAATGCGAAGAGTAATTGATTTACCCACATTGATTGAGATAACATTGACACGACTGCACCTGACCATTTTTGGACTTTATTACCTACGGCGTGATAAGGGCTATTTATGGTCAGTGGAACTGTAATGTCTAGCTGTTTGTGGAATAGCGCATAGGGTAGTTTTTGTCCTGGATAAATGTAGGGACCTACTGTTCCCGTGGGGGGTCAACCTTGTTTTTGTTGTACTTTATCCGAGCGAAGCCGGGTTGCTTTGCTCAGAGCCGCCTCTAGCCCAGGTGGCGCCCGTGTGCAATCATTACCCTGCTATTCAATTTTCAGTATTTATTTTTGTATCCTTTTGTTCCTTATTATATGTGTGACAAGCAAGTGGGCTCTTTTTATTTTGAATATACATAAATCAGTAGAATTAAGCGCATAAATACAAAATCACGCACAAATCGGACACGCATAAATCACTTCCTTTCAATTTTAGTAGGCAGATGGCCATAAGGCCTCAGTGTTAGGTATCAATAAATTCAGAACCAAGGCGTACCACCCTCAGAGCAATGCAAAAATTGAACGTTTCCATCGGTCCCTTAAGGCAGCGCTGATGGCCAGGCTCACAGACAGCTCGTGGGAAGATCAATTGTCAACTGTTATGTTGGGGCTGCGAGCCGCCAGCCGAAACGACAATGGAGTAAGCGCCGCGGAGATGACTTTCGGTCACGCGCTGCGTTTACCAAGTGATTTCTTCAATAGTTCACAATTTACAGAGCCAGGTGACCCATTTAGTTTAGTAGCTAGCATACGTAACACTATACGGAATTATAAACCGGTAGATAAAAGAGTACGCGACTCACGCACAATTTTTGTACATAACTACGAACTTGTGAGTACGTGTTCGTCAGGGACGATTCTGTGCGAAAGTCGCTACAATCACCTTATAACGGTCCATTTAAGGTTATGGAGAGGGGAGAAAAAGTTTTCCTAATTCAATTTGCAAGCACACAGACTCGCATGTCAATTGATCGATTAAAGCCAGCGTATGTTTGGAACGACGGCACCGACACAAGTTCGGCCCCGGAGAGTCCTAAGGTAAGCGGTCCACCGCCGCCGCGCCAAGCGATAGCGAGGCGACAGCGCAGCCGCGCACAACGCGCAGTGGCAGAGTAATTCTCAAACCTGTCAGATTCGCAAACTTGCACTATTAGCCTTCAGGTATAGGAATAATGCTTTTTATGGAATGGTAAGTGTATAACTCGCTTTATTCGCTATGGAGCAACTACAATTAAAGAACATAAATACCCAAAAAATTGAGACAAAGATTGACGTCGCTGGCGGCAGCGGAAAACGCTTCATACTGACGACGTACTCACGTATGACGTCACTTGTACAAAGTAGTTGTATCATTGTATGGAAAATCCGGTAAATTGTTGTTTCAGTCGCGAAATACTGCGTTTAAGTACATAGTTGTCTTACAATTTTGTTTCTATAAAAGCGTAAGGATTCTATTGGCAGCTTTAAATTTACTCTTGGACAATTAAAAAAATGCATTATTTTTCTAAACTTTCAAGGTTTATATCTTTTTATGATTTTAATTACATTTTATAATTTATACTTTATTACGATAATTTGATGGTTTACTATCCATTTAGCATCACCACGTTATCAATTTGAACATGAGGCTGCATGCCTATTGCGAATATACAATGAGCAATGCTGTCAAAGAACACCATTCTACCAATTGTGTGAATTGTGTTTTAGGGTACATCTATTTTGATGAGGGACTGAACATTTAGAGGTATAGAAAATTCAGGACTATTTTGACACAATATTAACTTATGTATACTTTATTCTATGGACAATTTTATGTCTAAGTTAAGTTTATGTCACTACTTATTTGTGTTCTACGCTGAAAGGGTGCGAAGTTATGCCTGGATTCCCGGGTTATGGATGAAGTAACGATATAAGTAGTGACTTCGACGTTAAAGATGTGTTTACACTTTGCGCCTTATTCCGTTGTAATAGGGCGAAAAATGTATACTTAACTTTGACATCTGTACAAGGCACTGGCAATTAGGTGCGGTTGAATTAACCTTTGAGACATCCCGAAGCTGAAGGTCCTGGGTTCGAATCCCGGTAAGGGCAAATATTTGTGTGATGAGCATGAATATTTGTTTCTGAGTCATGGATGTTTTCTATGTATTTAAGTATTTCTATCTATTAAATATATCGTCGACTAGTACCCATAACACAAGCCTTATTGAGCTTACTATGGGACTGGGTGCTGGTAACACACTGTATACTTATCTAGGACACTGGCCTAATACATGACACTTTAAATCTTAAGTCAAAACAATAGAGGTAAACAAACAATTATTGGGCGTTTAAGGTGCCGAAAGATTTACCTTTATTTAATTTACCTAGTTAGTCTAGAGAAACGCTCATAGCCTAGCGGCGCCTGCGAGTCGGAAACGATGACGCAGGTTAAGCAAAGACGGCAGCGGTCAGTCTTTGGATGGGTGACCGCCTGATGTTTGAGTGGTTAATATAAATGAGCGCTTCCGTGCTTTGGAAGGCACGATAAGCAGTTGATCCCGGCTGCTGTCTATGACAATAGTCGTTAAGCCGAGTTAGAGGCCTTCGGGCGGCTTAAGAACTTCTAACAGTCGAGTTGCCCACTCACTTGACAAACTGTTACTCGCGTCCGCGGGAGCTACCGACCACAACCCTGCACGTGTCCCCTGGGTGGTACTAAAGAATGACAAACTTAAATATAAAAAAGCACTAGTGCGAAAAAGTGGCAGTTTCCGCACGATTTGGGTGCTTGGAAAACGCTTTTTTCGAGCACATGCATTGTAATAGTTATTTATGATACAAGTGTGGAAAGTAGGTGATTTCCGACGAGTGCCATTTTTATACATGAGCGAGTGAAGCGAGCGAATGTATAATTCGACACGAGTCGGAAATCATCTTTACGCGCGTGTATCATACAACGTTTTACTATGCCTTGTGTGAGGAAATATATTAAATGTTGAAATGTTGGTTTAAAATAGATCTAGGTTAAAACTGAAGAACCCAGGTACATAGATTGTCAGGTACCTACTTATTATCTGGAATTGCATTTAACAACTTCTCCACATCTTTTGCTGTCAAGCTTATTCACTTACTGACACTATTGAAACGCAATAAATAATTATTATTATTGATTACTCACTTTCACTCGACCTTTTTAACATATTTACATAAAATAACTACACAAATCTCACAATAAACAACAATGGCGGGCTTTTAGATACATGCGCGGTCAACATATGCGCATTGCGCATGTGCAAGCCGCCATACTGTCGTATTGTAAAAGGCATAAGAAAGATATGCGTTCAGCCAAACACATTAAGTGAATATTTAAAATTAATTAATTTATTGACCAAATTCAAAATTCATAAACATTAATAAATCATTTTATACGTTATTAGTTTTTACCTTTTATATAAAAGAAAACGTGTAATTGAAATATTTGTAAAACTTTTCTTGATTAATAAAAACTCTTTGTGTCAGGCTGACGACCGCCTTGAAAATTAAAAAAAAATTGAAAAGTAAAAAGCACAAGTGCGAAAAAGTGGCACTTTCCGCACGATTTTAGTGCTTCGAAAACGCTCTTTTCGAGCACATGCATTGTAAAGTATATAGAGAACTTCACTTGCTTGTTGTAGTAGAACCTTTGAATCATTTTAGATTCTTACTCTAATAATAGGGATGATTACTAAGATTTTTTTGTGTCGTCATTCGAACCAGTTTTTGGAGAAGAACAAATGTTTGTATGGGAGCAACTACAATTAAAGAACATAAATACCTAAAAATTTGATATAAAGATTGAGCCCCGGAGACGATTTTGGCCCTTCAAGCTGCTTTGGTCGAGGAATGGGACGTTTGCCCGCAGGACACCATTAGAAAGCTGATAAGATCCATGAGGAACCGTATCGAGTGTGTAAGAAACGCCAATGGTGGCAATACGCGGTATTAAAATGAAAAATAATCGGTTTTCCTTCATAAAATTTGTTTTCATTCAATGTTGTGGTTATGAAATTAACCAGTTTCCCCCCACTTTGTGAAAAATCACGTTTATTTTCAGAACCTGAAGAAAATATGACTTGAATTTGATATTTTCTGAAAGCTTACATTTCCAGATTTCAGAAAATGCTACTATGCTACGAATACCTATATTAGTTTTAGAGATATTGCACATTGAAATCCAAAAAAATGTTGAGTCGATTTTTTTGCTCGTGAGTGTAATTTTAATATTTTTATGGCATTTTTTCTTTAATATGTGGAATTTTAGTAAGTAGATTATCATAAGTCAACCCCTAGGAAACGATTGATACTGGATAGGAATGAAATCGATTGGCATAAAAAAATAAGTGTTCATTTTCATACGTATTGTATGGGAGTGTTTCGTCGATTCGTGGCATTTCAGAACCCGCCCGCACGGGCACACGGGTACCCGGACACCGGGCGGGTTCGGTCGTGTTCGGGTAGAACGGACGCTTAGCACCGCGGGTTTAAGAACACGGGTATTCGGGCGGGCGTGTAACACGTGTAGTGGGAGCCCTAAAGTACCTGGCGGTCGCGTGGAGGCACTGCAGCCAGTCGGCCTGCATCAGCTCGGAGCGGCGCCGGCCGGCCAGCAGGTGCAGCGAGGCGAGGCGGTGCGAGGACACGGTGGAGGCGCCTCCACACTGCTCCCACTGGGACAGCTGGCGGGCTATCAGGCTGCGGAATACGCTGTCGCCTGGCAAAATAACAAAACATGTATGCATGTATGTAAGCACCTAAAAAAAGCACCTAAAGCAACACAAATATGGCACCCTTATCACGAAACAAATGATTTAATTAAATATTTTTGTTGTTCGTGTTATTCCGTTCCGTGGGTGTCCGAAACTACCTGATGTAACCTCGCGCGTATCTGCGTAATAGCCTAATTTTCATTTTCCTTTTCCTTGAATTAGAGTCAAAAGAGTGCAGAAGTATAATATGAATGAGTATCGTTCGGTCATAAGTAGGTATGTCGTGTATTATTTTAACTGTGGGTAGGTTAGGTATGGGATAGAGTACGTGTCTAATTATTAATTTTGTTTCGTATAGTACCTATACCTATAGGTACATAATTATTTTATAATAATCAGATGATATTTGTCGATTGATTGATTGATTGATTGATTGATTGATTGATTGATTGATTGACTGTATGTCTGCGCCGTAAAGAAACCGTACAAATAAATTGTATTATCGAATCATATGCGGCCCTGAAAAGGGCCTTTTTTTTGTTTGTTTGTTCGCGCGACCGCATCACACCAGACACCGGCCGGCCGACCGGGGCCAGGTACACCGTCGTAGTCGTCGTCGTCTAGACTTACTATCGAATGACAGAAAGACTAGAGCGAGAAACGAGACGGCGAAACTTAAGCGTAGGTAGACCGGCAGGCATGTAGGTCCGATGTGAGCAGTGCGCGCGCGCAGAACATGCGCAATAAACAATGAAATGTGATGTACTCGTACCATTTTTGAATTGATGCTTCGATATCTGAGCTCATCTTATGTTTTGTAGCTAATAAGATCGGACAGGAGTTTTTTAAACCTCAATTCCACAAGGAATAGCGAAAGTAGTATTTCAGCGGATGGTTCAAAATCGGGGTGGCAGAATGGACCGGATCTTTCTAATAACTTTCTTATATTTAGCCATCGTCTTTGTAGATATTCCGAAGGCTGAGTTTCACCGCCAGCCATTTTTCTGCTGGAAATATAACATAAATCATCATCAATGTATTAATTGTTCAAAATGACCTCCTCTTTCTTGAAGGCACAATGTGGCCCGAGCTTGAATTTGTTGCGTAGCCCGTCGAATCATTCCCGGATTATTTTTTATTTCTTGTGCTGCATTTAAAATTCTGTCGTGCAATTCTGCTTCGGTATTGACGATTCTGTGATATACCCGTTGCTTCATATCACCCCAAAGAAAATAATCCAACGGCGTTATATCAGGCGATCTTGCAGGCCATCCAACGGGGCCGTCTCGGCCGATCCACCTATTGGGATATTGCTCATTTAAAAAATGTGATTCGACTGTTTAAAATCAAATTTGACGTTACATGCTCTGTATGTATATGGTCACAGCGTTGCCAGGATCAAAAATCACCTAAATCGTTGGTAAAAATATTTCGCTAAGACTGCGAAAATTGCGTAACCAACCTGCCCGTCTAGTACACTAATCGGCCATATATTTATGTTCCGCCGTATAACCTTATGTATGTGTCAATTTTTACGTTACTTAGTTACCACACTAATGACGTGCCGTATATTTATGCCCGGCAAAGGTTACCAGCGACATTGGTACAGCGACAGACCAGGAATTGGGCACGATTCTCGTCTTACTAGATTTTTCCCGAGCATTCGACTGCCTTAATACATCTTTGTTACTGTCAAAAATGACTCACTATGGCGTGTCCGAACCGTCATCGTCACGAAGATGGTTTAAATCGTTCCTCGCTGGGCGGCAGCAGTACGTAGAACTACAGACTCCACAGGGAATACTAGCTAAATTCGACGTGAAACGTGTCATCCAAGGTACACCGCAAGGATCCATTTTAAGCCCACTACTGTTTATCCTTTACACTGCGGGCCTTGTGAAAAACTTAAAACACTGCAATGTCCACCTGTACGCGGATGACACGCAACTCTATTACGCATTTGCACCCCACGACGTTAAGGTTGGTGACAATCGGACCACCTCAGAAGTAGGCACGGAGGCATATCTATCGAATATTTTAATTAAAATTGAGTATCAGTCCACAATTGACAGATAAATCAATGAACATGTATAAAAAAAGACCGGGTTGCACTTCGGGAGTGCCGGCAGAAGTGAAAACTAAATTTAACAATTTTTCCCCATCCCAAAAAGTGCTCAGCGCCGCTAAAGAAGTTTTCACTTCAAAAATACATACAGTATTTATATTTTATATGAAATGGCCGCTGTACACATTAGGCCAACGTTGGCGCGTGAGCAGGATGCAGCTATGCAAACTAAAGCCGGCTGTACACATTGGGCCAACGTTTACGCGTGAGCAGAATGCAGCTATGCGTTAAAGGAAGAGGGCTTTATTTCGTTCTCATTAGTTTGCATAGCTGCATCCTGCTCACGCGCCAACGTTGGCCCAATGTGTACAGCCTGCTTAAGAAGTTAAGACAAAAAGCGGACGATCGTGAGTGATAGGTAAGTAATTCCCGGACAAGTCAAAACTCGTAGGCGTGCGCCGCGCTACCGCGACAAATGCAATACCTTCAGCTCCGGTATAACTTCGGTAAAAAATTAACGGAGGCGGAGGCAAACTAAGAAAAGCTTGACCTATGTAAATTACTGTTTCGGTCGCGAAATACTGCGTTTAGGTCCATAGTTGTCATACAATTTTGTTTCTCTAAAAGTGTAAGGTTTCTAGGTAACTTTAAATTTACTCTAGGACAATTAAAAAAAAGCATATTTTTTCTAAACCTTCAAGGTTCTGATTTTAATTCGATTTTTTATTTATACTTTATTACAATAATTTGATGGTTTACTACCTATTTAGCAACACTATATCATCAATTTTAACCCCTATTCTATTGATTACTGGTTTTTCAAATTGTAGATGCCAATGTTTACACATCTTTATTAACTTAAGTTGTTCCATCAATAACCCAAATATGAATCAAATGATATGCCTTTGCTCAAATGTGTGTATGAACTGCAGGGGAAATTTCTATTGTTCATAATTATATTGGATGCATGCACGTTCTTACAATTTTTGAGAACCTCCTCCTTTTTTTTGAAGTCGTTTAAAAAGTAGCCTATGTTCATCAGGGATAATGTCGGCTTCGAATGGTAAAAGTTTTTTTCAAATCGGTCCAGTAGTTTCGGAGCCTATTCAATACAAACACACAAACAGTCAAATCTTTCCTCTTTATACTTAATATTAGTGTAGATTATGTGTGTATTTTACCAAGGTTTATAAGAAAAAGCGCCCTCTTGCTTATTTCTCAGTGCCATGTCCTGATTAAGTTCGCGAAGGCGTTAAGCGAATCGTCATAAATTTTTCGATATACAGCGAAGGATGGATATGCGTCATACTCGTGATCGGGTGCTGTTTGTGGAGTCCGGACTGTTCATGCTTGCAAGGGCCATAGTACTTAAATACTAGTGTTGTTATTATTATCGTATTGACGAGAGACGTCATTCTTCTTGACACGTTTTATTGTTATTGACCCTGTACATCTCTGACAATATTACATTAAGTTTCCTTTTTTTTTGTTTTGTTTTGACTCTTAGAGGCCGTAGGTATAAAACTCTACGAACATTAGAATAATTATTGGTTTCCCGGAAGCTGCCCGCCGAGCCATTGTAGTAACGTCGGCGGATCGCTAGATGACATATTTACGGTTAGAACTAGGTTGAAGAAGTGCAGTGGGAAGTGGTGAATAGTGAAGAGGTCTAGTGCGTAACAGTATAGTGTAGCTGTGTCAGTACTAGTAGGCGCGAACTCAGTCACTTGTGTGAGTTAATTGAGTTGTCAGCGCTAGTACGTGTGGACTCAGAGGACTTCGCCCTGTGTAAATCGCAGAATAAATCTATTGTCGTGTTAAAAAGGTGTTTAACTCTATCCTACCCCCCCCCACGCTCGTAACAGTATATATGATTTCTCTTAATAATAATTACAACGCCCTCTATCGGGGCCACTAGGCACAAATTGACCTCAATCGACCGGGGAACATGAGAATGTGACAAAGCCATCCAGGATTCCGCGTAGTACGGAAGAAATCCTGTAGATGCCGCTGTCAACCCGTTCGCGTGTTGACAGGCGACTTACATCAAAAATGTTACTCATATTTAAGGCACTAATTTGATTGAACTTGTATGAATGTGACGTGATTTAGCGCCTGAAATATGTTTAACTTTTTTGATGGAAGTCGCTATAAGACAGAATCCTCAATACACTACAATCACTACATCATCCTTTCAAACACCGAAATCAGAACTTTCCAAATGAACAATAAAACGACAGTTAACAAAAATAAATTATTCATTTTACATTGATTCTTTCATTTGTGGAGCGAGCGTTTAAACTTAATATTTTTAATATGAATACTTTTATTTCAAAAAAGTTATTAGTGCAATTTTACTCATTGGGTAACGCACTTTCGATATCAGTTTGATATTTTCTAATATCTCTTATATTTACGGAATAATCGCCTGGATACACTTCACGATTACACCCAGTATATTTATTATTATATTATACTCGTATAATGAAAAGTCCTCTTTTTTTATTTATTTCATGGACCCGGATGTCCGTTTAGTCTTCTTTTTGTTTAGGAACGTCTCGTCATCGCTATCTGAATCTGAGGATAACATTATTGATCTTTCCGAATTTGTCAACTGTCGATTACCGCTTGATATTGTCACACACGCCGCCTCCGCGCCGTTTTAATATTGCTTGTTATATGAGTGAGCTTAGTGGCCATATTGTACTGTTGGCCCAGTACTGGGCCGCGCACGCTGCATACCGCTACACGGCATTAGGCAGCGGGTATCGTGGTATAGAGCCTATACACAAAGCGTATAACGTAGCGCGACAGACCATATTTTCCTAGCTGGATTGATTTAATTTATTCTATTTCTAACTAAATACATAAAGTAGGTAACTAACCAAACAGAAATAGTAGGAAACTCTACTACTCTAGTACGCTTTTGGTTCACCTTTTAAACATTTTCTCACTGAGGTCTCCCGACGTTTCGGATGTGTCAGTTCCTCATTTTAGCTCGCGATAGAGATTCAATGCCACTTTGTATACAGTTTAACTATCGAATCACATGATATCTATTATTGAATTGAATTCAAGGGGTTCATGTTTGAATGTACGGCACTAAACATATTTAAATCAATTTGGAATACAAAAAAATGGCTCGCTTGGACCCTCAGTATTTTAATGAATACACGAAATTATACAAAATGGAATAAACTTTTCTTCGCTCCGAGTAAAAGGAAATTTCATTAATTCGTGGGAAACATCGTAAAATATTAATTAGTTCCACCTAAAGCGTTCTGTGGCTTCGTCCGCCTCTTGTTATTTTCATTAATGGGTAGGTATCTGAAAGACTGTAAAATTCTATTTGGGTTGTAGGTATATTTTATTTACTTACCATTTTATTTTTTAACACCAAGGATACATTGATTGATTCAACTGTAGGGTTTATTTTGATTTCAAGGCAAATAGCAAACTAAATGCCTTGATTTCTTTTATTTATATTCGAACGCTCAACTCAACATGTTTCGCGAAAGTTTAAATTCGAGACAATATACCCATTGTGTGTACTGTACTTACAGATAAAGTGATGATTTGAGTAATTTTTTGTTATATTCGCCTCAAATTGTACTCAAATACGCGTTTAAAATAAAAATCTTTGTTCGTTGTACACGTCACAGGCCTTAGAGATTATAATTAAGAATATAATGGATTACAATAAATTTATTTAAATGGAGATTTAATTGAAATATTAAATTAAAAGTGGATTTAAATGTAATTTTATTTAATTTATTAAAATGATTAAAAATTAAAATATGTACATATTGCCCGTCGCTTTCATTTATAAATTGAAATAAGTCGTAACAAAGTAGAGGTACTGGAAAGTGTTTCTAGAAAGACAAATTAGAGCTTGAGATTAAGCATTTCATTTACATTGAAAAGATAATATAAAATTATTTAATTTGAATGGGGGAAAATTAGTATATGTAATATAAATAATAAAAATAATTTTATTGAAATATTTTGGGGGTTTAAGTATTTTATAAAGAAAAAATTATTTAATTTATAGTGAATTAGTATTGTGAAATAAATTTGAAATAATTGAAAAAAATTATATTAAAAGTAAATTTTAATTATTGTATCTTGTGTATCAGAGTTTATCTATAAAATTTTTTATAGGGGGGAAAAATTCTCGAATTTAAAAGAGTCAATTAATTAATAAATTTATTGTGGCAAAAATATTTTTCATAGTTAATTAGAAATGAAATGTTAATCGTTTTTAAATATATCTAGTTTTTTTAGAAAAAAATTTAATTTTAAATTAATTTAATTAAAAAATTAAATAGGTAATTTTTTAAAAATTAAATTTAATATTTTAAGGGATAAGCTTTAATTTAAATTTTTATAATGTTATTAAAATTTATTGAAAATTATAAAATTTATATTGTTTAAAAATTATAATTTATTATAAATAATTTCATTAAAAATAAAATTTAATTTAATATTTAATTTTTTATAAATAAATAAAATTTAATTTATAAGTTTTAGTTATAATGATAAAATTAGTATATAAATTAATTAAATTAATTAAATATAATTAATAAAAAAAAATTATTTTAATTAATTATAAGGAATTCGGCAAAATTTTATATTCACTTGTTTATCAAAAACATGTCTTTTTGTAAATAATTAAAAGTCTAATCTGCCCACTGATGAAAATTAAAGGGCTGCAGTATTTTGACTGTACAAAGGTAGCATAATCATTAGTCTCTTAATTGGTGACTTGTATGAAAGATTGGATGAGATATAAACTGTCTTATTTTTATTTGTAGAATTTAATTTTTTAGTTAAAAAGTTAAAATATTATTAAAAGACGAGAAGACCCTATAGAGTTTAATATATTTATTTATTATAAGTTTTTTTATATATGTTAAATTTAAATTATTAATTATATTTTATTGGGGTGATAGAAAAATAAAAATAACTTTTTTTATAGAAATTACTTGTATTAAATATACATATAATTAATAAACATAAATAAATGATTAGATGATCCATAAATTATGATTAGAAGATTAAATTACCTTAGGGATAACAGCGTAATTTTCTTTTTTAGTTCAAATAAGAAGGAAAGTTTGCGACCTCGATGTTGGATTAAGATAAAATTTAAATGCAAAAGTTTAAAATTTTGATCTGTTCGATCATTAAAATCTTACATGATCTGAGTTCAAACCGGTGTAAGCCAGGTTGGTTTCTATCTTTAGTTAAATAAAATATTTTAGTACGAAAGGATCAAATATTTAAAATAATTTTATTAAACTGAATTTTATTAAAATTTATATAAAATTTTAACTATTTTGGCAGACAAGTGTGATGGTTTTAGAAATCATAAATGTATAAATTTTATTATATAGGTAGTAAATGATTTTTAATGATTATTTATTAGTTTTAATTGGTATATTGATTTTAGTTTTAGGGGTTTTAATTGGTGTTGCTTTTTTAACCCTATTGGAGCGTAAAGTTTTAGGTTACATTCAAATTCGTAAAGGTCCTAATAAATTGGGTTTAATGGGTATCTTACAACCTTTTAGAGATGCTATTAAATTATTTACTAAAGAACAAACTTATCCTTCTTATTCTAATTATATTGCTTATTATTTTTCCCCTGTTTTTAGTTTTTTTTTATCTTTACTTATTTGAATAGTGATTCCCTATTATTTTAATATGCTTAGTTTTAATTTAGGGTTTTTATTTTTTTTTTGTTGTACAAGTATGGGGGTGTACACTGTTATAATTTCTGGTTGGTCTTCAAATTCTAATTATGCTTTATTGGGGGGCTTACGTGCTGTAGCTCAAACTATTTCTTATGAAGTTAGTTTAGCATTAATTATATTATCTGTTATTATTATAATTATAGATTTTAATTTATTGAAATTTAATAATTACCAAGTTATAATTTGGTTTATATTCGTAATAATACCAATATCTTTATGCTGGTTATCCTCTAGATTGGCAGAAACTAATCGTACTCCTTTTGATTTTGCTGAGGGGGAAAGAGAATTAGTTTCTGGGTTTAACATTGAATATAGAAGAGGGGGGTTTGCTTTAATTTTTTTAGCTGAATATTCAAGAATTTTATTTATAAGTATATTATTTGTTTTAATATATATAGGAGGTTATGACTTAAGAATTATTTTTTATTTAAAGTTAGTTTTTATCTCTTTTTTTTTTATTTGAGCTCGGGGGACTTTGCCTCGATATCGATATGATAAATTAATATATTTAGCTTGAAAAAGATATTTACCTATTTCTTTAAATTTTTTAATATTATTTATTGGGTCAAAAATTTTTTTTGTTTAATTATATTTTTTTTAGTATAAATTAATAGAATAATAATTCTTTCTTAAGTTTTCAAAACAAATGCTTTAACAAGCTCATTAATTAATTAAAAATTAAATTATCTCAATATTTACTTAATAAAGGATTTAATATAAAATATGAAAAATAAATTACTGTTAGAATTTGACCGGTAATAATATAAGGTTCTTCAACAGGACGGGCTCCAATTCAAGTTAATAGAATTACTGTAGTAACTATAGATCAAAATAAAATTTGGTTAATGGGGTAAAATTGAATTCCTTGCATTTTTTTATTGAATGTTATAGGTAAGATAATTAAGATTAAGATTGATATTACTAGGGCAATTACCCCCCCTAATTTATTAGGGATTGATCGTAAAATAGCATATGCAAATAAAAAATATCATTCAGGTTGGATGTGAACTGGGGTTACTAAAGGGTTAGCTGGGATAAAATTATCAGGATCTCCTAATAAATTAGGGTTAATTATAGTTAATATAATTAAAATTAATATTATAATTAAAAATCCAATTAAATCTTTAAAAGAGAAAAATGGGTGAAAAGGAATTTTATCTAAATTACTATTAATCCCTAAAGGATTATTTGATCCTGTTTGGTGTAGGAATAATAAATGAATTATAGTTATTATTGTTAAAATGAATGGTAGTAAAAAATGAAACGTGTAAAAACGAGTTAATGTTGCATTATCTACTGCAAACCCCCCTCAAATTCAATTTACTAGTATATTACCTAAGTAAGGAATAGCTGAAAGTAGATTTGTAATAACTGTTGCCCCTCAAAAAGATATTTGTCCCCAGGGTAAAACATATCCTATAAAAGCTGTTCCTATTAATAAAAATAATAAAATGACTCCAATTATTCATGTGTATTTTAAATTAAATGATTCATAGTAAATTCCTCGCCCAATATGTATATAAACACAAATAAAAAAAAAAGATGCCCCATTTGCGTGTAGGGTTCGAATTAATCACCCATAATTAACATTTCGACAAATATAATTTACACTAAAAAAAGCTATTTCAATATTAGCAGTGTAATATATAGTCAGAAATAATCCAGTTAAAATTTGAATTATTAAACATAATCCTAGTAAAGATCCAAAATTTCATCAAGTTGAGATGTTTGATGGTGATGGCAGGTCAATAAAAGATCCATTAATAATTTTAAATATTGGGTGAGTTTTTCGTAAAGGTTTATAATTATTTATCATTGGTGGGTTAATTTGAGGATCGTAATGGACCAAAAAAAATATTAGTAATTTTTACAACTGCCACTAATGTAATAAAGAGATAAATAATTATTATTGTTAATATTATAAATGTTTGACTATTATATAGTTTTGATAAGTTTATTTTATTTTCATTATTAAAAAATAAATTATGGGTGAAAAAATTATTTATCTCACTATTAAAGGATGTATTTACTCAGTTTAATTTTAAAGAAAAAAATAATCTAATTAAAAAAATAAAAGTAAAACTAAAAATAAAAATTTTTTTTGTGAAAAAATTATTTTTAAAAAGTTCATTAGATGCAATTCTTGATACATAAATAAATAAGACTAATAGTCCTCCTAAAAATGTTAAAAATAAAATATATGAAAATCAATAAGTATTAATTAATATGCCCGTTAATAAACAAGTAAAAATAGTTTGAATTAAAATTATTAGTCCTATAGATAATGGGTGGCTTATAAAAAATATTATAAAAGACATAAATATTATTGATAAAGATAAAAATAATTTAATTTCAAAGAATAGTTTATAAAAATAATAATTTTGGAGATTATCGATAAAGATTTTTCTTTTTCTTTGAAGTTTTTAAAGAAAAATCTTATTTTTGGCTTACAAGACCAAAGTTTTTTTTAAACTATAAAAACAAATGAAAATATATAATATTTTATTGATTGTCATTTTTATATTTTTAGTTGGTAATTTAATTTTTGTGTCAAAACATAAGCATTTATTGATTATTTTATTGAGTTTAGAGTTTATAGTTTTAAGAGTTTTTTTATTTATACTATTAATTTTGAGCTATATAAATTATAACATATATTTATTAATAGTATTTTTGGTATTTGCAGTTTGTGAGGGGGCTTTGGGTTTATCTATTTTGGTTTCTATAATTCGAACTCATGGAAATGATTATTTCCAAAGATTTAATTTATTATAAATGATAAAATTTTTATTTATGCTAATTTTTATGATTCCTTTATGTTTTTTTAAAAATATATTTTGATTGGTTCAAATATTTTTATTTATTATGATATTTATATTTATAAATTTAACAATAAGCTTATATAATTTTAGTAATTTAAGATATATATTTGGCTGTGATATAATTTCTTTTGGTTTAATTTTATTAAGAATTTGAATTTGTGGTTTAATATTAATAGCTAGAGAAAATTTATTAAAGCTAAAATTTTATATTAACTTTTTTTTATTTAATGTTATTTTTCTATTAATTATATTATACATAACTTTTTCTGTGATAAATTTGTTTATATTCTACTTATTTTTTGAAGGTAGATTAATTCCTACTTTATTGTTAATTATAGGTTGAGGGTACCAACCTGAACGTATTCAAGCAGGTTTATATTTATTATTTTATACTTTATTTGCTTCTTTACCTTTATTATTGGGGGTTTTTTTTATTTTTAATAGTGAGAAATATATTATAATATATTTTTTAAAATATTTAAATTTAAACTTATATTTACTTTATTTTAGTATAATTATAGCTTTTTTAGTGAAAATACCTATATATTTCGTTCACTTATGATTACCCAAAGCTCATGTAGAAGCTCCAGTTTCAGGTTCAATAATTTTAGCGGGTATTATGTTAAAATTAGGGGGCTATGGTTTATTGCGGGTTATAATTTTTTTACAGCAGGTAGGAATAAAGTTTAATTTTATTTGAGTTATTATTAGTTTATTGGGTGGGTTTTATGTAAGATTAAATTGTTTCTGTCAAGTTGATATTAAATCTTTAATTGCTTATTCTTCAGTAGCTCATATAAGATTAGTAATTGGTGGGATTATAACAATAAGTTATTGGGGGTTTTTAGGTTCATATGTTTTAATAATTGGTCATGGATTATGTTCTTCTGGTATATTTTGTTTGGCTAATATTAATTATGAACGTTTACATAGTCGAAGATTATATATTAATAAGGGAATAATAAATTTTATTCCTTCAATAAGATTATGGTGATTTTTGTTAATTTCTAGAAATATATCTGCTCCCCCATCATTAAATTTAATGGGTGAAATTATATTAATTAATAGTTTAGTGGGGTGATGTTGACTTACAATAGTTTTCCTCATATTAATCTCTTTTTTTAGAGCTGGATACAGATTATATTTATATTCATATACTCAACATGGAAAATATTATTGTGGGATTTACAGTTTTTATACTGGGGTCTCTCGAGAATATTTAATGCTATTATTACATTGATTACCTTTAAATATTTTAATTTTAAAAATTGATTACGGGATGATTTGATTTTACTTAAATAATTTAAATAAAATATTGATTTGTGGTATCAAAAATATGATTAATTCATTTTAGGTTATCCAAAAAAAATTCATTTGTTTTTTAAGTTTTTTTTTTTTTTTTTTTTTTAGATTAATAAATTTTTTATTTGTAATTTATTTTATTTATAATAATTTAGTTATTTTTTTAGAGTGGGAAATTATTTCTTTTAATTCCAATAAAATTGTTATATCAATTTTATTGGATTGAATGTCATTATTATTTATGATATTTGTTTCTTTAATTTCTTCTGTTGTAATTTTTTACAGTAGGAGATATATATCATCAGAAAAAAATTTAAGACGATTTATTATTTTAGTTTTATTATTTGTTTTTTCTATAATTTTATTAATTATTAGACCAAATTTAATTAGAATTTTTTTAGGGTGGGATGGTTTAGGTTTAATTTCTTATTGTTTAGTAATTTATTACCAAAATGTTAAATCTTATAATGCTGGTATATTAACAGCTTTATCTAATCGAGTTGGTGATGTTTGTATTTTAATTTCTGTTTCTTGAATAGTGAATTATGGTAGATGAAATTATATTTTTTATTTAAATTTTATATCAAGAGATTTTTCTATAAAAATAGTTGGGTTAATGATTATTTTAGCTGCTATAACTAAAAGAGCTCAAATTCCTTTTAGATCTTGATTACCTGCAGCTATAGCTGCACCTACCCCTGTTTCAGCATTGGTTCATTCTTCTACCTTAGTAACTGCGGGTATTTATTTATTAATTCGATTTAATAATTTATTATTAGATTTATTTATATTAAAAATTTTATTGTTATTGTCTGGTTTAACAATATTTATAGCTGGGATTACAGCTAATTATGAATTTGACTTAAAAAAAATTATTGCTTTATCAACTTTAAGACAATTAGGTTTAATAATAAGAATTTTAAGAATAGGTTTACCAGATTTAGCTTTTTTTCATTTATTAACTCATGCTATATTTAAGGCTTTATTGTTTATATGTGCTGGGATTGTAATTCATATAATAAATAATATTCAAGATATCCGCTATATAGGGGGTATTAGATATTATTTACCTTTTACTTCTTTATGTTTAAATATCTCTAATATGGCTTTATGTGGTATTCCTTTTTTAGCTGGGTTTTATTCTAAGGATATAATTTTAGAGTTAGTTTCGTTAAGCTATTTAAATATATTTTTTTTTTTTTTATATTATATTTCTACAGGATTAACAATATATTATAGTTTTCGTTTAATAATATATTTAATAATTAGTGATTTTAATTTATTAAGAATTTATAATTTATATGACGAAGATTATACAATATTAAAAAGTATATTTACATTATTATTTATAAGAGTGGTGAGAGGAAGATGTTTAAGTTGATTAATTTTTTCTTATCCTTACATAATTTATTTACCTTTTAATTTAAAAATGATAGTAATTTATGTTAGATTATTAGGTATATTAATAGGTTATTTAGTGAGAAATATAAAAATTTATTCCTTAAATAAATTTTTATATACTTATAATTTAAGAAGATTTTTAAGATTAATATGATTTATGCCTAATTTATCTACTTATGGTTTAAGTTATAATTTTTTAAATTTTGGGCAAAATTTATTGAAAGTTGTAGATATGGGGTGAAGAGAAATATATAGAGGACAAGGAATATTTTTTATTTTAAAAAAATATTCTATTTTCTATTATTTTTATCAAATAAATAATTTTAAAATTTATTTATTTAGATTTATTTTATGAATGATTATTCTATTATTTATTTTATTTATTTATTTAAATAGCTTATAAATAGAGTATAATATTGAAGATATTAGGGAGATTTTTAATCTTTAAATAAAGTATTTATAAAAAAAATTAATTTTTATTTTTACAATGAAAATGTAATGTTTTTAATAAACTATATAAATAGAAATAATAATGGAATTTAACCACTAAAAATTAAGTTAGCAGCTTAATTTTAATTATTTTATTTCTATTTAATTGGAAATAAATTTCAATTTTATCATTAACAGTGATATACCTCTATTTTGGTTTCAATTAATAAATAAGGAGTTAATTAAACTCTATCTTTTAAGTCGAAATTAAATGCATAATTGCTTCTTATTTTATGGATTAAATAAAGTAAGATAAATTAAAATATTTAATATCTTTTGAGTGCAAATCAAATGTTTTTTAAACTATTATCCTAATATTAATTAGTTCATTTTAATATATTTTGGTTTCATTCATGATATAGTCCTAAAATTAATACCACTATAAAAAAATATCTGATTTTTGTTCAAATGATTATATTTACAAATATAAATGTCGAAATTATAGGGAAAATTAAAGCAATTTCTACATCAAAAATTAAAAAAATAACTGTAATTAAAAAAAAATGTATTGAAAAAGGAATTCGAGCTGAAGATTTAGGGTCAAATCCACATTCAAAGGGGGAAGATTTTTCCCGGTCAATAAAAGATTTTTTTGATAAAATAACTGATAAAAATATAATAATATTAGATAAAGTGATAAAAATAATTGAAATTATTGTTATTATGATGATTATTTATATTAATAATAATTAAACTTTTTGATTGGAAGTCAAATATACTAAATATATTATATAAATAGTTAATTTCCTCATCAGTAAATAGAAATATAGAGGAATAATCATACTACATCTACAAAATGTCAATATCAGGCAGCAATTACCGAGTAATAGTCGACCAACTTAATGTGTACTTGAAAAGGCCGATTATCGTACAAACTCGACGCAACCGCAGCGCACGTAGATGTAACTAAGACAGACAGGCAACTACGGAACCCTACACTGCGCGTGGCCCGACACGCACTTGGCCGGTTTTTTTACAATAAAGCTTAACACATACTTTTGTCGAAATTCCACGACTATTATGCATATAAATTGGATTTCGTTGAAGCAGTGTTGAATATTCTCCTGCAATGCACGGTGGTTGAACACCTCGCTGAACCCCACTGGCTTTCTGTATGTGGTTACTGTAAGTGACAAGCGGTTCCCAACCAAGTTCCTGTTGGGTTCGCCGGGTTCTAATATCCTCGAAGTACGGTGTATCTCCAGTCTCCTGGTGCCTACTGGTTGCAGGTGACACCGACTCCAGGACACATCCACTCTAGTAGCAACAGTTGTACAACAGCAATGGTCAGTAATAAAAAACAGTTCCGATCGTGTAGTTTATTTAATGTAAAATTTATTTCCAGACATTATTTTAATATGGTTGGTCAGGTGATTATAAATCTTAATACTATTGAATACATTACTTTGCGTAAATATCTTATGGGGCTTCTAAACGGGCAATATTTTTACGGCAATGTGTGGCCGGCAAGTATGTGCATCATGCTCTAGCGAACAAAGTCAGCGTAAGACAGCAATAGTTGCTGTAGTGGCCAGAAATTGCAGGAAAATGTGGCCCGTTTAGAAGCCCCATTAAGAAATTGTAGGTGAGTCATGAAAAACAATGCAATTCATTATAAAACTAGCAGGTACATCAACTTTATTAAAATTAGCGTTTTTTTTTTGTTTTTTTTTTTTTTTTTACAATCATACACAAATTGACCTAGTAGTAAGCTCATTAAGGCTTCTGTTATGGGTACTAGACGACGATATATATAATAGATATAAATACTTAAATACATAGAAAACTTCCATGACTCAAAAACAAATATTCATGCTCATCACACAAATATTTGCCCTTACCGGGATTCGAACCCAGGACCTTCAGCTATTGTATCCTTCAGATTTATCTGATTTAAACTCCTTAACACGTTCGCAACCAAGAACCCGCCTAGCGGGCACTCGTAATGTTTGCTCAGATGCCGGCTGAGCCCGCTAGGCGGGCAGTAGTATAACTAACTAGTGTAGTGTAACTTACACGCCTAGCGAATTCTGTCGGTTTCTGGTGAATTGTTCCATTTTTAGTCCGGTTGCGAACGTGTTAAGTACCTATATTTAACACAATGACATTTAATAACACCTAAACATCCAATTAAATGTTTTTTTTTTTTTTTTTTTATTGATTGCATCATGTTGTTAACAAAGGTCTTATCAATACATTAGAGTCCAAAACATGAACCCTGTTAGGGCACAGCAATATAATCTTATAGCTAACATGCACTCAGACAATTGCTACTTAACATTCGTAATAATAATAAATATATTAACCTTTTATTAAAATTTTCATAAGAATAGGAATGATTAACCTAACACACATGAACAATGAGCCGTGCGCATGTTGCGGGCGCTGGCACGCTCGGCGGCCCCTCGGAGGCGCAGCGAAGCCCCGGGCGGCTCGCAGCTGCCAGCTAACGGCTCACAGCTCACAGCTTGGGCCAGGAGCGGCGCGACAGCCGCGCGCCCGAGCGCACCCAAGGCCGCGTCGCGACACGCTGTGGGTAAATCCTGACTTTATCAACCACACTTTATACATCTTATCAAATTCGTGGAGCTATTTAATAATTGCGTTTTTACGAGACAATTAATCGGGTTGGTCGGCTTCTGCGGATCAGTTTATAATGATCCGGCCGCGGTAAATAATGTCAAAAAATGAACTGTACCCTGTGTGCGTGTGTGTGTGTGTACTGTGTGTGTGTGTGTGTGTGTGTGTGTGTGTACTGTGTGTGGATGCTGGGTTAAAGCGCGGATTATTTTTTAGACCGGATCTAATTTATGATCGGTCCCATAAAGCAATTGTTTAGCGACAATAGCCAGCTGCCACAAAATGAATATTTAGTGCTTCGAAAATAAAAGGCCATGTTTAATAAATATTTAACTCGAATAGCGACTCTAATGACTCTATTGTTAAAGTAGTCTATTGTTTTAAATACAAAAAATGGCCAACATTGTTACGGGTGGTATTCCACTTGTCCAACGTCTCACATTTTGCTTAAAAAGTGTGTGAGACGCAATGCACATTGGACAAAGATCTTGGACATGTGAAATACCACCCTTAGTAGTATAATTTAATGTCCTTTTCTAGAGATAATGCCGCCTTTTAGCTGAAAAGTTTTGATGTTTAATACATTTATTTTACAGTATCAATTAGCGGGTTACACTTAACAATAAAAGACAATCGCATTGTTTACTAAGCGCAAAGACAACTGAGGTGTAGAAAAATAATTCGCACTATACTAAAATTTCATCTGACCTTTGTTCTAACGCATCTTTATAAAACCGGGTCTACATGAGCCGAAAGTTTCAAAGAGCCGCTTACTATCGTAACAAAACGGTATCGACCTAAATTAAAGAACTACAATGGCCCGGCCACAACTTCCGGTCTAAGTGGCGAGCTGCCGCCACCGCGCGGACTTCCTTGTTCCTTGAACAGTCATTAGGCGGAGTCAGTAATATAGCGATAGCGATTCTAATTTCCTGCAGGAAGTGGGTCTTTCAACGCTGTGATATATACGAGGCGGCGTGTAACTTAACTTCGAATAGAACGAATTATTTAATTTGGAAGCGATTAGGTTAGAATTTGTTTATTTTTGTCCAGAAAGTTTTGTTTAAGATTTTATTTCACCTTCGTCAAACAAAAACCAACGGATATTCATTATTAAAATGAATTTCTTTGGGAAGGAGCCTACTGTTAAAGGTATGATCTGATTTGCATGTATTGATTCATATCCACGCAATGCATGGACCTATTAACATTGTGTTTTTAACAATTAAAGTGCATGTATTTAGTTTGACACGCTACGTTTGGCTTGGTTAATGTTAGTAAATTGTTTGTTGTATGCATTACTCTGGTGAAAATAATAAGACATTAAATTGATACCTATTATACGTGCAAATTATGATCTAAGTTTATAACCTTATAACCTTCGTTCAACAAAGAACCTATGCCCAGAAGATGAACGAATAAAATTGGTTCGTTCATCTTTTGCCTTCGATTTCAATGAGTGAACGCTCTGTTGATTTTAGTTCATTCATTCCTTTAATATCGTGACTAATAGATGAACGAACAAAAATTCGTTCCAGTTTTAGGCAGGGGTTAGGCTTCTGTTCGTGCCACTAGACAAGGAATTTACGAACTAACTGAATATTGATATATTGTGTATACTTAGATACCTGCATATTAGTTTCTAGGTCCTTTCACATTTAATCATAAATTTTTATTATTTTTGATGTTATATTGGTAGTTACAGTAATATTCAGCTAATATTTCATTTTTTATCTATAGGTACGGTAAGAAAATTATGGTGAAATTACAAAAAATTAGGTTTTTCAATATTAGCTCAAAGTAGGTATAATTATATATGTACAAAGTATATACAAAAGTAACAAAAATCTGTCAGAAATCGTGTCACTTTCATCAGACGAAGACGGCTCTGTCAACAGACAAAGTCTACATTTCTTCGTTAATCTAGGATATCAAAGGGAAATATGTAACTAGTTGCAATTTTGACTTTATTGCACTAACTGAAACTTTTTTGACAAGCTCCGTGTGCGACGGCGAGCTCTTCCCCAGTGGGTGGACTGTGGCGTGTGGAGCCTTAACAAGCAAAGGTTGGAGCAGAGGTTCTGCATAATGTTACTAAGACATTCATTATTTGTATAGAAAGTGAGTGCAATACTCGCCAATAAACACATACATTTTTGCTTGAGCTCTTAATTCACATAAACAGATATATTTATATCACTAGCTGATGCCCGCTGCTTCGGTCCTAAGCGACCTGCGGCAGCGTTTTATCTGTTCATTGCGCGGTCGAGACGCGCAACGCACTGTGGTTAGCTGGGATCACGCGCAATGAATAAGAAAAACCGCTGCCGCAGGTCGCTTAAGACCAAAGTCCACGGCGTAAGTCTATGAAATACTGTTAAGCCAGAATGGCACAGGTTCAGCGTCGAAGGCGTTCAGATGCGCTCTGTCGTAGAGCTGGGCGTTTTTTCCCGTAAGCGTTTTCATAAACGGTTTCTCGTACAATAACGGAATAACAGTTTGTGGCTAGAAACACAAACTGTTTTTATAAAAACGAACGAACGGTCACACGCAACGGTTGCAATGCACTATTGAATTGGCACTGATGTTTCCTTTTAAAACGCTGGTCAGTGTCTTTGCTAGAGCATTCATCGCTTTTAAGGTTAAGTTTTGCCTGTGAATGATTCGCTTATCCCGCTTTATAGAAATCTCTGAACAGGAAGCAGAAATCTCCGGATTGAGTTTACCATAGATTATTTTTATTTTTTTTATGAAGCAAGTATGCTAACAGTGTCTAGTGGTGGTTGGCAGTATGTAAATTTTCCTTTGTCAGTTTAATATTACTAAGCAAATTTAAAAAGTTAGAGTAGCGGACAATAATGGTTTTACTTAGGGTTTTCATACATTACTTCTTGGCCTAAGGCCAATAATATGGTACCATCGAGCTAATCTGATGATGGAGACAGAATTTGGCCATGGGAATTCAGTACTTTACCGACGTAACCCCGTTGAGTTTGGGCTCGTTAGAATCGTCTCAATGATGATGGTATACAGAAAAGTACAGTCGGCGATAAAAACTTGTACCAAAAATGAATTTTTTGATAGAAGCTTGTTTTAACTTCTGCTGGCTGCCTGTGCTTACAAATAAGAGACTATAACCACTGTACAAGGGTGTACCTTAGGGTCTCGAAATTAAAGCCGGTAATATTTTAAACCGCTATAATGCTTTTAAAACTCTAAAACAATTCTCACAAATAAATATAAAAATACACACTTAATATTCTACGACGAACTGGCGTTAGCTAGTTTGCGCTAGTGACAACGACATCTATCGGTGCATTGTCACACTAATTGCCAGGGTATGGGTTTAAAAGTTACGAATTGGACAACCACTACACGCAGGCATACGTAGGTATATACTATCGACAACACAGCTAACTCTGCGCAGTATTATAAATAGACGAAACGAAAAGGACGCATAAAACTCAGGTTACGCGCTCCGCCTTACGTGAAGAAAAATTTGTCAGAAATGCGATTCCTTGAGTGACAGTACAATAGGTTTAATCTTCGCGTAGAAGAAAATGTGACGTTGGTTCTATCCTTTTCTTACTCGTTGTTGAGTGAAACGCGAGAATATTTGCGATACTGGTCTTCTTGGGTTTGGAGTAGAGGTTTAGTTGATCGTTTATACCTAATGGAGTAAAGTTTTAGTATTGGTCATTAAAATTAATTAAGTGTAGTAAATAATGACGATGACGATGATGATGATACATAAGTAAATGATATGAAGTATGTAACTATGATATATTTCTTCTTTTATATCTTACAAACGGCCAGCTACATATTAAGTATAGGTATTAATACATATATCGCTTTGTAGATTCTAATCATAAGAGGTCCGGGCTCCTTCGAGCTTCGCGAACATTGCCATAAAGTTCATTTATTTCCTGACATCGCACATTCCACAGTCACAATTGATTGACTGCCTACACTACAGTGCACGGTAGGCGGTAATGAATGAAATCGTACGTTTGACGGGGGAACAGAGGAGGTAATAACACTAATAACTGACTACATCTCGCCCTGGGTTCATTTCATATAGCATAGGTGACGCCGTTTATACGGGTTCAGAGTTATAATTAGGCTTTATAGCCCTTAACTTTGGCAATGTCCACAGAAGATATATGCGAACCTAAATCTGATAATGACCCACCTACCCTCCTAAATATAATAAGTGAAGAGATGAGAACAAAAATGTAGTGAATAATCGTTACTTTAAAAATCTATATTCCATGCACGTTTACAGACGAAGATGGTTAATTTTTCCATTATATTCTTTCTCTGTATCATATCGTTTATTCCGTTGAAATTGGATTTCGCTCGTCTGGATAAAGCGATGTTGGAGTCTTAATAATAAATCAATGTTCACTGGACCTTCAGTATTCAATTTCCGGGTTCAACGAGACACTGCTATTATAAAGACCGCCATCCCGCCATTCATTTCATATACCCCATATGATATGGCACCTTGACTTCTGCTTAACACAATAGCGTCATAAAAGTTGGCGCCAAAGTGTGAAGCAGAAGTCAAGGTGCCATACGTAACTAATGGTACTTTCCTTTTTATAGTGAAAATACCTACAACGCCTACGTACGCACTGATGGGAAGTAGCCGCTTACACCTCCATGCACGGCATACGCTGGCTATAACGTTGCTACGTATAATCTGGGTGATTGAAACGCGCGAGTTATGTATTATCACGTTGTCATAATATTAACATAAATCAAAAGCTAGATAGTTTGGAAATGCCGGCTGAGGTTAGTAGTATTTTTAAATATTGGTACCATAACCAGGTAAATGTAGTCAGATGGGCGGATACATACTCACAGCCATATGGACTTGAGTGCGGAGTGAGGCAGGGCGGGTTGACCTCGCCTAAGCTATTCAATCTTTATGTGAATGCGCTCATAGAGGAGCTCAGTAACACTCGTGTCGGTTGCCATATAGATGGAGTAAGCGTTAATAACTTAAGCTACGCTGACGACATGGTGTTGCTGAGCGCCTCAGCGTGTGGGCTTTCCAAGCTTATCTCCATTTGCGAGCGATACGCAGCGAGCCATGGGCTTATTTATAATTTTAAAAAGAGTGAGTGTGTCGTCTTTAGGGCTAAGGGTAAATGCCCACCGCTGTTTCCTCCTGTTAAACTGCATGGCCATTCTCTAAACGTTGTCGATAAATTTAAATATCTAGGTCATGTGGTGGCAGCGGACCTAAAAGACGACGACGACATTGAGCGCGAGCGCAGGCCACCATCTAATTTAGTATATTGGTTAGCGGCCATTTTGATTTGGACGACCTGAACTGAAAGGATATTTAAGGTTTTCATAGAGAGAAAGAGAGAGATTTAAAAAAGGTCTGCAAAATTGTGAATATCTTTAATAAAAAACCTTGTACTGTATCAGGTGTTCGCTGAGGCTGGGCACACACAGTGAGATCAGGTTATACATTATCTGGACCACTCGAAATCCAAAAAAAAGGAGGTTTTGATAGAAATTATGCATAAAGTGTGCCGTTTTATTTGCTCCTGAGGATTCAGATTATGATTCCGTAACTGATTTACGTTGTGTGAGGCCGGCCTGAATCTGGTTGCGCAACCGGCATAATCACCCCAATTTACAGTTTCACTGACTGGAATTAACAAATAGGATCTTAAATGCAATATTAATTTTAAACTAAAATGTCACTTATGCTACATAAAATTAAACAAATGCTAAACCTCTGGTCAGCACGAGGCATATTTAAGTATCTGCCATATTCACTGCCAAGAATCGCAACGCCTTTACATACATGATAATTGTTGTACAGCATTTAATCGATATGTTAAGGGGCTCCCATACGCCAATGACCTTCGATCTGAATCCCTTAGTTTTCTAATGTTTTCTGTAGGTTTTTATATTAACAACAACGGCTTTAAGCAATATAGCATCCCATATTTACTTCAAAGTTCATTGTTTTTGAGATATTTGGCATCAAAGTTGAACAACTTTAGGCCAAAAAACTGGTTGTCTGGCCATAACTTTTGTGTGAAAAATTAAAACCCTAGACAAGTTTTTAGAGATGTCAAAAACGAACCCAAACATGTAGATTTCGTATATGTTAGATCTTTCACGTCAATAGGTATACGAAATAAGTGTGTTTTTAGACAATGTTTAAAAAAATCATACAAAATTGAGTATGATTTTTTTTCAAAATCCGGTAGACAAAAATGGAAATAAAAAATTGAAGAACCGATAGCCGTTTGACTTATAATTCTATCTGTAGTGCAAAAGTAGGAGATACAATTCAAAACTTGTCAAAAATCGATGAAAACCTCGGTTGCCCCCTAAACATAACCTATACACGTGACTTTATAGTAGACAAAGGAAAACACTTAAAAACATTTTACATAGGCACTAAATAACTACATATTAAATCTGTAAATAATTCAGTTAAACATGTTTCAGTAGTTTTTTAAATTTAAATTTATTTATAAATACGTTTTCAGTCATCGTATTTGATATAAAACCTCTTTGCTTTGTAACACCTTTTTATTGATGGTTAGATTGCCAAGGGCAATCTGGAAAATATGAATTGGAGCAAGGACGGTAAAATTGGCTTTAAATATTTTTTTTATAAACATATTTATGTGCTATCAGTCAACGTAATTAAATAATGCTATCCAAATCAAATTAGAAATACAGATAATATTTTTTGACTGTTACTGTTAGACAAGAGCAAATATGTAAAAGTTCTTATCTTGAAATTTTAGTTCTTTAACTGAAGACCTCATCTTAATACGTCCCGGTCATTTGCCAAGTAATGCCGGGAATAATTTAATGAGAATAAGTTAATATTCTTATAATAAGTATTGCTTTAGCTACAGTTGTGCAATGTGGCTGGTAACTAGTTAGTAAATTGATAGCCGTCCCTGGTTTATAATATCATAGAATAATGTATATTTTTCGGAAAAATTACATAAACCCAAAATTGAAAACTGAGAACAGACTGGCGTTTCTTCTCATCAACTTGATGACATCAGGTACTAGTACTACCTACATTTCCAAACGCTAAAAAGTGTGCGCCTCTGTGGAATAAATATCGATCTCTACAAGTGCATGACACGAAGTAATGGATACTTACATCAAATAATAAAGGTTAAACGTGGCAGTGTAATAGGTACCAGAAAAAGGCCACCAAACTAATCATTTTAATAGAAGTTGTATACTTCCATACCAAACTTTGTGACGATGTATGGAACTGAGATTAAAAACATATATGAAATAGTTTTGCTTGTATTGCTATATTTCATCAGTTTTAATTTATCAGATCATCAGTTTAATAATGAATAATATAAACAGGAAATACAGCTTCATCTCATTTTAATCTGCGAATTTAGCAACTTAGTCTCACCCAACACTGAGGAAATAAACGAATGTGAGATAGATACTAAACCATAATACTTCAGGGTATACTATGACTATGATATCAAGTATGGGGTATTGTAACCCTAATGATGTTTCAAATTTTAAGTTATAAATAAAAAATAAACATCTTGCAAAAAAAAAAAAAAAAAAAACAGAACATCTGAAACTAAAAAATTAAGTTGTATGAAAGTGACTGGATCGGATTTTAATCCGTCGGATCGCGTTGACTCTTCAATACATGACCCATGATCAACCAATTACATGTCCAGCATACTCGTACAATTGTGGGTAAAATGTAGTCATTTTAGATGAAATTAAGTAAATGTGATCATTATTGGTGTGTCATTGGATAGATTAATAATGTATGCTAATTAGTAAGACATTGGTAAATATGAGCCGTGTAGTGTGTATGCAAATAAATAAAATAAATATATAGGAGCTACCTTACAATACATGTGTGCGTGATTTATCGAACTTACTTTTTAAGGAAACCTTTTTCGTCTTACTTCGAAACAATAGTTATTAAATTCTTAGGAAAATAGTAGTAACTAGACGTGCTCGCGGCTCCACCCGCGTGAATGAATTATATCAATGTATTTGTCACAATTGTATTATGTTCATGAGCCCTGATTAGCAAAACAAAACAAAATTTCAAAATATTTATTAAAAATGTATTATTCTATCATAACATCATCCTATTAAATCACACTTTTGAGCAAGTGAATAAGCCCGATATCGGCAAGTGCACTTTGCCACAAGTGTATCTTGTAAACTTGTAAGTAACTTGTAAACTTGTAAGTGTAACTTCTAAACTTGTAAGTAGTTTGTAAGTGCAACTCGTAAACTTGTACGTGTATCTTGTAAACTTGTAAGTGTAACTTGTAAACTTGTAAGTGTAACTTGTATAAGTGCAAATGTTACTAGTAAACTTGTAAAGCCGTTCACTAGTTACACTACAAGTTATAAGTTACACTCACAAGTTTACAAGTTACGTTTACAAGCTACTTACAAGTTTACAAGGTAAGTACATACAAGTTTAAACTTAATATTTTTATTATTAACCTCACGATTACACCCTGTATATATTTTCCGCTTTGCCTTAAGGTTTGACTGATAGAGAATGCCATATGGCATTAAGTCCGCCTTTTGTACGATAAGTTTTCTTTTGTGCTATAAAGTTTAAATAAATAAATATTTGGAGAGTTCCATCATATTGCCAAGAGCTGACTTCTTATGAAGATCGTTTTTACACTTATTTTCACATGAGTAAAAACAGTCTTGAAGAATTACACGACATCTTAAAACCAAGGATTGTTGAGCAGGGTACCAAGTTTCACCAGGGAAATAAATTTTACAATTGTACTCATTGTTAAAATTAATAAAATCTGAACTGAAGTTGTAAAAAAATACAACTTGTTGCACCGCTCTCAGCACGCCTCCGCGCCGCGCCGCGCCGCCACAGCCAGTGCGCGCCGGTGCATTGATAACTGCGTAATACAACTTCCCGCCGCAAAACCGCCCCGCGCCGCCTCCGCGCCGCGCACGCCTATCTGTGCACGCGTTTCGCCGCCTCCGCGCCGCTACCGCCTCCGCGCCAGGTGTCAAAGCGGGCCCTGGGCTCCTTTAGGGACACAACCGGGAATAACGCTAGGAGGATGATGGTGGTGGTGGTGGTGGAGGATAGCTGACCGAAAACCAAGTCCAATCTCAACTTATAGCTCACAAACGCGACAGTGGAGCGCAGTATTGAGTTCCAGCGCGCGCTTTTAAAACTATTTTTCTTGCACTATCCGTCTCTCTCTTATTAGAGCACTTAGAACAGAGGTACCTATGTGCGAGAAAAATCGAGAGTATGTCGCGGCCGTCCCAGGATAGACGTGCTGTTGGCGCAATTTTCGGTAACAAAAGGATGGACGTAATATTGTGACAATATTTACGGGCCCGCCATGTCAGCTGTCACTTTGTCGTGGTTATGTAGGTATAGCAGCCGACAAAACGGCAGACTGCAGGCAGTCCGCGGAGACCGCCGCATGATTTCGGCCATTGAGTTATTTGAGTTAACCTAATTTCATAAAGTGGTACATTCAAAGAGCACGGTAACATTACCATGATGTCACGTAGTAATTTTGGACGCCTTACTGTGGTTAAGATTACGCTAAACAGAAAATCCTTGAGGCTTTAAACCTGTTGGTTATTATCATGCAACCTACGAAAAAAACTATCGAAAGAGACGTGGACAGGTGGCCCACTTCTATATAAGCAATAATACAAAGGTAAAACAATGTCTACTAATCTTATCTCTACTGTAATCCTGTGAAAAATGATGATGACCTATTATTAAAAAGTAGGCCAGTGATTGACCTATACCTGGGGAAGAGCGATGACTCACGATAGAGCATGTTCTTCTATTTGATTATTCATTATTCAAATTAAAGCGTCAGGAAAATTACAGTCATCCTATTATTCACCACCTGACTCATCTCAGCATCATAGCAATATGTCTGATTTGCAGACTGTAGTTGAATGATAGTTCTGAGATACCGGAAACATATTTTTCAGACGTTAGTGGTGTAGCGCAAACCCGTAAAATCACTTTAAAAAATTAAAAATGAGACAAAAAAAATGTCTCATAGCAATACGTCTGAAAATCTTTTTTCATTACATCAGATGCATGTAGCCGAAATGAAGATGCTCAGGTGGTCAGGAGGAGTGACGCTCCTTGACAAAGTACGCAATGATCACATTCGCGGCACCTTCAGGGTGAGGCCAATCCCGGAAAAACTGGTCGATTATAGGTTGAGGGTCATGAGAAGACCACATGGGAATAAAATAGTTAGATTTTGAAGACATCAGCCTTATGACTTTGGCCCTACGTTAGTCGTTACAGAATTTCGATGTTCGTCAGACGTCTTTCATGAGTAATTTTACGTAAAATCTCGAACGTATCCTTGTGTAGTCAGCCGCAGAGAAAAAGTGACCCCCTTTGCATACAAAACAAACTTCAATCCAATGCGTGATCCCGTTTTCATGTGTCTCTGTAGCTGACTATACATAGTAGGATTTTGTTATCAGCCAAACTTATAACAAATATATTATTTACAACCATGAACTCGCACTAATCTTAGGCGACTTTGTCCTTTAACGCGCATGTTTAACACTCGCAAACAACACCAACATGACTTGGATCTTAACTTTACTTCACTCTCAAACATAAAAAGGAAGCTATATTAAGTAACATTTAAGAATTAAATTAATTAATAGTTTATAAACAGAAACTTTCTTCCCAACAATGCGAGTCATCGCAGTACTCGCTTCCGCGAGGTTAGGGACTCATTATGACAAAAAAAAATCAATGCGTAAACACCGCAAACTATCGATAAGTTATAATTTCATTGATACCTATTATTTAAGACAATATTTTGTAAGAATGATACTACAGTTAGAATCTTATTGCTTATGCAGTAAAGTCAATAATAATTAAAATTATAATATAATATAATTGTCTTCAAATAGAGACAATTATATTACAAGTTATTTATCTTACTAATATTATAAATGCTAAAGTTTGGATGTTCAATCACGCTTAAATGGCTCCACTTGGATAAAAGTTAGCATGACAATAGTTTATAAATAGCCTGGATTAAAATATAAGATAGTTTTTATCCTGGATCCAGCAGATGAAGTCACGTGCAGAAGCTAGTCTAAAATTCCTATTCAAAATATGACTATTCATGGTTAATGTGAGCAGCTGAAAGATATCTAAATTCTTCTTCAATATATTTTAAGTAAACAAATTTTAACTTCCAGTCAGCTGCACTCGGATAGAGACAACATTCCGGAAGTGCCTGCCGTCTATTTCTGTGCTCCTTCGGAAGAGAACTTGGGCCGCATCAGCCAGGACTTAGACAATGGGATCTATGACCAATACCACTTGAACTTTATTTCACCTATTACAAGGCAGAAGCTAGAGGACTTGGCCGCCTCAGCAGTTTTGTGACGACAATTAAGCATTCAGTTTGTAAAAATATTCACTTTTTCTGTTTAATTTATTTAATAATATACATATACACGTTAATTAAATGTGAAAAAAGTTCATTTTCACATCATTTGTATGCTTAATTGTTGTCACAAAACTGACACTGAATTAATTTTTATTTAACAACTCACGCTAGTTGGGTACACGTTTTATTGAAAATGCCCTTTAACAGCATGATGACGTAGGCTTGTGTCAGTCACGTGGTTCACGAGTCTCGGAAGAGAGTACCTGTGTTGTTAATACCATGCCTTAAGTTTTTGTTTTTTTTTTTGTTTTCTTAGCTTAGTATGTTATTATTATTTATGTCGACATTTAAATATTTCGGTGTTATTGATATATAATTGGTAATCAAACGGCCGTATTCATAAATGTCCTACAAGCCTGTTTTAACTAAAATAGCGTTAATATTCGTTTGTCCTTATCTGTCACTGAAATTTGTGTTCGCAAGAAAGGGACAAAGCACATTTGATTTATATAGCAGAGGAATTTTAAGTTTTACGAATAAGGGGGTTAATGTTTAATTAATTGTAAAACATACAATTGATTGCGGTCTCAAACCAATACACGACAGCATTGCAAAGCCAAATCGTAAACAGCGAATGATTAATTCTGTTTTTATAGGAGCATTAAAAGATCACCCAATCATTGACCACGTGCCTGCATTTCTCATCATAATTAAACGTTTAATCCAAGGAATTTTCCTCTCATGTCGAAACTGCGAATATGAAACACGGTCAAGGAATGGTAGAGGTATAAAATTTACGCGCCATTGTGACCTCAGCGTTGGTTTTCATGGGCGATCGGGGTTGTTGCCAAATCGAGTTTCTTGACAAAGGTTCTCGAAGCGGTTATATCACCCATGGCTGCGATACATAAAAAATACAGACACTCGAATTTAAACTTTCCTGAGACATGTCTAAAATACTACTAATAAATCGGCGGTTAAACTAGGCGACATGTTTCGAACTCTTCTGGGGTTCTTCTTCAGGATGAGTGTTTTCGCGGCAATGTCGCTTGAAGCACGACACGTTGTCGTAACATTTAATACGTGAGTGTTAGGGCTGAGTGGACGCCCCGCTCAGAGCGGGGCGTCGAGCGTCCATATAAATTGCTTTTGTTTTATATGGACGCTGCAATCCGACGACCGTAATATCATCTAGTTAACTAAGTTTCCCGTCATAACTATCATACGCTTCAAAAGATATCATCATCATCATCATATCAGCCGAAAGACGTCCACTGCTGGACATAGGCCTACCCCAAAGAGTGCCAAAGCGACCGGTCCTGCGCCACCCGCATCCAGCGGACTCCCGCAACCTTAACCAGGTCATCAGTCCACCTTGTCGGGGGCCTACCCACGCCGCGCCTTCCGGTACGTGGTCGCCACTCGAGAACCTTCCGCCCCAACGGCCATCGGTTCTGCCGCCGAGGGAGAACGGATACGGGCCTGCTGATATTCCTAAGGTGAGTGGTATTAATTGAAACCAAGTTACCTGCTTCAGCGTGTTATCCTCTACAGGTCTCAACAGATTCTCGTGATATTTAGTGAACAGGTTCGATAATTATTATAGTTTATTTCGATCCAGTTTTTGGATTTCTGCAAAACAATTGTTTAAAAACAGACTCCCGAGAGTCCCGAGTTATACACATCTCAAGGGGCTACTAGTGGTAGATTTTGCCACTCGGTAGCAAATACATTTCACACCGTCTATGGGGAAAATATACACGGAATATCAGTGAAGAACACTAAATTTTTTTACCTCTTATTTGTATATAAATAACGGGTCTGAAAACTTTACTGTACACTAGCTGCCCGCTCTATTACAAAGAAAGGTTGGACAAAATATATCATGACTGTGTGCTGTGCTTACTGAAGGTCCATTTTGCATACTAGTGAAATTTACTTCAAATTGGATGAGTAGATCCAAATATCACCCGTAACCACAGAATAAGTAATAGTACGTAGAGAAGGTTCTCTGTTAACAAAACCCCTGTTTGGGTATGCCGAACGAGCCTAAACGTGGTCATCCCTTTCTATCGCATGCAACGTGCTGCGATATAACCAGTGGCGTAGCTACCGAAGGGCTACGCGGGGCGGTGCCCCGGGGCCCCCAAGCTCAGGGGGCCCCCAAAACCCGATTAGCAAACCTCTTATAGAACTAGCGAAAAATGTCTTGATTTGTCAGCCCCAATTCATCAGAAGCTGGATGCATGTTGGGCTGCTGATCCAACTGTCAAACGAGTTGTCCTGACAAATTGTATGCACATCACAATCAACACAATAGGCATGAGGCCTCAGTTCAAATTAATAACCTAGTGATGCTAAATGGATAGTAAACCATCTAATCATCGTAATAAAGTATAAATTATAAAATATAATTAAAATCATAGAAAGATATGAACCATGACAGTATAGAAAAAATATGCATTTTTTTATTGTCCAAAAGTAAATTTAAAGCTGACTCCTTACGCTTTTATAGAAACAAAATTGTATGACAACTATGTACTTAAACGCAGTATTTCGCGAACGAAACCACAATTTACCGGATTTTCCAACGATACAACTACTTTGAACAAGTGACGGCATACGTGGGTGTCTATCAGTATGAAGCGTTTTGCGCTGCCGCCAGCGACGTCAATCTTTGTCTCAAATTTCTGGGTATTTATGTTATTTAATTGTAGTTGCTCCTATACAAACATTTGTTCCTCTCCAAAAACTGGTTCGAATGACATCATAAAAAAATCTTAGTCCGCATCCCTATTTGGACCATGGAAATATTTATGCCAAGCAAGAAGCAATTTTTGTGGGGAATTCCCCTGTATTATCTGTATTGTTTGTGTTTGTGCTGTGTTGCCAACTAGCCACCCCAAACCCTTCTAGAAAGCAACAAATCATAAAATCTTACATAAGACTACAACATCAACCTACCGTTTTTTTTGGACTACCCACCTTGAGAGGAAACATCAACAAAGTTGAATCTCCGTAAAATATTAATATAAAAAGTGGAAGTTACCAGTTAATCGCTTCAAATTGTATACATCTGTGTTCAAAACGTCGCAATTATCACCTGCAAATGTTATTCTATCGTCACAACCGCCCGTTACGCGAATATAAGTGAAGATGTAGCCCAGGCGGTCGTTGAGCGAGCGATAACGCTACGAACGATGGGCGAACGGTGTTTTTATTTGTGTTGTGTATTGGAGGTGATTGAAGTCTCCTGTCTGTGAGTACTGAGTGCATTTGGTGATATAAAAATAGTGATGGCGATGGCGGGAGGATTGTGTGATGTATGGTGAAAGTCAAAGTGATAAGGCTGGCAAAAAAATAATAACATTATTGCGAGTCGTTGCTTATGTGGCCTTGTTTCGAGCAATTAGACTATCGTCGTCGTGGCGCAGTGGTTCCGCGCGCCGGAGTGTTTACTTCAGACTTGAGACGTTGTGGGTTCGAATCTTATGTTTTGTAATATACAACCGTTTTTTTTAATTGATATATATATATATATATTTTTTTTATTGAGTTATTTTAGTACACAACAATTACTTGATTAATGACATGCAGGGTTTTTTTTAAGTATCTTTTATTTATGAAATCGATTTCCATTTGACTGAGTTTTAATTAATTTTATTTTGTAGACATTGGCATAATATGCTGCGACATTTTGTAGTCCAGGGGTTTTTTACTTTATGACATTTTGTATCGGTTGTGTAGAAAAGGTTTAATTTTTAATACGGACATATTATTTTTAAGCACGATTTACTGTATTGTTTGATTTGTACGTTATAGCTTAATTTTTACATGTGGACGACTGGACGTTGTTACCTTGTTTATGTATATATATTTTTTTTTTTTGACATTGTGCATTTACATTGAATGAAGAAGGGTTCTTTTGTTATTGTTTAATTGTTCCTCTGGCCCAGTTTTAATTAATGGTAAAATGAGCAGCCCCGCAAAAGTACCGTGTCCGCATTGTCCTGGCTTATCAAAATTGTACGTAGCCCCAAGGGGTCTTAATGTGCATATCAGTCGAGTTCACAAGGGGAATGCCGTGCCCTCAGGTTCCAGTTCCGCATCACCAGGTCCAGGTTCATCCACAAGTGATGCAGGTCTTCATAGCCTGCCGGCTTTGAAAAATAATGTGCGTGTGCTGAAGCACATTCCAAAGGGTGCGAGGTGCCTGGCTGCAGGCAAGTTGACTAACCTGGTCGATGCGTGTTTACGAACTAATGAGGTTGATGATTGGTTCGCTCTTCTCTCGTTTTCTTTTACGGCGTTAAGAGTCCCTGAGGGTGGCGCGGGCAAATCTTTAACATCAAAAGTTAAGGATAATATTGAAAGTTTGAATTTATATTTCCCTGATGAATATGAGCACAAACCTCGTTCATTATACCGTGCTATAGAGAGCAAAGTCCATGATGGAGACTTGAGAGGCGCAGTTCGCCTACTGTTGTCCGATTCTGCTCTTGCTCCGTCTGGTGCCGGTACGTTAGATGCTTTGAGATCTAAGCACCCTGGGCCGTCTAGACCGTTGGTTTTCCCACCAGAACCTGACTTGTCGAGTCCTTTCCTTACGGTGACGGTTTCTGACGTGATTACCGCGATAGGATCTTTTTACAATGGGTCTGCTGCTGGCTTGGATGGCCTTCGTCCACAGCATGTAAAGGAACTCACTTCACCAAGTGCGGGAGATAATGGATACAAACTTCTCGAGTCACTCACTAAGCTGTGTAATTTTCTTTTACGGGGCATGCTTAACCCTCAAGTATTGTCCCTATTTGTATGGTGCGACTTTATGTGCATTAGAGAAGAAAGATGGAGGCATAAGGCCCATTGCAATTGGTACAACCTTGCGGCGACTCGTTGCGAAATTGGGTTGCCGTTCAGTAAGGGAGGAGATGGCCGCATATTTTCAGCCGCGTCAGATAGGTTTTGGAACCCCATTGGGTTGTGAAGCGGCAATCCATGCAACAAGGCATTTTGCTATGTCTCGTGAAGGCAGTGATACTGTTATATTGAAACTGGATATCAGGAACGCCTTCAATTCTGTGGAAAGGGACGTACTTTTAGAACAGGTGAAAACCCGTACTCCTGCACTATATCCCTTTCTTTTCCAGTGCTATTCAACTCCTAGTAACCTGTTCTTTGGTGACAGCACGATCTCTTCGCAGGTAGGTGCTCAGCAGGGGGATCCCTTGGGCCCTCTGGTGTTTTGTCTTGCGATGCAGAATTGTATAGCATCGTTGCAGTCACCATTGAATGTATGGTATTTGGATGATGGCACTATTGGGGGAAGCTCTGATGCTGTTCTCGATGATATAAGCAGGCTGCTACCGGCTTTGAGATCGATTGGGATGGAAGTGAATTCCTCAAAGTGTGAGCTGTATCCGTGTGGTTCTTTGGCGTTTGATTCTGTGCCCAATTTTGAGTCAGTATTGCCAGGTGTTAGGCTGCTAGACAAGTCTTCGTTTTCTCTTCTGGGAGCGCCCATCTTTACGGAGGGGGTGAGTTCGGCGATTCAGGCTAAAACTCAGGCAATGGAGTCTGCTTTTTTGAATTTGGAACAATTGTCAGCGCACGTGTCACTAATTTTATTACGCAACTGCTTTGCAATGCCGCGCGTTACATATATCCTAAGGACGTCACCTATTTGGATGTTTGGACAGGATGTAGAGAACTTTGATCGTGTGCTTGAGCGTGGCCTTGAAACTGTTTTAAACGTCAGTTTCAACGAGACACAGTGGCGCCAGGCAGCTCTTCCTGTTCGTTATGGGGGATTAGGGGTCCGTTGCATGCATGACGTCGGTATAGTAGCTTTCCTTGCATCATCTCATGCGGCGTCAGATCTTGTCACTAGAATCCTTTCTTTTGATGGTGGCAATATCTGTATCACGTATTTACAGGAAGCTCGGTCCGAATGGTCATCTCGTTTTGCTGAAGTTGTATGGCCGGATAATCCCTCGTCACAAAGGTTGTGGGACGATATTTTGTGTCGAGATATACACAGTAGTCTGCTGCATGACGCTGTTGGAAGTGACGTGGCCCGGCTGAAAGCTGCCGCGGAACCTGAGTCCGGTGCATGGTTGCATGCTTTGCCGTCGCCACAATTGGGGACTTTATTGGACAACGACACGTTGCGGGTGGCGGTGGCCCTAAGACTCGGAAGTAAGGTTTGCGAACCACACCGTTGTCGATGTGGGGTGATGGTCGAGACAGATGGACACCACGGCCTAAGTTGCGTGCGATGTGCCGGCAGGATACCCAGGCACTGCGCTATCAATGAGTTGATAAGGCGCGCTTTAGTCTCGGCGAACGTGCCATGTGTGATGGAACCCCATGGCCTGAGCCGTACGGACGGTAAGAGGCCGGACGGTCTTACACTGGTTCCATGGGCAAAGGGTCGTAGTTTGCTTTGGGATGCTACGTGTGTGAGTACTTTCGCTCCTACTCACCTCGCCCACACGGTTAGAAAGGCGGGTGGAGCGGCTGAAAATGCGTCTAAATACAAGCACGATAAATACGCAAATCTTGAGCTGGTGTATGATTTTGTCCCGGTTGCTGTCGAGACAGCTGGACCGTGGTGTACCGAGGCCAAGAAGTTCATCAAAGACATAGGGCGGCGCTTAAGAGAAAGGGGCTGCGACCCTCGCTCTGGTTCTTACCTGGTCCAACGAATATCACTGGCCATTCAGCGTGGTAATGCTGCCGGTATTTTTGGCACGTTTGGTCTGGGTGAGTATCGGAGTGGGATGTGAACTAGTAAGGAACTAGTGGTAATGTTAAATATAGGTGACGAAACCTGCGGTGGATTTATAATTTGTAGATAATTGACGAAGCATGTTGCAGATGCTGTTTGGTTGTATTGACGAAACCTGCGTTGTGGAAATGTTTTGTATGTACTTTTGTCACATAATAAATAGATAAGACTACAACAACAATAAACAAAAAAAACTACTTAATAATAAATTGTATCTATTATAAGTATTTAATCACATGTATTCGGCATAATTTTCGCGTTGAATTTGTATTATTGAATTTAAATTTGTTGCCCTTTTCAAGGGATTCTACTCGCTTGTCAGACTCGAAATCTTTATGAAATTTTCGGAATCGGGGGATTTCCCAGTGCTGTTTTGTACGTATAGCGGTGCATTATATAACGTTTCTTGTTCCCTGGAATGTAATACTTTTGCATAAATTAGAGAACTAAGATAATGGATAAAAAAAGAAACCTTTAGGGGGCCCAGTTATTTTTGGCCCCAGGGCCCTTAGTCATCTAGCTACGCCACTGGATATAACATATAGCAGCGCTAAGGCGCTAACATACAAGCCGAAGCCAGTAGACTATGTAATTGTAGCGGCGCGACGAAATCATTGAGTGAGCCGGCCCTGCCATAACTAGCGACCCGCCCCGGCTTCGCACGGGAACTATATCATGACATATAAAGCTTCCTCTTGAATCACTCTATCTATTAAAAAAAAACTGCATCAAAATCCGTTGCGTAGTTTTAAAGATCTAAGCATACATAGGGACATTACAGTGGGAAGCGACTTTGTTATATAGGTACTATGTAGTGAAGTGATAGTCGCAAAGTCAAGTCTTACTTCTCATTTATTAGCTGTTTAAAGACGAAAGATACCTTACTCCTTGAACCAGCTTGAAATGTCAAACTTAATAATCCACTTGATTACCATAGATTTCAATTTACATTCCATAAATCGAGGTCAATTATCGGGGTTACTTGCGAGAGTTGATAAATCACAATTAGTCCAGGCAATGAACTGACAACTTGTATGGAAAAAAAATCAATTTTGGAAATAATTTATAATAGCTTATTTTTTATGTATAACGGATATATTATCAATTAAATAGTTACCCAGCGAGAAAATCCGGCAAAATTTCAGACATCGAAAAAATGATAAGTTAACTGGCTTCTAAAAAGTCAGTAAAAATATTAATAAATGTTTTTGTCTTTATTTTGGTTCATTTACATTTGCTTTATAATATTCAAGATAAATCGTACAAAAAAAGATAATGCATGCTTCATTTAAATCTACATAATTACTTCCGGGTGGAAAGTTTGTCGGATTCTTAACTAAATCATCTTAGAATAACATTTTCAAATGAAATCAACAAAAAAAACGCTATTATAAATTAATGTTTTTCAAAACCGTATTTTGACTGGAGTAAAAAAAATAATAACATTATTGCGAGTCGTTGCTTATGTGGATCTTTTTCCTTTAACTACGTCCAATTAGTCATGGAATCCATGCGGGTATTTTTTTGGTTTCAATACGTTAAGAAGTAGGTAGGAAACCCCAATAAACTAGGTACTTACTTTATTTAACTCGGTAATGTCTGGAGAAAAGAATCCTCGTCTCCTTTCCAGGTAGATAATCTGATAATGTGCGGTTCGTTTTTGGAACTTAGTTTGAGACATAAAACTTCAAATTGTACGTATATATATTAGAGTATTGGCCCGGTATCCAATCATTTCATAAAAAACGTTTCACAAATATTCATTTTATAAACAACTTTTGGCAAAGTAGGTAACGAGTAACAAATTAGTCGTTTCATAAAATATTGTTTTACAAAGAGTTCATTAGACAAATCATTTAATTGAAAAAACACCATATTATAAATCATTATTTGACAAATTACTCATTTATTATTCGTGACAATTGGCAAAGTAACGTTTGGTAAAATAACGTTTAAGAAAATTCATTGTTTGGTAAATACCTTATTTAATAAATCATTGATCGTCTTGATAAAGTTTTAAACCACAAGATGTACGATTCTATACAAGTATCGTAGTAGTAGTCTGTATGAGCACTCGGATAAGTCTAAAAGTGTTTAGCAAGTTAGTTATCATTCCTAGCCTAAAAAAACACTTTTAGGTCTTAAAATGTACTGACATAACAGGTGGATTACATATCTATTCTACTTTAAGGCAGGTCAGTGTAGATACGACGAGCGAAGCCGGAAAAACCGCGACCCTACAGCGCGCGAGCTGAGCAAGCGAAGCGAGCGTGCCGCGGCAGCGGCCGGCGAAGCCATACAGATTATATGAAATTGTGAGCCCTCTTGCACTATATCTAGTGGTAATGCAACATTGGAAGTTTATATCATATACTCGTCTCTGGATAATCTTAAAAAATAACTGTGAAGTAATTCATGTGTTATTGACACTACATTGGCGGTTAAATTAAGATATTGCTGTTTTAACCCCATGCGCGGTTATTTTCTCGATAGAAATAAAATCCAAAGTTTACTCAGCCTACTCAAACAATACATTATTTTACGACACAATCAAGTTAATACTACTTATAGTATTTTATCTCATCTAAAACCTCACTTAATGAAATATAAATAAAACTTCACTAAGTTAGGTATTTATCGAAATTTGACCAAAAAGCCATTTCCGAAGTGTTGCATCTCTTTTTCTCGTGCGCGAAAGTATAAGCGTGTCTGCCTAGGGGGCGTGGTCGACTCGAATCAAGGCATCCTCTTAACCACAGATATAGATATACATAGATCACGCAAATGCATCTACTTCGCGTGTCCGAACTCGGTCTCCGAGTTGGCCGTCCGACTGACATTCCGCGCGCGTCTGTTGTGGTAGCCGGTTGTCCGTGAATATTAAGAAAATGCCTTATTGCAGAATCGATTTTGCGCGGACAACGGGGAATTCACATCACTAATTCGCCCTTGTGACGTCACAGTAGGTAGAAAAAAGTGACACGGTCGGTTTTCATACAGATTGAGGTGTTTAAGTTATCTTATGCATCTTACACCCGACGCAGCTGCATGGCTCCGCACCCTGAATGTTGACATTTAAATACTGACTAAATTAATGCCATGTCCATTTGTCACTCTTGTATGGAATACTGTTAATGTGAAACTAAATTCCCTATTTTAAATGTATTCCATACGATTAAATAAATAAGTATATCTATATCTGTGCCCTAAACACAATGAGTTGTCTCCAGGAATGTGCGCACTGCGCGCCGTGCCGCTGGTCCCGCCGCGCGACGACCCGATGTTCTCGTACGCGGTGGCCGGCCCGCGCCCCGCGTGCGCGGCGCACTACACGTGCGAATAAGTCATTCGCAACGCAACTCGTGTCGATTTAAAACACTCCCTTCGGTCGTGTTTTAATTTATCACCCACCACTCGTTGCGAATTTCCTATTTTCGGCACTTGTATCGTAAATAACTATTTATCGTTGTAGTACCTATAAATAATACCTACAAGCTTTGCTTAGTTTGGGCATTTGGGTCTATTTGTGTAAGACTGTCCCCAAATATTTATTTAATTATTTTACTTTGTTCTCGGAAATCACATGTTCGTAACTTTCGTTTTTGTTTTACTTCTCCTAATCTCTGGAGGGTTTTTCTTAGTACGAAGTAAGTTTCCGGATCGGAAAAGCGGTCTCGTCTCCTCTGGAACCACAATAGCGTTCATGGTCTACGGTGTGTAGGCTATTATGTTTGTTTGCCATGCACCGTCGCGCTATCAATAAATAATATAATGTATTGTACTGATATTTCACCACCCCCTTTCTTCCCATGGGTCGACTAAGGGAGCAGGGTTGAAGTGCGTTGTGGGCGTTGGACTAGCATCCTGTCACTGCAATATCACATTTTGTCGATCTTTTTATGCTAAACGTGGCGCTGGAACATAAGTTTCATGTGCTCTGCCTACCCCTTTTGGGAATAAAGGCGTGAATGTATGTATGTATGTGGCCACTTATGAATTATCTCCGCCTGAGTCTATACGGATCGTCAGAACTCACAGTGATTAGAACGACCTCACAATCTCATCTATTGCCATTAAACTATATTAATACTGTCATAGTAAAATATAAAAGTAAGAAAGTCTAGTTAACTCTTATTACCTAAATACCGGTATAAAATAATGAACAGTTTGGAGAAGTGGTAAAACCCTGACAATTTCCTTTTAAAGGTCAGTATCTCAAAACCTGCTGAACCGATTTTGTTGAAACGTAGCAAAGAACCATCTCAACGCCAGCTTTCGGACAAAAAAGCCGCATTCAAATCGGTCCATTCGTTTAGGAGCTACGATGCCACAGACAGATATACAGATACAGAGTCACACAACAAACAGACACGTTAAACTTATAACAACCTTCTTGTTGCGTCGGGAGTAAAAAACTAAAGAGAGAAAGTTATGCCTGCATACAATGCACAGAAATGTATTGTTACTGGAGAATTAGATACAGAATTTTGATTTAGGAAGGGAGGGCTGTCACCAGACTAGCAGATATGAGACAAATGGAACATCCATATGCATTTGTAAAAAATAACAGTACTTTCACTGCCAGGAACCAGAGCCTCAGAGCACAGTAGTGTTGGCGACATATCTATCGACACGCTGAAGAAACGTTTACGGCGGCATCGAACACGGCTACAAGCACCAAAGCGCTACGCCACAAAGTAGCCCGTGGTGCCATTTGTTGCCTGCTGAAGTTTTACAGTTACCTGCCGGACACCTGGGGACCGGATTTTGACTTTTGAGCGCTCGACTCTTTCACTTTGAAACGGTCAAAACTATGAAATGCTATTTTTGAAATACGAGTGATAGAAAATTTTAAAACGAGTGGCATTGACCACTCGTATTCAATTTTATCGGCTGAATTTTTTTACATTTCACAGTTTAGTTTTGGACTGACTATTAATTTAAAAGATAAAATATATTGATTCGCTGCTAATTGGCTGGTGTACGATTATATTAAATTTCTTGCCGGATTTTGTAGTTTAAAACCAAAATCGTTAGTCTATTGGCGGGAAAATAAGCGTTTCGTTTACAACAGCAAAATAGCGTTTCGTTAACAACTCACTACTTACTTTTGTTTTTTTTGTTCTGTTATGTTATGAAACGACGCTTTGATAAAATTATCTTGAACGTTTGGGTCTATTAGGAGTAATGTCAATAGACATTACACATATTTGTTCGCGATTAAAATCTTGTGTTCGCGTTTTTGTAAGTACCTTACGGAACATGACATAACCAGAGTTGTGACTTATTTGAAATACTTGTATTTAAAATACAAATACAAAATACTTACGTATTTTATATTTTGTACTTAAATACTTTTTTTTTCAAGTACTTATTTTGTATTTTGTTTGAAATACTTTTCGAAATGTATTTTATATTTGTCAAATACAAAATACTTTTTTACTGCTAAGTTTTGAAAGTATTACCTTTACCACTCAAATTTTCAAGTGAATGGGTCAGCGATACGGCAAATGGCCACTAGCTAGAGGCGCTGCAACTTTGAAAGTCTATGTGCAAAATGACAGTTAAAACAAAATTGAACGTTATTATCTGTGAAACATGATGTTACGCTTCGCTTTTTAACGAGAATGACTTCGATTTTGTTTCGATTACTTTTCGAAAGTATTTTATTTGAATAAAGTATTTTGAAAATACCTATTTTGTATTTAGTATTTAAAGACAAAAAGCAAAAGTATTTTGTATTTTGCATTTGAAATATCAAATTAGAAAAGTTTTTGCATTTTGTATTTAAATACTTTTTTAAAAGTATTTTGTACATCTCTGGACATAACTAGCTGCCCGTATTCAAGTTACGCGAAGAACACAGACAATCCTGCGGGTTAAAATATAGCCTATGAAAGTCTATTCTATACACAGATGAAATAATTTTTCGAATTGGTCCAGTGGTTCGAGAGATTACCCCATTACCTACATACAAACTCACAAGCTTTATGCGCAAGCGCTGCGACGCTCCGCGGGTTGCGCGGCAGGCAGTACAGTCAGCGTCATATAGTTAGTAGCAGCCAAGGTAGCCAAATATTTCGGTACACGTCTTTATTACTGTAAGAATAAGGGTGTGTTACGAAATATTTGGCTACTCTCGCTGCTACTAACTATATGACGCTGACTGTACACTGATTCAGAGTGGCAGTGTCGAGTCTAACTGTCTAATTGCCGGACAGGCTTTCTCTACCAGTCAACCGCAGGGCTAAACAGAAAAGCTTATAGTTGCAGGCAGTTTACCAAGAAAAACACAAATGAAATGGATAGGTAGCTAATGACACACATTTCCTGATATAATAAATAAATGCATTTACTTACACTTAACAATGAAAGACAGTCGAATTATTTACTAGGCACAAAGTGAAGAGTAGATTAGTTGGATGCTATTACAATGACTCTACTTATCAACCTGTTGTAAAAATAAGTGTAGATAGTAGTTGTATGAAGGCAGAAATTAATAAGTAAGTATGTTAAAACAGTAAGTACGGACATTGCACACATAATAAAGAATATAAAATTGAACATGTTATACTAAGCTTCATCAAAATAACAATAGGTACTTAATCGATAATCAATCAATAATCATGCAGTACTTGTAATTTATGATGCTTGAACATATTCGTTCGGTCTATCCATATTTATCATATTAAAATCATAAAGTAAATAGTATTTATCTGAATAACTGTAACATATTTACATAAAATAACTACACAAAACTCACAATAAACAACAATGGCGGGCTTTTAGATACATATGCGCATTGCGCATGTGCAAGCCGCCATACTGTCGTATTGTAAAAGGCATAAGAAAGATATGCGTTCAGCCAAAGACATTAAGTGAATATTACAAATTAATTAATTTATTGACCAAATTCAAAATTCATAAACATTAATAAATCATTTTATACGTTATTAGTATTTATGTACCTTTTATATGAAAGAAAACGTGTAATTTAAATATTTGTAAAACTTTTCTCGAGTAATAAAAACTCTTTGTGTCGACACCGGTCGATAGAACGAGACGACTTCACGACACTGCTCCTATCTTGTCACTTATCGCGTGATAAGGCCGACCATGATAAGGGGTCTGATATCGTCCTAACATCATCGTGGGCCCCAGAGTACTAGACGACGAAAACATACCACGAGCAATGAAGTCAAGCAGTTCGTATAGGATTTCTAAGAAAAGTATTCCGCTTCCCGCATGCGGGGATTATGACTGGTAAATTAATCAGTCGACCGCACAGTCGTTTTATCCCATGCCTTGCATTCCTCGCATGGGGTAAAGAGCTGATTTTCCACCGAAGGGGCGAGACGAGACAAGGCAAGGCGAGAATTGAAATTCATATGGCAAATTTTCAATTCTCTCATCGCGCATCTTCGGTGGAAATAGTAAGTGCCATACAAATTTCAATTCTCGCCTCGTCTCGTCTCGTCCCTCCGGTGGAAAATCAGCTTCAGGGCCAGTGAAATCCATCAGTCAGTTTTATTAAAAGCGTGCGAGAGGGTCTACCCACGCTGTGTCTTCAACGGCCATCGTTTCTTTTCTACCTACAATGTGCCCCACCCACTACCACTAAAGGTGGTTTCATTTCCTTACAAAACGTTTTTTGACATTCGCAGGCTAACGGCGTGATATTTTAAGAAACTTACGTAAAACACTTTCATAAATTGGCTTTACAACGACGTTCGGATTAACTCATTAAGGAATAAACGACCTTAGGCAATGATGAGTAGATTCATTTTAGTACCGCATTAGTTGTTCGAGTGAAGCTTGCGGCTGGCCTCTCATCCATGAGAGGAGGCCTTTTATCAGCAGTGGGATGTTTAGAGGATGATGTTCTTGTTGTTGTCACACGACATGACGCGAAACATTACGCCAGTACGTATCTGAACGCGACCGAAGTAGGTTATTAACATAACTTGTCTATATTCGTATATAGGAAACTAAAACTAGTCTCTATATGTCTCTATTGAACGAGGATTTATACGAGGTTAGTTTGATAAGTTCACGGACTTTATTTAACTAGTCCCCGTGAAAGTCAATGCACTTTTTTCATCTTGATTTTAGAGCTTTTACACCAGCCTCGAAGAAGCTTTCCTCCAGGCCTTCAAAATGGGTGTCCGCTACTTTGAAGGTCTAATCAAGGTTAGAAATGGTCTTCCGCCGAGTCCATTTTGTGAAGGAACGGAAGGCAACACAACAAGAGATATACAAATAAGCACATAGTGTGAGAGAATGACAACATAAGGGAAACAACAATATCTATCTATCTTCAATGGCTCACCGACCCAAAGGAGGTCTTGGCCAATAATAATCGTTTATTTCGAACCAGTAATAGGTATAAAATCATAAATTACAAAATAAAGTTAATCAATTAAAAATAAAGATTACATTAAAATTAAACATGTTTGACAGACCACCAGGACAGCAGTAGAAAGTAGGCAATAGATGGACGAGTGTGTTCGAGGTTCGAGCCGCAGGTGAGGACCTCGAAGGAGACGAGTCCATCTATTGCACTTTTGGCCGAGACATTACATAGTGCTTTTCACGCCTACTGCGAGGAAATTGCAAATAATTATAATTATAAGTCAAAATGAAGTATACCACTTTGTTTTAACACTAGGCTATAAAAATGTGGACCAATTGTCAGTTTTAACACTGTTATATTTTTCGCAAAGATCGAATTTCTATGGGATTTGGCTTAAACGGCTTGATTCTAAACAAGAAAATTCCGAAAAAAAAATGGGATCAATAATTGTATATTTTTTTACCGAATAAATATTTAATAATCAAATTACTTATACTTTACAACCCGTTCTCCCTATGTAAACTTGAGTTGACCTTATTTGAGTTGGCCGAATTGCATGATAGTGTCATTCAAAACGTAACTTTACGGTCCACGCTAGAAGATTCACATTCCAATGACAGTTTTATAAAAACTGTAAACAACCTGTGCGATAGGCTGAGCAGTGCTGTATTTGCGCTGCGTAAACTCAAGCCAGTTGTTTCCAGTGATGCATTGCTCCAAATTTATTATTCGTATTTCTTTTCTCTGATGTCATACGGTATTATATTATGGGGAAACTCAACAGAGTCGGACCGAGTATTTAAATTACAGAAACGAGCCTTGCGTATACTGGCAGGTGTAACTCCGAGGCCCTATTGGAGAAAACTGTTATAATCACTTACCCAGACTTGAGTCGTTGGTACCTATTTATATTATTTTCATTTTTAGGGTTCCGTACCTAAAAAGGTAAAACCCGAACCCTTATAGGATCACTTTGTTGTCCGTCTGTCTGTTTGTCTGTCAAGACCCTTTATCGCGGGGACGCGTGAAGGTATCGAGTTGAAATTAAAACCATAAATATACTCAAGTCTACAGTCCCATGAAGCTGTGAAAAAAAAACAAATTACTCACAAGTTAACGTCAAAAAAGATACGGCCATTTATGGCGCAATAAACGTTTATTTCGACACTCAAGGGAATCAACATTATAGGGTATTTTCCGTTATTCGAATTAGTCGAACGTAAATGAAGAATTATCCAGAATTAGGCCCGGTGTCGCATATATCAGACACGTTTTTACAAGGTCTTAAATAATGAAGTAGGAAACATCCGTTTTTGTATAGACGAAACGATTTGCTGTCCTTTTAGAAGCAGTGCAAAGAATAAGTCCTTGGTTCATTGCCACAATAAATGCAAGTCGACCTATTTTATTTTTTTTCGGTTTTTATTGGGCAGTACCGCGCCAGTGGAGTGGCCGGCATAGCGCGACGATAACGGTTTTTCAATTTTTCATCATAGAGCGTCCGTCTGTCTGTCTGTCTGTCCGTCTTCGGCTCAGCTCAGTAACCCTTACAACTAGAAAACTGCAATTCGGCGTGGTTATATAAACCAATCACGCCGACAAAACAGTAGAATAAAATCCTGAATAATTTTTTTTTTAGGGTGCCAATAACTGGCCACCCTTCAACTGGCTCCTTAATACTAAAAATTAACTCTTTACTCCTACAAACAGAATTCAATTTAGTGTAACGTGGCCAGTTATTGAAGGGTGGCCAGTAATTAACACCTTATAATAAAAAAATATTGTATTACCTAAATAGAGTTAGCAGGTTATTATGGTGTAATTCTTACCTGTACCTGCGTCATGGTGCCTAACGAGCTAGCGGACCTGTATGCTCCAGCATGCAACGCGCATGGTACTCGCAGTGGAACTCTATGCAGCGTATGCGTAGTAGAGGCAATAATGTGGAAGTCCGGACTGTTCTTACTTCTTAAGACTTTACTAATTATATAGCCTCCCAGCCTTCTAGCCGTCAGTACAGTCCCGGCGACCAAACTGTACCGACAGATACCAAAGCACAAACTGAAAAATAAACTTTCTAGCCTATAAATAAAGTTTAAAATCCTTAAGCATTCGATTTTTTTTATAGAGTTCTTATCAAGTATTAACTTAACAACTGTTCGTTCCAAGGTTTTCGACAAAAACTACTGTGTATTTATTTGTTGATTACTTGATTCTTTTTAGTTTGGTTGAAATGATTAATCTCTAGGTTCCAGTTCTTAATTTACGTAAACGGAGAGATGAAAGCATATTTTGATTTTGAATTTTCGATTTGATATCAATTCCGCAGAAACCATTTAAAAATTGCACTTGCAATTCAATTGGTAGGTAGCACAAACTGTTCTCGTATAACGCAGTTACGTACGAGTAATACAGTCATTAAGCATGTATTTAAGATTAATTGTGGGACTAGGTCGATTTGTGTAAGATTGTCCCCTAATATTTATTTATTTATTTATTTTACAAGCAAGTATAGCCTGACAAGTTCCTATTTAGCCCTGCACGTCTAGCATGGGACGGCCGCGACATACTCTCGATTTTTATCGCACTATACCTCTTGTTCTGGATATTTTTATATTAAAGAAACTTACAGCGCCTTGAAAATCGCAAAAACGGCTCAATTGAATTGGCTGCCAAAAAAGGCGCAGTATACAAATATGACAACAAATTTCAAAAAAATAAAAACACAGCGGCGTAGATTATTTCTTCTTCTTGCAGTTCCAAAAATTTTATAATGATTGGTTGCGTTTTGGAGCAGGAAACAGTCGAGAGCGAAACCTCGATTTTTGAATTTTTTGTGTGGGATTTTTAGTCCGAGCTGCAGTTGTCCTTATCGCACGAATTCCTTATCCCGCCCACAGCAGCGCGACAGAAACATTGCATAAAAATTTGAGATTTGAAAAGTTGCTCATCTAGGCATTGCTCTTAATGATTACCTACTCTGTGCAATGTGTGACAATTAAGTTATTTTCGTTTAATTTTGTTGTTAAATCATTTATTCAATTAAGTTTGTTGATATCCGTACCTCCTTTTCTAAACTCAGTTAATTTGGCAAAATTCTTCCTCGGGGGCTTATTCATGTAACAACGTATTGATTTCAGGGCCATCTGTTACTTTAGCAGGGTATTCGATAGTCGTAGCACATATTTGAAAGAAAGTTTCCACCTCCTTTCTAAGTAGCGACTCGGTCGGTGGGGATTGTAATCAAATATGAATCGTATCTGCTGTATAGACGGTTCAAATTCCTTTGCATGTAATAGAATGCGCTCCGGCCCGACTGTGTCGGTGGGGATCGTACAGTCAGCGTCATATAGTTAGTAGCAGCCAAGGTAGCCAAATATTTCGGTACACGTCTTTATTACTGTAAGAATACGGGTGTGTTACGAAATATTTGGCTACTCTGGCTGCTACTAACTATATGACGCGGACTGTACATTACACTTTCGCAACCGGACAACGGAAACGTAGTTTCCGACCTAGATAAAGGCGATAATTATTTGCGGAAATCGCGAAACATCTGGTTGACGTATCTGGTGACCGAAGAGCTGGCCGGCCTTCTCGCGCAACGCATTGCAATACGGGTATTAATTTATTATTAAGTACCTACTCCAAAAGAAAGAAGGCAAAAAAATATGCCTAGTGACGACCATCCCATTCAGATATCTCGAAGAATAAGGAAGCTACAACCGTTTTGATATTGCTAGTTAGAGAGAGAAAACGCAAACAGTTTGTGACGTCACAAACTGCGAGGCTGCCGCAGAGCGAGCCGCGCGCGCGGCGGGCCGCGTCGACGGCAGCGCCGAACACGATGGGGCACGGCACGTTGCCGTCTTCTAGTGACGTCACTAACTACGAGCGTCATCGTTTCATATGAAGTTGCGTTTTGCGAAGAAGGGACAGTACATACCCCTTCTTAAAACTTTGGACACATAACTTCGTGACGTGATTATTTAACCTCTTGCGTTGCTTATTTCTCCATGTGACTACTTTTAATCCTTTTTCGAGATAATGAGACATTATTGATTATTTAATTTAGTAGACCCTAATTCAGCGAGGAAATGCCGCCAGCATCCTCGGTACAATGCCCACTAGTTAATGTATACACTTTTAATATGTTTACACTTTTGCAACTTATTACAAGGCAATAAGGTGCAAAAGTGTAAACATATCTTTGACCTCGACTGTACTTATTATATTTAGAAAATAAATGTATATTTTGATGAATCGAATCTCTAAATTCATGTTATTTCCAGTATGGAGATTCGACTTGAATCGACTGTACTGGCGACTCGACTGTACTCTTAATTAGTTGACACCTAGTGTTCATCCCTGTATCCCTTTCATAAAGTATTGGGCCACCGTCGAACACTGGGTCGTTTACCTCACTGCACTCCAGGAAATGGCACAATGTATTGTGCATTTGAACCGAAAACCTGCAGTCCAATTGTGTATTTAAGAACTTGAATAAACTCTGTGCAAAGATTTCCTGCGTTCCGACGTTCTATTCCCTTTCCAAAAGTATTTCCGCAGGCTTTTGCTGATTTCCGCGACGGTGTAACGGAAATTGAACCTTAACGCAATGAGGTAAGGCACTAGTGATCAGTTTTGAATTGATGTGGTTTCTTAAGGGTTGTCAACTCTGAATTTAGTGAAAAACTATGTTAATTTGTAAATAAATTCGCTAGTACTGTGATCCAGTGCACCAATTTCTTTATTTAGTGACAGCTTAATTTATACACAAAATTAGGGCTTTACCTACACGGAAAACATTTTAAAGTCTGTTGATAGTATACAAACAGTACCGAACTTCGAGGTAGAGCAACGTAGCGAACTATGAATAAAAAGATTCGAACGGGCTTGGGTAGTTTCTTTTTACACCTCACAATTGCTATTGAAAACTAACTCAATTTCGCCAAGAATATTGGAATAAGTGCCAAGTACCAAACCGAAATCGGTGTGTACCCACAGTAATTTTGTACGTTCTTGAAAATAAAGGTAAGCGACTGGCAACCCTGTCATTCAAATTATTCGGTTGAGAGCCCACGGTCGTTCTGGTGGTACCTGGCGACGTCAGGAAAGCAGGCTGCGCACGCTCAGCAGGCCGCTCCCGGCGGTGCTGTGTCCGCGTAATAACAACTTCTACTTGGAAGCGGTGCGAGCGGTGCACGCCGATGTTACGTATTAGTCTGGAATAGTCGGCAGAATACGCTAAATATTTGGTAGATAAGAGTAGGGAAAAAGTCACTTGGTGGCAAAAACCGACTCGGATCACGGATATATTAGAGCCAGCCGGAACAGAGATGGGTAGAGCGTGCTGAAAAAAACGCCATATGCCAAGTTTCATCAATATACACCCACCATGGACCCACTTTCATACTGTGGATGAAATGGAACATGGAAGCAGTTTTGACAATTGTATAATTCGCTAATTTAATACCAGCACTTATGCGTGTCCAATTTGTGCGTGATTTTGTATTTATGTGCTTAATTCTACTGATTTATGTATATTAAAAATAAAAAGAGCCCACTTGCTTGTCACAAATATAATAATAAGGAACAAAAGGATACAAAAATAAGTACTGATCCCTCCTGTGCGATGACGATATGCGTTGTGCGACGTGTATGCGTTTAACACCTTTTCGATGTTTTATTGTAACGGATTATTTGTTGTTTTATATATATATATATATATATATATATAAACAAACGTTAATGATCCTTCCGCAGGTTCCCCTACGGAAACCTTGTTACGACTTTTACTTCCTCTAAATGATCAAGTTTGGTCAACTTCCCAGCAACGCCGACGGCCGTGAAGCCTCATAATCATCGCTAGTCCAAATTTTTTTCGTCCTAACTTTTTTGTTCCTAAATTTCTGTAACTATCATCGGAAGTCATAATGATCAGTTGTCCTAAAATTTTTCTTCATAATTTCATTACTAAGAACTTGCTTGAAGTCATAATTTTGTTAATCATAACAGTTTTCTTCATAACGGACATACAAATACTTGCGCGGGTAAAGTCTTCAACGCCCATTGGCCGAAATTTTTGCGCGCAGCTTCGGTGCCCGCCATTTTGTCTGGCGCCATGAGCGGGAAACCACGAGTTCACCTGTCATTGTATATTGTAATTTACGTATAGTGCAACAAGGTCTTTATTGAAATGGTCGCCACGCCGGCCGCCGCGCCGTTGGGCCCGCGGAACACTATCGGCACGGGCACGTTGCCCGCTGACATGTAGTACGTTTTCGCTGCGGAGTTTATTATCTGGAAACAATTATATATTAACACTAACAGACAGGCTATGCATCTTAATTATACAGGGGGATATTGTACAATACGGTGCTTAGGTCTATACAATACAGTAGGTATCCGTGCACATAGATGGCGTTAGCAAGCGCGTCAAGGGAAACAGTTTGCGACTTGACCATGCACTTATGCTGTCTAGTGTACATAACAATAAGTAGATAACTTATTTTCGCTGTAAGTTTTTAATGCCGACTATACTTTTCTCTACACAGTCCTCAACTGTTAAGTTGTGATGATTCTAACTGATTTACAGAACCTCTAAACGCACCATCACACCAGCCACCAGCCGTCATGAGATCATGACACCATAATATATATTTATAAATAATAATGTATAAATCAGCCTTTATACGTCCCACTGCTGGGTACAGGCCTCCTCTCATTGTTGAGAGGGAACAGGCAGTAGTCCCCGCGCTGGCCCAGTGCGGGTTGAGGACTTTACATACATCATTGAATTTCTTTCGCAGATGTAAGCGGCACCATGAAATTAAATGAAGTGAAAATTATATATGCACGTAGGAAATGTGTTACAATTTGCAGTTGCAGTAAATCTGGTGGACTCACCACGCCCTACCTTTTCAGGTGTTCATATATCTAATTACAATTACACTCATTATATTAACTAAACAAAAATAAATTAAATGTCAAGAAAGAGTTAACATATACAATTAAAAGGAATCATTCAAAAAGTCATTGATATTATAATAAGTATAATAACATTTGTACATGAGAAACTACTACATTCCTTAATAAGTTTCGCTTCTGTGACTTCAAACTATCGGGTGTGATGCACATGATATAGCAGTTTTTGGAGGTAAGTGCTAGATTAGCTGCAGGTTTATGTAGCTTATGCTTATAGTCTGCTCGAACGAACATTACGGGTACGTACTTCTATTTCTATAAAATGGGTTTTATACTTATGAACAAAAACAGTTAAGTACCTCCAAGATAGAAAGACACGAGAAGATAAGTATGCCATTTATCGACGAAGAACGGCCGGCATGATTCCCTTCATGAATCCCAAAAATTGCTCTTATACAACGTTTCTGTGCCTACCTACCTACTTGGTCTTATCAGAACAATCACCCCATAAGACTATTCCATACCGAAAAATGGAATTCACATAGCCATGATATGCTACTAACTAGAGCGGCTTGTAATACTTCATTAGTTGCTATTTCAACGGAATCTTATCAGAATCTGCATCTGAATCTGATACTTTTGTACTTTTAAGTACATAATAGGGAATAACTATGCATGTGGTTTAGAAATGTTCAAAAAAAATCATGTGTAATCTTTATTGCTTAAGAAATATACACACATGATTATTTTTACAAATTATCATGTTTTTATTGAATCTCTATGCGAGATTATGTGCGCGGTCACTTGACTCGCTTTATACCTACATCTTATATATGCTATTATTAAAAGTTCAAGCAGCAAGTCTTTCCCCACTAACGGGGTAAGACTAACAGCAGCCTTTTATTACCTTTTATCAACCAAAATAAGGTTCATTTTCGTATCTATTTGTATTTTTATTAATTTGTGGGAAGACTGACATATGATTAAAATCAGGGGTGTAGAACCAGGGCAGTCTTATATAAAAATTAGAGAAATAAGTGCTGTACCTATATAATATAGTTCCTACAAAAAAAGTTTATTACATCTGGTTCGGGATAAGACTAACATATGTTTGTCCGTCCCAGATGGACTGAACGCGCGTTAGGACTATTCAAGTTAGTGACTTTAAAGGTCAGTGCCCACTAGACCTTATCATACCATGACCGTAACATGCAAAAATGCAGATGCAAAAAAAAACCTTGTTGCACTCCGTGCCGGCAGTAGTGAAATCTTGAATAATTTTAATTTTGCAAAAGAAACTGCTGTGGTGCTAAACCGTTGTGTGCCAGCGGCGCGCAGCGTTAGTCGCTCGTATTTAATCGACGATTAATTTAATCGTGACTAAATTAGTCGAAACTTACGATCGTCATTTTTAATCGTTAGTCGCGAGTAAATAGGTTAATCTTAATCGTTAGTCGCGAGTAAATAGGTTAATCTTAATCGTTAGTCGATTACATTTTGCCCATCACTGCTCGCAACCAGACGCTCGATATTTATCGACGATACTGCATACAGATCGTGGATTTTTGGATTTCTAGAAATACAGCGATCCGTATCACGATACGTGATATACTTATACTACACACTCGATAAACATCGTGATCCTAGATTACGATCCAAATATCGCGATTCATATCGAGCGTGTAGCATTCGCCATAGATCCAGATTTTGATTGAAAACGGTGATGCCACCTACTCGGCAAACTTCTAGGTAGCTGTTGCTGTAGCGAACTAAAATATCAGTGTTGTTACATTCAAATATTTTATTTGATGTAGGGAGATTGATACGTGCTACGTAAATGAATATGAGCAGTTAAATAATGAGAAAACCTGTAGTATTCAGGTTTTAATAAACATACAATTGTACATTATTTGAAATAATACACGGAGAAATATTGAATGACAATGACATGGCAGGCAGGAGCAAAATTAGAGGTTGGCAAGGAAGGAGGTTGCAAATAGATCATATCACGTCAAGGAGAACAGTATATTGTATAATGGTAACACAACATTGTGTCTGCTTGACATAAGTATAATGTCGTTTTGCGTGAAATATGTTGACATAATTTGCGTCAATAAATCCAATTAAAATTTTAATATTCAACGAAGTTTGTTTGTGATTTGTGCATTTATCTATTACTGGGCAGAAGCTAGTTACCTATAGTTCACGTACCTACTTATCTAACCCTTTATTTGTATGGAGCTACGATGTAAAACGAGTTCCACGCGGACGAAGTTGCGGGCAGAAGCTAGTTACCTATAGTTCACGTACCTACTTATCTAACCCTTTATTTGTTGCGACCGGTTACAATTGCTATACTTTGTTAGATAAACCATCTACTTAATGTAGTATGATCCGAGATAACTTCTCGTAGCGACAATAATTTACTAAGTTTGGATGCAGTGTACTACTTATTATTTTATTGTTGATGAACTTTGTTATCATTATCACAGGTTCAGAGGTGACACGTCCCGATTTTCATTCAGTAATTAGTTTGATATTACTTAATTACCGAAAATGATAAAACTCTTTGGTCAGATCACCATGATATTCGCGGACGATGCCCGCGTTCATCGCGTGATTAGGTCAAAATTTTAAATAATAAAGGGTTTATTTTGACTCAAAATAAACCCTTTATTATTTAACACTATTTGTCAGAAAGTGTACGGTACGATGATCAGTTTTTCTTACTCCATGTTTTTCACGTCATAAACACGCTACTCTACGTTCGTTTACCCCGCAACCCGCGGATTGAACACTATCAAATCTGTTTTCCATGACTTTTCCAAACATAAGTAACCAGCAAGAATATTGTTTAAGTTTTGCTTAGTAAATATACACTCCTAATTGGATACGACAAACAGTAAAATCCCTAACAAACAGTAAATCGACACCAACAATGACTATTGTTATTGTTATCGAAAAAGTGCAATCTAACAAAAATTTATAGATACCTACAAAATGTTTTCTAGTCTTATTAAGACGACATGTAACTATAAGTATAAACGATCAAGGGCTCACCATTGCCCTAACGCGCTTCTTTGCAAAATTTTAACGCAGGCTCTCAAAATTAGGATGCACCATTAGCTAGGTAGGTATACATAAAATACCTACATGAGTGTAACAAAAATGGGGTATGAAGCGATCAAGGGCTTAACATGTATCGCCTGAGCCCATAGGTAATTGTAACCTGGTTCCAGAAATGTACGTCCAAATAACTGAACTGCAAGTAAGCAAATAATTCTTCTGCAATGTTCAATCTCTGCCTGTAGAATTTAGGATGTTACATAAGAGATAAGCCAAGCATGCAAGCAAACAAGCGGATCTCCTAAGCCCTAATCATGGTTCTTCAGATAATTAAAGTAATTTGATAACGACGGAAGGAAGCCAACGGATTGTTGTATTAGTATGTGGCTGTCGTGGGACCTTCACCCACATTGTTACACCATCGGTGAGGTCGCGTGTGACATCACTGTTCGAACGGGAGTGTGCTCGGTCTGAAATAGATATGTGTCTTTAACTGTGGACACATTGAATTCTCATATCAATATTGGGTAGGCGACGTGTCTGTGACTCCTCTTGAATCGCATACGTCAATAGCCTGTCTCTATGTGCCATTATTTTTACTACTGTCCTGGTATTAAAAAGAGATTGCAATCTAAATGCTTTATATTAACATAGCTTCGCCGGGATCTTGATTTAGAAATGTTCTACGACGTCAGTATATGTACCAACTTAGTGAAATGATTATCCCCGCCATTTCACCTATTCATCCCGACACTCCAGAGACTATCGGCTATTCCAAAAACTCTTCAACAACTTGTTATTGTTGTTGAAGACATAACGAACGTGAACAAAGGTAATTAAAACAATAGATAATCGCATTAAAATATTATACCAAAAATCCTGGGCATCCAGTTCAGTAACTAAGTGTATGTAGAGGTCTAGTTTCTTTAGGCGTGACGGGTGGAGTGAGGCGCACGAGCGCGTTAAGAATAACAGGCCGGGTGTCAGTCAACAACATCTATAGTCCAACCGCTTCAATCACTCCTTGTCTGCGCGGTGCGCGGGGGGTATAAATAATAACATATTCTAGATTATGTAATTTAGTCACGTGTAAAAGAGATGAATTTAAAAAAGTTGCGCGGGAAGAAATTAAGCTGCATGAATTGTTCTCGGAACCACATTTCAAGCGCAGGACTTGAGTTGTTTGTTTGTATTAATTTAATTTCATACTTGATTGCTGCGAAGAAAGGGTAAAAAAACAACTAACTCTGTTTAACTCGTTTGGGCAGCCCAATATACGTACGTAATAAACATATACGAGCAAATAAGTATTGCGAATACAGATTATGATTACAAAATATTTAACAATACCTAACCTGCATAAGTGTCTAATTTTAAGTTTGTATGTATTTTTAAATAAAGGAAAAATTTAAAAATTTAATGCTCCGAGCCGGATTCGAACCGGCGACCACAGGCATTCATGGCCCGTCGCTACTAACCAACTGAGCTATCGGAACAATCCGGTTCGGGCACCAAATTCTTCAATCAGTTCCTTCCGGCTCGGAGCATTAAATTTTTAAATTTTTCCTTTATTTAAAAATGTATAATTTCGTTAGCAGCGTAACTGCTGAATACAAAATTAATTAAGTTTGTATGTCCTGTATTTGATTCCTGTATTGAGGTGTGCAATAAAACTATGAAGTACTACTAACTGTAACACACTCACTTTTCTGTATTTTGCTATTTTGAATTATACCCGCCTTAATTCAACAGTCCAATCTTTTATTTAACACCTACGGCCCTGCATAGATTTTACAGTGACGCAGCTGACAATGACATCATTACATGACGGCCTGCTTATGTATGCTACTAAGTATGAAAACTAAACCGCTTAAATCCATACTAATATTATAAATGCGAAAGTGTGTCTGTCTGTCTTTCTGTCTGTTACCTCTTCACGCTTAAACCGCTGAGCCGATTTTGATGAAATTTGGTATAGAGATAGTTTGAGTCCCGGGGAAGGACATAGGTTAGTTTTTATCCCGGAAATCCTCCCCCAAGGGAGTGAAGTGGGGGTGAAAGTTTGTATGGAGCTACGATATAAACGAGTTCCACGCGGACGGAGTCGCGGGCAGAAGCTAGTATAATATAAAAACAACCACAAAACAGAGCAAGTCAAACATAACCGTATAAAAATATATGAGCTCAAATTATTCACGCTTTGATACCGCGTGGTCTCGAGTGAGACACGTAAAATGGGGATGGAATTGGTTGGAACGAACCTCATTCATTGTTTAATAGTACATTACTACAGAGGCCGGGAAGTAAGGGGTTGCCGGCCGAGTACATATAGACGGCCGAGCGTAGCGAGGTCGGATAGTTACGAGGCTGGCAACCCCTTTTCACGCCGAGGTATGTATAGTGCTTTTCTCAAACATGCAATGAAATAAATTAAAAAAACTCCAAGAAATCAAACTTTAATTTTCATGGCTGAACGCCGTGGTCCTGTGCCACAAATTGTGGAATGGAAATTAAAAAAGACCATCTTGCCGGCCTAGGCCTCCAATTTTGTATGAAATGCCATTAAGGGTCTCTCATCTGGCTGCGCCCGAAACGTGACACTTCGAAGCCCATTATGAAGAACACAACGTCAATATTTCATTGCATGTTTGAGAAAAGCTAATTATCATGCCTGACGTTACAATATGGAGTAAGCTGCTAGAAAGATTCACGTGAAATAAGAAATATATATACAGGTACGAAATAATTAAGTAGGTGCTTGTTTTGTTATAATCCAAGCGGGATCAGATTAGGGAACAAATACCCCGTTCTGTCGGTAATTAAATATCTGTGGCCGACTACTGACTCCTGTGGTGTGATATACTGGACAATCATATTAAGCCACGTTATTCTCTCTTATAATAACCGAAATTGTATTACGGATGAATCATAGTTAATAAGTAGGTAAATCAGATAAGTTGACGTCAATAATGGCATTTCCTGCGCTTTGCATATGAAACGTAACGACTTATGCTACCGAATTCACGAGTATTTATTACGCTAACGCGCGTCAAACTAGGAATCGGAACCCCGGGCTCAAAACCAGGGTCTCAAATCTCGATTGCTACCGATTTACGCAAAAGCCAAAGAAAACGTGGTCGTCCACGGAAAAAGATATTTGCAAGTGCATTTTCTATCGCATGTACAGGGTGTTTTTCTGAATTTCCTTGAACTTCGGCATATTGCAGAGTCCATTCACCGAAACAAAGTAGCATAATTAGTTTTTCAAAAAAAAAAAAAAAATTTTTTTTTCAAAACGGTTGTAGCTTCGTAGTTCTTTGAGATATCTGAATGGGATTTTCATCACTATGCATATTTTTTTGCCTTCTTTCTTTTGGAGTAATAATAATTTTCGAGTCTGCACCCGAATTATTGTCTGCGAAGTTGGACATTTTTATATTAAAAAAAGTGAACACAATTTTGCAGTTTTTCTTTAATACGAGTATGTTCAAAATTGATAACTAAAGGGCCAAAGCGTCTCCATTGTCTCCAAGTACGAATCCGAGTTCAGACCCCGTATCATGGTCGGCCTTATCACTCGATAAGTGACAAGATAGGGGCATCGACTCGTTCTATCAAACGGTGTCAGCCAGTGCGACAATATTGAATAGAATAAAAAAAACCGCCGCGATATAATTCAACATGATCAATTTATCTTTTACGTAACTGAAGGTTAATCTTTTTGTAAAAGTATAGTAAGTACCTCTATTTAACACAAACTAAAAGAACAAATATTATTGGAATTGATAATACTACTCGGATATTCTCGAATGTAAGGAATGGAATGTATACTAGTATATGGCATGGGCACTCTATGGCAAAGCAATATGGGTTAAATTCGAACTAATAATTAATAATAATTTTTCTTTATTCAAAAAGCCATGTCACTTTGACAACTAGTGCGTCGAGTACTCGGACGGTTACCTTATTGTATTTCAACATACTTGTAAGGTTTTCGAATATAGTATTTTAAATCTACTTAAAATTGTGTTGGTATTTATTTTGATATACTTACCTACCTATCATCATCATCATCAGCCTACGTCCCACTGCTGGGCACAGGCTTCCTCTCATTAATGAGAGGGAACGGGCAGGCCAGTAGTCTCCACGCTGGCTCAGGGATTGGGGACATGACATACATGTTTGAATTTCTTCTAAGATGTATGCAATGTGTGAGGAACTCACGGTGTTTTCCTTCACCGAAAAGCTAACGGTAAAGTCAGTCATCTAGTTAAGATTCTTTAAGACCTACTTTTTTATAAAACTCATTGGAATTCGTTTTTTTATTGGAATTGAACGATAGAGTTGTCTTTTGAATCGCTTTTTTGATGCAATTTCGGCATCTTAAAAACTGATTATACAATATTTAATTATTATTAGTTTTAACCCTTACAACTTGCTCTAATCCATCATTATGATAAAACTAGCGTATTGCAAAGAACGCAGACCAGAAAGTCAACGGACTTACTACACGTACGGACGCCGTGAAAGAATTTTTGAAATCGGATATGCGAATCTGGATATTACTTATTATGTAAGGACCACCGTCTTCAATCTGTTTTAGCAACACAGAGGCAAATTCATGTTAGGGGCGAGACTACAAACTAATCCTGATGTTATTCACGAATTAATTACGTTGATGTACCTCAGGGACATTTATTTTCTTAAATAGCCTATTCCTAATAAAATAACTTTTATAGGCGCAAAAAACACTAAAACGGAGTATTTTCGTAAAATCAGAACCAATAAAAAATCGACAAATTGTCTTTTACTAGCTATGTAATAGTAATAGTAGATTACTGCAGAGGCCGTGAAGTAGGTAAGGGATTGCTGGACGAGATTGGGGTAGACGGCCGAGTCGTAGACGAGGCCGAATACAACGAGTCCAGCAATCCCTGTCCCGGCCGAGGATTGTATAGTACTTTTTTCAAACGATGTGAGGAAATATTAAAATTAAAATAAATACAAGGTAATCAATTAAATAATAGGTAATTTGCGCCTTTTTTATTTTTTAAACATGCCATTTGAACAAGCCGTTCGAGCACCATGTTTAACCGCACATAAAGTATAGTACCATAGATTATTTTTATTTTTTCTATGAAGCAAGTATGCTTACAGTGTCTAGTGGTGGTTGGCAGTATGTAAATTTTCCTTTGTCAGTTTAATATTAGTAAGCAAATTTAAAAAGCTAGAGTAGCGGACAATAATGGTTTTACTTAGGGTTTTCATACATTACTTCTTGGCGTAAGGCCAAGAAGTAATGTAGGGAGCCATAAACAAGAAACTTTACGTCTTCATTTCGTGATATTAACGCGTACATTTCCGAGCATGTTTGAGAAAAAAAACTTTATAGTACATTGTGATACAAGTGAGGTAGGTATGTTGATAATTACATCAGAGGCGGAATTGTTCATTCCGCCTCTGATGTAATTATCAAAGGTTACATACGATGTTTTTCAACACATTTTGCGAGGAAAAAATCCTTTGATAATGACATCGTCGGCTCACTTATCAACAACCCCGCCTCTGATGTAATTATCAACATAGCTCACTTGTATTATAATGTACTATTTTACATCTGCCGTATTACATCCACCAATCACAACTCTTTAAAAAAAAAAGTATTTGCTATGAACTAACCAGAATACAGCTACAGCTATATTAAAATCGACCAATCAGGAAACAGTATTTATTTCAAGCAATAGGTGTTTTTTATTCCCTAAATCACAATCATTAAAAAATTACCCGCGTCTGATAATCTGTTTTTTTTTACTATTTTCTCACAGTCGAAGTGAAAAGTAGACTGTATAACTATAGTATAGTCTAAAAGCCATTTTACCCCTCGAACTATTTCCCCTCACATCGTTTGGGAACATTTATAACCATCTCGTGGTAATATAGCTTATTGTAGACCCTTCTCATACAATCTACTATTTAGGTACTTACGTCAAAACGTCAGCCATCCCATTCGTCCACACTCATTGCTGTGGAATAATACAATTCCGCGTTGGATCTATATTATTTATTTCACTTTCTGAATGGATGATATTTTATCCTCAGGCTTTGCTTGCGTTTTTTCTAATACGCAGGCAGAAGGCAGCTAGTAGGTATGGAAGTTCCTAACTAAAACTAGTTGGTCTCTTAAAAAAAGAAAAAAAATTGAAATTGACAATTCCCTTAAAATGGGGTGAGTAGGGTTCGCGGGGAGAGTTGGGTTATGAATGGGGTGAGATGGGATTTTAAGGCTACTGCTACAAAAATAATGTATTTTAATTTAAAATGGAGCTAGTAATACTCATAATAAAAAAAAAACGATCCAACAATCTTCCAAAATCAACATAAGTTACATAAAAGTACCTACTCGTACCTCGGTCGCAAACGTGGTTGACTTAAAAGTGACTTCATGGTAGGTTCCTAAGTATTCAAGGTAAGTATATACTTCATAAAATCGACATAATTTGCTGATATACCTAAGGTGAGTAGGTACGTAATTTCCAATGGCGTGGCGGTGACACGGTTATTATGGCCGACGACAGTTATCATGACTATGCAATATAAGAATATACAAGCGCTGTTACTCATAAAGGTTACTGCATTTACTTGACTATTGTTTTGGCTACATCGGTTATAATATGCATACATCATACATAATTACGGGCATCGTCAAACAAAAATTAACTCGGTGTCACCGTTCGGATACTTACGCAGAGGCCGGTGTCTTGCATTCTTTATTTAAAAAATATACGTTCCTATTTCGATTTTGAAATTTTATTCGCCGCGTGGATTAATGCTATTAATTAGATTACGGGCTATGCACTAAAATTCTTTATAAAAAAATACGTCACTATTTCGAATACAATTGAATCCGCCGTGTGGCTGAATGCTATCAGAGCTTTTGAGCTGTGTGTATTATATTATTATTAAAAATGTGCTCATTCAACTTTTTCGCTGTTTGGAAGCTGTAAGGCCTGTAACACACTAAAAATATGAAAAAAATCTCAAAAGTAGAACTTTATAAAAACTTACTAGGAAAATTATTTTGAACCTGATAGGTTGAATAGTTTTTGAAAAAACAAAATAGATTCTGGACGAAAAACTACGGAACCCTACACTGAGCGTGGTCCGACACGCTCTTGGCCGGTTTTTTTATATCACATATGTTGCTGTGCCCTTTCAGGGCGTCACATGGATAGGTACCTATCTATTAATTGTTCCACCTAATAATTAGAGTCGAACAGTCGATATATCAGACTATGGCCTGTTTAAAAAGTATGCAGGTAATCACTAATCATTAATCAATCAGTCTATAGTCAGCTTCAGATTTATTAAATCGTGTAGGTTCACGGTCATGCAAAGATTTAGCTTGGATCGCATCTTACTGTTTCTGTGGACATAACCAAAGTTAAGCTATAAAATCTAATTTTAGTTGGGCTCAAAAACGCTATCCCTTCTCATATACACATTTGTAAAGTCACCACCATTAATTTCAGCCATGACAGAAAGAAAGAAAGAAAGATACATTTATTCGTGACAAACACAAGGCAATTTACATACAATAACATACAGTTGCGTAATTTGCCACGAAATGGTCGCAGAGCTATACTTTTCTAATCGGTCTGATCGTTTCTGTGACCGGAATATTGGGTAACGTATTGACGCGTTTTCTTTATGGCATGTAATGCTCGTTGACGTCAGTACACCCACCTGTGGTTATGTTTTTAATTTATTGTTTTCAGTTATGCGAACTTTATTTATAGCTTACAGCCTGTTATCCACTTGTCTACTTTGAAAGCGTGGTATTGTACAGCCTTTCAGTTCAAGGTTGTTATTGTTCTGGCTATAATATTTATATCCATTGATAGTTAGGACTTTAGGACATCATCGGATAAATATAATCCTAAAAGAAAAAAGGCTGATTAGCCAAGTGTGTGTCGGGCCACGCGCAGTGTAGGGTTCCGTAGTTGTCTGTCCGTCTAAGATCCCTTTACTTTGTTATAAGTAGGAAAGTACCCTCACTTTGTGGACATAGATATTATAACTTTTTCGGAATATTATGAAGTATTATCGACTTCGACATATGAGGAAATGTGGGACGTTTAAATATGCTCGCGGCATTCCCCCGCTGCACTGCCAATTTTTATGTTTTGTCAACATTCTGGTCACAAAATAATGATAAATATTATAGCCGCATCTTCCCTATTGTAGCAAATGCTGATAAGATATTCTTTTCACACCTGCTACTTATTCTGAAAAGACCACATTACCATGCAAACGAAGTCACAGGTAGTAATGTAATAAATACCTACAGCTAGTAATGTAATAAATACCTTTCTGGAAATCGCTGGTTACGAGGTCTTGCTATTACCTAAAGCCATCAACCTCAACCGGTAACCTATCGAAGTTTCGAAAAACACTTGCCCGATTTTCCTACCCTGCTTTTTGACGAACCGTGAGTGTTACGTAGTTTGATTTCAGTAGACTAAACATAACGGTCATAACATAATACAGTGTACCGACGCGCCGATCATAGGGATGTGGGCAGCTCGTAGTACATACGTTTTGTTTAATGTCAATGCTGAAACTGTACTGACATTGCTACGAATATAATCTTTGTTAACGCGGTGTCAACAACTTCGCATGTTTATGACATCTTTTGGTAGCTCAATAAGAACTTGTTTTTCCACAAGAATTATTAAATGAATGTATTATTAAGTATTCCACAAGAACACAAAACATAAAATACAGTTAACATGTAGTTCATGCACTTACACATAATGTTCGACCATCGGGTATGGGAATTGTACAGTGAATTTTAGGGTGAGCTTTAGTTTTATTTAATGTTCTGCTTATAGATATAAGAGCTTTTGGAGTTGTTTGCGGGAACTTATGAATTTGCGACGGCTTTTAATCCGTCCTTGGGAGGCTAATGACAGCGTAATGCACTTAGCTCGCGACGAGCCGGGTTCGGGGAGTGACACTCACACCGTAGCGTAAAGCGCAATTTACACGTGCAAAATATTCCATGCAACTTTCATTACATTGCGGGTTACCGAGGTGTTTATTCTGCGTTTTATCGATCAAACCCCGCAATGTAGTATAATACACACTAAAAAAGACATGCCTTCTCTTTAAAAGGGAGAAACCGTATATATCAAAAAACAACCGCACAGTGTGAAGAACTCCGGCGTTAGAAAGATTTTTACGTGCATTTCGTTCAACAAGAAGAATGATTGAAAACGCATTAGGTAGGTATACTAAAAGAAAAATTTCCTTGTCTCAATCATTTACGAGTGCAGCCAATAATTGCAACTAAAATTATATTATCCAGCACTACGTAACATTCGCAAAAAACATAATACTCACTCATTCGGAGCACATTCCGTGCTTACGAGACATTGAACACTCAATTGCCCTGCTCCAAAATGTTTTTGATAATTTTAATGCACTATTAACTAGTAAATTAGCACTATAACCTCCAATTCCACAATTTTACACACAAGACGATCTACCAGCGTTCGTGGCGCAAATGGCGACCGCCGTTAAGTTCGCCGCCGACGGAACCGATTTTGAGCAAATAGGAATAGTGGCCTAACTTCGTGGCAATTAAAGAGCCGGCTGTTTTCGAAGTTGTGCATGTATTTTGTGATAAATGGAGAGGAAATAAGTAATTAAATTTACCTTTCTAGGCGACAATCATACTCTTGTAAATTTAGATTAGCCAAAATGGTTGTCAAACTGGGAAAAACAAATTATGACGGCTACCTTTGTTCAAAAAAGTTTGCGTACTGTAGCTTACAAAAGTCCGCGTTTTGTCTATAACAATTAATAAAAGAAAACTCGGCAAAACTTCAAGCACACTACAAACGGGTGCAATTTGTAATACAACCTTGCAATAGTTGGAAAAAGACAGCCATACATTATTAGGTACTAACCAGTCTAGCCATAGCAAGTTGTTGTGTCAAAGTTCTAGGCGTTTAAAAGTCAAAACACGTGGTTAAAAGGTAAAAGTATACACTAATGGAATTTCATACACTTTCCTGGCCGCTAAAACTGTACAGTAAATGATTTGCGCTCGTCAGTAACGAGGAACTTCGTACTATTTTTGCGACAGGAAGACGAACATTTCCGAGCATATTGGAGAAAAAATATTTTTGACCCCATTACCGTTTTGTACGAATCCATGGGGATAGATATTCAATCTTACTTACTCTGCAGACTCTTTTTGAACCTAAATACTTACAGAAACAGAATACACTGTGCATACGCAAGTCCTATCAAAATTTACATACAAATGGGTGACCGATTGAGCTGAAATTTTGGGTATAAGTATAGTTTAGATGACAATTCAATATTATGTTACCATCGAGCTGATCTGATGATGGAGACAGAAGGTGGCCATGGGAATTCAGTACTTAACCGACGTAACCCTGTTGAGTTCGGGCTCGTAAGAATCGTCTCAATGAGCTGTTGATGACGGTATACAGAAAAGTACAGTCGGCAATAAAAGCTTGTACCAAAAAATGATTTTTTTGACAGAAAGTTATTTAATAATTGTGACTTAAGGAATAAATGATTGGTCGATCTTAATACCTAACTGTATTATACAATTGTTTAAAAAAAAGTGATTGGTGGGTTTTATACGGTGAAGTTTTGACTGGCCAAATTAATATGTTTTGGTGGGATCCATAAAAGATTTCACCTGGGAAAAAAAAGGTCTCAATCATTTTTTATGAACCGAGTTGAATTTTCCCAACGTTGGTTCGAAAATTACGTGATTACCCCTCTGGAACCCGATGCGACTGCGATTTCGTGGTTGGTCCCATGGGAAAGGTTGTTCAGTATGATCATCTTATTCGCTTTTTGTCATTCCGGATCATGACCCCGTTAACACCCTGTATAACGTCAAGGGGATAATTTTATTTCATTTTTCATTTATTTTTTCACTAGCGACCCGCCCCGGCTTCGCACGGGTACTTCCTCTTGAATCACTCTGAATCTATTAAAAAAACTGCATCAAAATTCGTTACGTAGTTTTAAAGATCTAAGCATACATAGGGACAGACAGCGGGAAGCGACTTTGTTTAATACTACGTATGTAGTGATGAGCAACATACATTGCATTTGAAATTAACATTTACACATTAGAATCTCACAAATAAATAGTAATTTACTAATACAATAAAAAAATATATAAGTATAATATAAATATAATGTCTTTACTAAGAAATAATTTCATTGCGTTATCTATAAGGTTTAAAGAAGAGATACAAATTATTAAATGTCCGGGTGTCTTGACATTTAATAATTTGTATCTCTTTTTTAAATACCTTACAAGAAAATAAGTAATGTTAATAATAATGTCAACAGCTCTAGAGAGTTACCATTATTTATTTTCCTTAAATTCCTCTATTGAATGAAATACCCTTTTAATAAAAAAGCCTTCAACTTACTTTTAAACACATTTACATTTAAGATTTCCTTTAATTTAACGGGTACCGGGCGACCGTCGCGGGCAGGGTCGCGTGCGGGCCATATGGCGCGCCTGTTATGGTAGCTGCCGGTTTTGTGTCCAGCCACATTGTGCTGAGACACTACTTAAATACATTTATGTATTATGTGCTGTGAATGTCAAAGTTCGGCCTTTGATAGTTCAACGCATCTTTGCGCGCGGCTATGTTAGCGTAGGCTTGTAAATACTAGTAAATAGCTTGCAATGATCATCATCATATCAGCCGAAAGACGTCCACTGCTGGACATAGGCCTCCCCCAAAGAGTGCCACAATGACTGGTCCTGTCTCCTGAGCCAGGTTCGAGCGGACTCCCGCGACCTTTACCAGGTGCCCCTCTTACAAAGAGCACCCCAAACCATCACTGATGGTGAGCTCTGGAACCTAGGCACATTCTTTTCATACTCTGGAATGTCTTCTATCCGTGCTGCCCACAACCGGTCGTTCTGGGCGTTATGAGGCTGCTCTAACACAAAGAGTTTCTCGTCCGAGAAAACAAATTCGTCACCTGCGTGCCAAGAAAGTATGGTCATTTTGGCATTATAGAAGATACCTATCATGTTATTATGGAATGTGACCGGAACGCGGACGCGAGAAGGAACATTACAAACGAGATTTTATTCGAAGTGGGGGATGCAATCAAATTTTGGCGCACCCATTATCTGATGAAGCACAACTCGCAGCGGGTCATGCATCAATTTATTTACCAAGATACCTACGCATGATAAGATGTATGTATAAACGAATCGATGTATGTGTGTCTGTAAACTTATATTACCTACTCCTTTTTAAAATTCGGAATCAATACAGAAGCAACCCTAGTGAGTCGGGCCAGTTTAGGTATGTATTTTCAAGGACGGCATATACATCAATCATTATTCGTGAGGTAAATAAATAATTTGTTCCTTAGAAACAGGGCTTAGCCTAATCTCATTAATACCCGAGTTATTGACATAAATATACTATCTACGGTTTATCTACAAATTCATAATCCTCTGAAACCCTACTAGTAAGAGCAATAGAGGTGATATAATAGGTATAAGTATTAAATGTTTAAAAAATATTAGTTACTATAACTGAAGTTATATTCTCAATTATCTATACACGGTAGCAATGTATGGTTATGATTTATGATGATGAATATACATACAATGTGTCCCGTGTCTAAGTACAGAAACGAGTAAGGTTGAAACTAGACTTAATTAACCCTTCAGCTGTGGCGAAAAAACATGGCCGCTTACCCACGTCTGTGGCAGTACGTGGACGCCTCTCGAGAACCTTTCCGCCCCAACGGCCAACCCACTGCCGGTTATGTTTAGTGATTCGGAGAGATATATCGGTTACCTTCATTCTGCTGCAGATAATCTCATTATTGATGCGATGATAAAATGTACATTAACAAAATGAAACCTTCAAACAAAATCCATAGGGGACAATTACGAGATTGATTTCCGGATGTGTTTGTAAAAACCGCAGGGTCCAGTGGTATTTGTGTAAATACTCACACATTGTATAGTAAAAGATATAAACAATAGACTAGTTCACTCTTTTTAACACATTCAGTGCCCGAAACCCGACTAGCGGGTGCCTAGTCGCTTACATACGAGGAAAACCACGGGATCGACTATGAGCGTAGCACGTAGCGATTCTTGACTGTGAATGATTTAAAACTTTCGCTGCCAAGAATCGCTACGCGCTACGCTCGTAGCCGATCCCGTGGTTTTTATCGCATGTAGCGGAAAGCGCTACCCGCTAGGTGGGTTCCTGGCAGCGAAATGATTAAAATTCCTATGTCTTAGATAAATAAATAAAATATGTTCGGACAGTCTTACACAAATCAACCTAGTCCCAAATTAAGCAATGCTTATTGTACCTACTATGAAACACAGCGCATCAGTCTGCCAATAGCGTGGCGGCTGCGCGGGAGTCAAGGCCGCGACGCGGTTATGTAACGCCGGGCTGGGGGGCGAGGGGCGCGCGCTGCTGCTGACGGGCGAAATACCTACTCATTCATCAAAGATGATGATAACTGATTGACGGACAGTCCATGCCTCCTCACACTCGGCGCTTCTGCACCGAACGCGCCATGCCAAGAGCGCATCGTGTGTCGTGCCGTACCACGCACGCCGCACCGGCACGCTTACCAACCCTATTCCGCATGCATGAGCATTATTTTATATCGGCGCTGTGGCTCCTGCGCCGGCTGGGCTAGCGGTTCGCGCGGACGCTGTAGGATTAGGCGCCCTAGGTATAAGGCGCTATTATCGGTCCGTTCAAACGTTTGTCACTAAACCCATTTCCATGAAATTTTTCAACTCTTTCCCTTCAGAATAAAGTCGATAAATGCCTGACAAAACTCTGACGTTAAAGTAACTCTCAAGTGTCATTCGAAGCCACTTGTGCTATGGAGCCTTATAGCATTAGTTAGTCATTCGAAAATCAATAACGGACTTGACTAGTTAAACTTGACTTTACAGTTATACCTGTGTGCTGAGGCGGTTATTAGTGTAATATTGGCATTGGATCAACAACCTTGCTGGACGAGGATAGATAGAACTTCATTAAGTAACTGAAACGTATTTGGCGTATAGGCCTTTTTTATTTAGCGCGATACCCTTTCTCCCGTCGCGTGTTTCGTGCGGTTCGGTATATCTTCTGTTGCCGTTCGCGGGCGGAGTCAGTCGCAAAGAGTATAATAAGTATATTTATGTCAGTCGCAATCGATTCTCTTGCTTCTAACTTTGATGAAGAAGCTCAAATTCGAGCAATTCCCATCACCGTCAGGGATTATCGCTAATGAGTGCACCTGTCCTAAACCCTATGTCTGGTTTAATTCTTTGCTCGTATTAGATTTCCAGGCTGTATATATACTGTGAAAATGACGACCGGTTTAGCCTAGTGACCTGCCTGTGAAGCTGACGGCCCGGGTTCTAATAATTAATAAACAACTAAGTATCGGCAAACTTGTTTTTTTTTATAAACATATGCAAAAATGTATAACTACCTGTAACATGAAAAAGCAATATTTATTCAATATTTATATTTATTTATTTCGTTGTTCAACGGTGAGAGACATGAGGTGTTATGTGACGTGCCCCCTCTATTTTCAGTCTGAAATTTTGTTAAAAACATATTTTTTTGTTTTAAGAGGTCGTATATTATTTTTGAGTGATCAGATCTTTTTGAGTTACTGATAACTTTAGATACTGAGATACGATTCAAAACTTGTCAAAAATCGATGAAAACCTCGGGTAGCCCCTTAAAGAAATAACTCTTCCATCTCTCCAGTGCCACTCGATACAAAAGCAAGCATTCACGTCAGTTAACTCAGCACCAATTAAAACCGCACTACACCTACATTTAACCTCGCTCCAGTCCGTGAGAGGCTTAAAGACTGCAACACACTGGCGCGGCCTGCTATGGCGGTCAATAGCAAATTTGGCAGCTAATGACAACTTTACTATGGTCTCGCCAGTGTGATGTAGGCTTTGTGCGAGCCAAATATCGTCAATGTCACGGCTGCCAAATCGCCATCTTGTCTCGCATTGCTCGCAAACTTCACACTTACAATTGCTATAGTCCGTTTTTTTAAGGTTTAAACAAAGAAGCAGTCGTCGTCAACCTTTTCTGCTTGGGACAGTTACAAAGCAAAGAGGTTTTATATCAAATACGATGTCTCAAAACGTATTTATAAATACATTTAAACTTAAAAAACTACTTAAACATGTTTAACTGAATTATTTACAGATTTAATATGTAGTTATTTAGTGTCTATGTAAAATGTTTTTAAGTGTTTTCAAACCGTGGCTGTATACCGAAGGGTCTTTGCCATACGCGCCTCACGTCAAATTCAACAAAATGGACGACTGACATGATGCAGTGTTTATTTCGATTTGCATTCATTTCATCTAAAATGTATTTGTTTCCTCGCAAATGTGATGAAAAATATTGTGTATAACACGGGCGTAAGAATATTGTAAACTCGAGTCATCAAAAGCCATCCGCCTTCGGTGTCGGGCTTCTGATAGACTCTCGTTCGCAAATATTCCACTTTCGCCCCTCGTTAAACAATGTAATATATTGGGAGTGCGCTCCGAGCAGTTGGACTGGGCTGGAGCGAGGCCCTAGACGTCACTGAGGACAGGAAGGCGTGGCGAGCTTATCAAGTCCTTTTGCACCGGGGTGCCTTAGGGTAACTTACCACTTGATTGAGTGTGTCCTCCAACTCGGCCTCCTCGGGGTTCTTGCTGGACTTCTTCAGCAGGATGTCGCAGTACTTGGCCAGCAGCTCTGGACTCTTCGATGAGGAGTTGGCTGCGCGGGTCACCGCGTTACCTGGGAAATAAACACAACTTACTTAGATAAGTTGAAAATCCCCCGACATTTCGTTCTACCTACCTTCCTCTCAATTGCTGCAAAGGTTAGCTGGAAGAGATCCCTTATAGGGATAAGTTCGCCTTTGTATTTTGATCTATTGTGTGACATGTATATTCTTTAACATGTTATTGTGTACAATAAAGAGCTTATATACATACATACATTTTCATTTCAAAGTCCAATATCTCGAAAACGGCTGAACAGATTTTCATGAAACATCGCTAAGAACACTCGGGATAAAATTATCTGTGACACAAAAAAAAACGCATTCAAATCGGTCCATCCGTTTGAGAGCTACGATACCACAGACAGATACACAGAGACACAGAGACACAGACACGTTAAACTTATAACACCCCTCTCTTTGCGTCGGGGGTTAAAAAAGTAATTGATGCAAAATAATCGGAAGGCAAGTCAAATGAAATAAATGAAAATAATGTAATGTAATGTAATTTTATTCTGCAAGTAGGCCGTAATGGCACTTTTACAAGTCAAAATGCATTGTTTCCGCCCTAATATACCGTTATTTGGTTATTTGTAGAGATGCGTCAAATATATGCTGAATGCCAATACATTTTACAAATACCTATTTCTCAATTATCTCGCCCTTCGTGTTTCCTCTTAAGTACATTACTGTTTTGGTCGTGAAATACTAACTGCGTTTAGGTGCGTACCTCTACTTAAAAAAAAATGGTAAGTTTGTTTTGGCAGAATTTCATTTACTTACTCTCAACTTAATGTTATGTTATGTTACTCAAGTTCAATTATATGTTTATATGATTGTGATTATATTTTGCAATTTACACTTTATTGCAATAATTGGATGGTTTTCCATCCATATAGCAACACTACATTATGAATATTAACATAAGGGAACTGCCTTACTGCCACCTGGGGCCGTAGACAAGGTTGCGTGCTCTTCGCATAAATCGTATGCGCAACGATGCAATCCGTGTGGATCCGTTTCAATTCTCGATATTTACTCAAAACTTTAATTTCATTACGTTTTTGGACTTTAGAAATGAATAAAATTTACTTGATTTTTCGTTTATCTCACTTTTTAACTATATATTTTATTAATTTGGCCGAGCGCCATGATAGGGATTGTTAATCAAACAACGACATCTTGGGAAGTTTTTATTTTAATGTTCTCCTTCTCGCTCATACATATACATTGTCTTAATGTTTCTCTCTCTGTCATGCTAACTAGGCTATTAACTATTGAAAGTTCCTATTACGGTATTTCTAATTGATATAAATATAGCGCGTTAACAGTTAATTTGCTTAAGTAGGTAGGCAACAAATTAAGAATACTTTAATCTGGTCTCATTTTAACATTCATGTTCGTGTTCGTGCATATGTATCTACTATATCGTCGGTATACTAAGATTGAACCAATTAGCAGCTTCCATAACAGTCCAATGCACCTTAACGAAAACAAAAATCTATTTGAAGAACGTTCCCTATCTAGCCATGCTACGCTCGGCTTCTATATGTATCCACTTGACAGTAATGTAATATTAAAAAGAACGTCACGTCACTAAACTTGAATTTTCTTGTAACAACTATTTTCTAAATCCCCAATAAACTCCATCATTCCATCAAATAAATTGAACGAAACTCGAAATAAACTATCGCAGCACTAAAATCCTTTATCTCGAAACGAAAACTAATAAATTTCATCCTTACCGCATCCGAAATCCGATCTTATCCGCTGGGATTAAGGTTTAGTTTCGGTTGAATTGTTATGAGTGCGTTTACGAAGACAGCTAAGCTTAAGAAGCCGCCATTACGTGAACAACAGGGCCCGTAAGCGCGCCTGTGGGGACTGTTTTACACTATACCCTCAATTCTGTTCATATCTTTAACATCCCAATCGCATTTCAGTGTCTCTGCTCTCATTCTTACACGCTATTCCAGATCATGAGTAAGTAAGAGTCTGCATGAGATTTGATTCTGATTGAGGATTGGATGGACCGGACACAAATAGACCTCTAGAGGTCCCAATAAATGGAACAAAAAGCGAGCTACTAGAAAGCTGAAATTTGGTACTTATTTATTTAATCGTATGGCATACATTATTTTGGCCTTTAGAATAGGACACGTTCAATAATATATTTTTTTATTCCCGCAAATATTGAAAAAAAAAAACGACACATTTTGAAGAAATATAATTTGAATGGATGACAAATAGAATAAAAATATTTTATGATAGGTACAAATTAAATTCGACATTTTACAAACCACACCGACCACGTTTATTGTATGAAGTGCAACATCTTTTCATTTGATGCCCTGAAAACGATACGCTATCGCTAACTTGTTCTACAGGATGGACAGAGACAAAACATGTTTAGGGGATTTATTATCGCGGCAAAGTATCAAGTTTTTCACGCTACCTATCCAAACTTTACCAATTGTCTTCAGACATGTAATTTCGAAGTTTTTGTGCATAATAGGCCGTTTCAACGATATGAGATATATTGCCAACCTTTCATAACGAATGCGAAATATTGTTAATTTTGTTACACTTGCAACATCTGGTTTTATTTTTTATGGAACATGGAAGAAGTTTTCCTATTAAATATCCGCACCAGAACCAAAGTAACCGATACAGCCCTCCGAATCGCTAAACTTAAGTGGCAGTGGGCGGGGCACATTGCACGTAGAACCGATGGCCGTTGGGGCGGAAAGTTTCTCGAGTGGCGACCACGTACCGGAAGGCGCAGCGTGGGTAGGCCCACCACAAGGTGGACTGATGACCTGGTAAAGGTCGCGGGAGTCCGCTGGATGCGGGTGGCGCAGGACCGGCCATTGTGGCACTCTTTGGGGGAGGCCTATGTCCAGCAGTGGACGTCTTTCGGCTGATATGATGAAGTGTGCAGTGTTTAATATTGTTTTCACATCAGCTATTCGGATAAGTGCTTTTTCTTCCCTGCTAGGAGGGATCAAAGTGGCACTTTTCTGTTCCAGGACATATTGTTGCCAGAATAAAAAAAAAAACCAATGAACACACGAACATGTTATACACATAATCGATTACTTACTTTTTATAATCGATTACTTGCTCAATTTTTTCTTCTTATAAAATATTAAGAAACGTATTAAAATACGTCAATATCGGAATGCAGCAGCAAGTTTTTACAAAAAATTAAAAATGGCTTACAGCTTAAAACTCTTATTATAGATTAAAATGACATTTTAATCGATTATTTGTATACTATTTTTTTTTTATCTTGACTACTATTGTTACATTAAAATACAAGTAATTATATGTTCTGTTACTTTAAAACACTATAATCAGTAGGCTTATAATTATTAATTTAATACAGCTACTCACCTAATAAATTTTCAAGTTCGATACAGTATCCTTAATAATGAAACGAATAGTCAACTATCGATTTGATCTTCTTATATTAAACTATGTACGTTATCTGTGGCAGTCGTCATAGTCACAATTGACATTATTGACAAAATTGTATTGCAAATTGCAAAATAGATATTTCTTTCTTTGACTTTGTTAAAGTTCTACTTAAAAAGTGCAATAACAGATAGTGAACCTAATACATTTTCAGAACAAGATGTACCCAAAAACAAGTGAAACCTTTGAGAAAAAAGAAACCCAAACTATGGCTTTATTATGCGTTCTAAATTTGAAACAAGTACGAGTGAAAAACAAAAATGTCGTCGGCGTCCAGTGACGAAAATTTGCAATTAACGCCGGATTTTATAAGGAAAGAAGCAACCTCGGTTGTTGATAATTTGCTGCCTTTAAAGTCAAGACAAAAGTACCTAAAAGTTTATGAAAACTTCTTGAAATGGAGGTCAGCTAAAGGCGTGAAATCGTTCTCGGAATCTGTGCTTCTAGTGTATTTTCAAGAATTATCAAAGCGTATGCAACCTTCTACACTATGGAGCACATACTCAATGTTGAAGGCAACAATCAACACAAAACATGACATTAAAATCAACACGTACCATAAATTAACGACGTTTCTGAAAAGGTTTTCAGAAGGGCATCAGCCAAAGAAGTCGAAAGTGTTCACTACAAATAACATTGAGACGTTTTTGAACGAAGCGCCCGATTACAGTTTTTTGTTAATGAAGGTAAGTAAACTGACCCATTTTATGCTTAGTTTACCTGGAATCAGTACCTGTAATACCTACTCATCAGTTTATTTAAATTTTGTTACAGGTGGTCCTAATCTTTGGGCTCAATGGTGCTTGTCGTGGAAATGAACTATTAACTTTAACTGTTGAAAATGTTCAAGAACATTCCGAAGATCTAACATTGGTAGTATTACCTGACACAAAAACAAAGAGAGAGCGATCATTTGTGATAAAAGGAGAACATAAGAAAATTGTGGAAAAGTACCAAGCACTTAGGCCTTCTGAATACAGCAATAAACGCTTCTTTGTCCAATATCGTGATGGAAAATGCGTAAGACAAGTGATCGGAAAAAACAAAATAAGCTCAATTCCAAGAGAAATAGCAAGATTTTCAAAATTAAATAACCCAGAATTGTACATGGGACATTGTTTCAGACGTACATCTGCAACTATTTTAGCTGACTCCGGAGCAGATCTGACTTTACTTAAGAGGCATGGGGGTTGGAAATGTAGTTCTGTAGCAGAAGGCTACACAGAAGAATCAATAGAAAATAAATCTAAGATAAGCAACAAACTAACAAACAATATTAAACTAAGACCGGCTTCACCTCTGCCAGGGTGCTCATTTGATACAAAACCAAGAATGGTGAAACCTATGCCAGGAGCCTCATCCAATATAAACCCACAACCGGCTTCACTTATATCAGGATGCTCGTCCGATAGACAGATTTCACCTAGGCCGGAATGCTCATCCGATACCAGTCCAAGACGGGATTCACCGTGCCAAATGATACTTCAACTTGTACCGGACCTGACTTTCAAAGAATACCCTCATCTAACACCAGTTGCCCTTTACAAAATAGCCAAAGTACAAACACTCAAATAAATAAAACCAGAATATCCCTCCCTGGCAAAACTATAAATTTAAATTTCAAAAATTGCACCAACATCACACTCCATTTTTAATCTACGACGCAAAATTAGTGTCTGTCTGTGGCCGCGAAGCTGCGAAAGAATGGTCCATTCTATTTTATTAATTTGGTTTTTACCAAAAACTGTTTACACTGGGTTTACTATAACATTGCCTCCATGTATTACAAATTTTTGGTTTGTGTTTTTCTGTTAAAAAGGCTTTATTTGTTTTTGGGAACATCTTGTTCAGAAAAATTATTGGTATTTGGTTTTCATTTTACGATAACGTCTGGATACTACTTAAAAATTGGCTTTGTTACCAGTAATTATAAACTAGGAAACATAGACGTGAGGCCTCCTTCTAGTTCTCGTCTCTTATTTTTGATTTGTTCCTGATTCGTCATATTCCTTATCCGACACTTTCCTAACTCTATACCTTTAAAAAACTGTACCTACCTATCATAGATAACAGCCCAGGTCTGATTTTCACACATATCACTAACACAATTCAATATAAAATGTAAAAAGTATAGGTAAATAATAATTCATACTATAACGTATATATAACACTATAACTGCCGGGCTAGGCATCTCCGTTAATAGATATCGCCGACAAACAAAGCGATAACTACGACGCGACTGACGTGGGTACGTCCGCTTGCCCGGCCGGTCTGCCGATGACTGCCGAAGGGCGACGAGCGAATGCTGCGTCGAGTCACGTGACTACTCGTTTTACGTCATCAGTATGAGCGTTTTCCGCTGCTGCCAGCGACGTCAATCTTTGTCTCAAATTTTTGGGTATTTATGTTCTTTAATTGTAGTTGGTCCCATACAAACATTTGTTCCTCTCAAAAAACTGGTTCGAATAGCACCGTAAAAAAATCTTAGTCCGCATCCCTATTGGCCATAATAGCGAAAAGTAAATTGCGTTCAACGTCGGTCTGGCGTTTATCCGGTTTTGGACGATTAAATAATTCCAAAGAAATTATTTCTCTTCACACATCTCACGTATTATTAAAATAATTATATTGCGACGTGCTGATTCCTGATACCTGTACTGTGTATCACCAATAACTAAACTCGGTCTGGGCTCCTTAAAAATATTACTTGCTGCAAAGTTTTGTAAGTTTTTCTACTCCTATAGAGTCATTCGGGTCAAGAGCACGCGCTTTATTTTCTCGGGTCCTAAAATCGTACAAAAAAGCTATTTCCAAACTGACAGTTTACAAAATTCTTAAATAATCTAATTTTTCTCATTATTTGGGTAAGTCTATGTTCAAAATTTAATATTTTTTTCCCTATATGCGTTAAAAGTTAAATATTTCGAAATAAAAGTTTTTATTTACGACCAAACATTTATCTATTATATATATCAATAAATAAATCATCTTGAGGATTTTCTGCAGCGAGATCAGTGATTCGAAACATGATTAAGCAATTTTCGCTCGATAGAAAAAAATCACGAACATAGGTCTAAAATTCACCTAACATATTCGTAACAAATTATGCACAAAAGCTAAAAATATTAATATTGCTTTTAAAAATCGGCAATATTATGTTTGACAGAACTCAGTGATTACTTTTTTATTTATTTAATCAGCCAAAGAATTAAAATTAAAAAACATGATATCCGCGCTTCCGAACACGCACTTCCATCTCACTGACGCTTATGCTCAGTGAGAGGGAGAGAAGACCATGAACCTACGGCGCCTTAAGAGGACTGACTTTTCTAGGTATGGACAAGATTATTTAATGTAGCTGACGTTTTATAAAACTGTCATAGCAATTGGAATCTTCTACCATGGACGCTAGAGTTGCTTTTTGAATGGAATACTTTGGTGGAATTCGGCCAACTCAAAAAATCTGAATATAAATGTCGCTAGACGCCTCCGAGGCGTTGTCTCTTACAACAAGGACCGGTTGAAGGATTTGTCGACCGAGGCGATGGTTGCGATACGATAGCTCAGTTGGCAAGAGCGAGTCATGGAAGTTTTTCTATGTATTTAAGTATTTATATCTATTATATATATCGTCGTCTAGTGACTTTGCAATATAGAAACGGTTTTTGTGTTATTAAATTAAACGCTTGGCCTATTTTAATATTGACCATCTTTTGCATGCAATCAAATTTTTTTTTTAGAACAATATTTGCAAAATATCTACAAAGCAGGTATATCAAAAGCTATAAAAGAAAATATCTTCTATAAGAAAGTCCTGCCCGCGACTCCGTCCACGAGGAACTCGTTTATATCGTAGCTTCATACAATTGTTCACCCCCATTTCACCCCCTTAGGGGCTGATTTCCGGGATAAAACAATCCTATATCCTTCCCCGGGACTCAAACTATCTCTAAATCGGTTTAGCCGTTTCCATTAATTTCACAATATACAACTGTACTACACTGTACAAAAAGAAATACAAAAAAATAATTAGATTTAAGTTGAATTGAATTGACAAAAGAAAAAACAATTGTTGTAATTTACATGTTAATTTACAACCATTGTACATGATGTTATGTATTCATATATGTATACATATATATATATATATATATATATATATATTCGTAATCACGTTCCCAAAAACGGCTCTAACGATTTCGATAAAATTTACAATACTTACAGGGGTTTTTGGGGGCGAAAATTGATCTAGGCATGCATTATAAATTATAAAAAATTGCAGTTCGGTGAATCTTTAGTTTAAGGTAAGTAATAACTTTTCATTTTTTTGTTTGCAAAAAAAAATAATAATAATAAAAACTTGATTTAATTGTACGTACTATTTTCTGCCTTATTTTCTTTTAATCTATAGACTAGGTATTTTTTTGATATACATATATACTAGCCGCTTACTGACGTGGAGGTTGAGGGATCCATATGTTGCGATGGCTGTTCCGTTGGCAGCAAACAAAAGGTACTTCGTCTTCGAGCGTGGCTCCCGAACGGCTGACCTTGGAAAAACGCACAGGTCTGAACCCGTGTCAATAAGGTATTGTACCTTTGTGGTGCGGTCAGTAACGAACAGGCGGCCAGTTGCTGTAGGGCAGTCGCTTGCCGCTATTAGTGGCTGCCCTGAGAGTTTCCCGAATTGTAACTGCATGGCTGCTTGCATGTGTTCGCCTTGCTGCCGAACGTAAAATGGTACCAGCAGTGTGGATGACCTTCAGGGCGTTGTCTGGAGCGGGACCGGCTTCGTGGACGGGAATGAGATCGCGTGCGCTTACGGTGTTACGCCACTGGTAATAAGTGAGAAGGAGGTTTGTGAACATGTGATAAGAAAATTCACTTATTCCAGTAACAGCTCTCACTAAGACACATTATGACCAATGACCCGTAACTACACTACACTTAACAAAAAATTGTAAACAGTCTTAAGATAATATATGTACCTATATACAATACAAATGCACAATGCGTGATGATGAGTCACGAACACCAAAAGAAGGAAAATAATGGAAAACAGGAAAAAAAATGTATACTAGAAGTATTTAAAAAGTATTCTACGACTCTTCTTTATTCATTGCCAATTCTAAAATAGTATTTTTCACAATCGTGTTATAATAGAGAGCTTTTTAGTCAAGTACCGTGTTTAGGCCACGAAGCTTGCTGAGTGGCCTAAGTAAGGTACGAGATTAAAACGCTTGATTATGACACTATTGTGAACAATACTTTTTGTACGAGTTCATTAAAATTTATAATTTAATTAATTAATACGAGTATATAAGAAAACTAAATATCGTTAGTAGGTACTATATTGTCTAGTTCGACTATTGTAAAGGCTCTTTGACTTTTCAGGTAGCAAGGTAAGTGTGGCTTCCTCTGCCATATTAGTTATTTCTTGAGGAGTTAAAGATGATTCGTCACTGTCACTACTCATTTTCTTAGTTTTTATTTTAACTTTTTAACTTTAATTTTGAAAAGAAAAGTTATCACATCACACCACCGTCGTCCGTAATGTTGCAGTACTGTGCTGTGATTGTCTAAATACTAGCCAATCACAAAGCGTAGTTTTTTTTTAAATATTCATGCCCTGGATACAGCAGCAAGTTCAAGTAGATTTTTGACAGATGACGCGACGCTGCTACGTTCTGAAACGCCATAGATTGGCAATCTTGTATCGGATCGAGTCTCCTTAAACAAGGACACATTATTGAAATACGAAGTTCTATTTTAAATTTTTTTTCGGTTGTCTAGAGCGTATCGAAGTAATTATTTCGATTGTCCATAGAGCATAAACTTTTTCATCAGAATAAAAGTATTCCATTGCGTTATGGTTTGCGAGGTTCTAATTTAAAGATTATAGTCGACGAGTATAAAAATATATTTTTGAATTGACGTTGACTGATATTAAAGGTGTCGACCGAAACCCAAAATATAGGCGTCACGCGTTTTTGGTGACAGTATTTATAGATGTGGACGTGTTTTTGAACCGTGGAGAGCTATTAAATTCTGTAAATAACGGACTAATTTGGCCATGGGATGAAACGCATTTCGTGGCCAGCGAAAATTGTGCGGGGTGTGGAGTTTTTTTTTATTTAGATATAAGACATTTTTATGTAGATTTAAGTTTTAATATAAATTTATTAGTGCTATTGGATACTTCGGACGTTTGGTGTGATGGTTGCGGGACGTGTCGATATGATCACTATTTGCCGGACGAATGTGACGTGTGGCATCAGGAAAGTGTAAATACAAGTACTACCTATAATGTGTATGTATAGCAGGGTCAAGGTTTTAGTTTCAGTTTGTGGTCTACGCAAACTTCTATGGGCGAGTGTCTCACACCAGCCCCCCTATTCTGTAACTTGTTTTAAGCTCACCTCAACGCTCACCCACAAATATATCTTGATACCGCGATGCTTGGTAACTAAGCGTAGGTAGAGGTCTAGTTTCGTGACTGGTGACCGGCGGGGTGAGCCTCATTAGTGCATAGCGAATACCAGCCCAGGTTCCATCGCACAACGCTCTGCCGTCCACAACGCTCTGCCGTCCACAACGCTCTGCCGTCCACAACGCTCTGCCGTCCACAACGCTCTGCCGTCCACAACGCTCTGCCGTCCGTTCCAACCGCCGTGATTCCCCTGTTCGCAGTATTGTCAAAGTTCTTGCAGATTTCGATCCCCTTTCGCAGTAAATTTGCAGTAGTCCTGCAGGTCGATCACGTAATGCATTGTACGCACGATAGGTAGATCTGTCTGATGTCAATTTTTATATGGAAAAAATTACAGTTGGATCTAGCTAATGCGGGTTCAAAACGTTACGTGATTGCCCTTCCGAGGGGTTTACAATTCATTTATTCATTAGTTGTTGGAACGCTCGTAGAGTTATCCATATACTCATCAATATGATTACATTGGAAACAACCAACTCAATTATCAGACTAGCTATGGTATGATCATTTTGTATTGTTCATTACGTAAACTACTTTCAGCATAAGATATATTAAGAACGCAAAAATAAGGTCCTCGCAAATATTTTTAACACAACTCTATCATCAAGACGATACACTCAGATTTTCTTGAACACCGTGAAAAGTGCAGATTTGACTAAGAATGTATTATACTCGTACAACATTTAAGCTCGATCCAACATCGGAAAGTGGGTCGAACCTAAGATTTTATTACACACAGGTAAAACGAGAGCTTCCAAAATCAATGGTATAATGATAATTCCGAATTGTTTCGTTAGGAGCTCACGAGTACAATACATACGAGGGGAATGCAATAAACTGTCTTGCCCTAGACTGTGTGGCACCAACACAATGGACGACGAGAGGGGACTTGATCTCAAAACTGTCATAACTTAGTCGCCATATTTACGCCGAGAACATGGCATCTTGCAATTTCCTCCCCAACTGCAATATCAATAAATAAAGTGATCAAGTATCTGGATTACAATCTACTTGGTTGCACTTTTGAAATTGAAGTACCATTTGTTATACGATAAATAGATTGTGTTTGTTGTTACTTGTTACGCCATAGGGCCAAAACACAATTACACGATACGACATCGTGCCACGATATTCAGTGAGTGAAATTGAAACACGTAACGTTTTTGCTTGTCACATTCACAAAATAGTCATAAAACGGTAAATCTTTCAATTTCTAGCATTATTATCTGTCACAACAAAGAGCGCATAAATATCTGAAACTTCTTTATTTCTAGAGCTGTTGGGCCGTGTCAGATATTTTTGTCCACTTTGTTATGGCGCGATACGACGTGGATTTTTACCATGTACGTCGTTAATAACCAAAACACGACGTCGTATCTGGTAATTGGTTTTGGACCGTAGTCAGGCGACTCTCAGGAAAATGCAACAGCGTTCCAAAAGGACGAGAGTTGGGAACCATATTTTTACAAGCTGAAAAAGTGAATGAAGCAGTTGATAGAGTATTTAAAATACAAAAAAGTGTATAAGTGACGTAAAGATGGATGACAGTTGTGTCCCGTTTTTTAGGAAGCTAATTAAATATTCTGCCGTTACCATGTTTGTATATTAGAGACGTATGTGTTTTTGTCAATTGTCGTCAAGGACTCTTTATCAAACGTAGTGTAGTGGTACAAAGGCAGACAAAACCACATATCATGTCTCTTTTATACAAACCACCCTGTCACAAAGACATGTACAAAAGGAATATTGTAAATATGAGCATAGTTTTATATAATAAATTACCGAATGAATTACACTGAGTACTGTTGTCGGGACAAATTTTCAAGCTAAAATTGACCTAATGGTTACTAGAACAATGTTTTTACAGCGTCAATGAGTATTTAAATTAGAAGAATGTTTGACATACGAAATAAAATATTACAATATTGAATTAATAACTAATTGACATGTTATTTTAGCTTATTTATAAATCGAATATTTGTACGCTTGCTTGCTGAATTTGAATTTTGAACTTGAAGAAAGGTTTGTCAAGATCGTAGCAAGTGGAAATCCGTGATATCTGCCTACCCCTCCGGGAAATTGGCGTGATTATATATATATATGTATGTATGTATTTATGCAAGCTACCATAAACGTACGTGTATGTTCATCTACGGGATTTCCGAATAAAGTACCTAAATCATCCTTAGCTCTCAAAATCTAGCTATCTGAGTATATTAAGATGTAGATTTCAGTTTGTATTGATTTTTCAAATATAAAGTTTGACAAAACGTGAATGGTGTGTTTTATTTTTGATATCTCTATTAACAATATTTTCCAAAGTATTATTTATTTATTTAAATCAGGCAACAAGGCCCATAACACACACACAAATAAATGCCCTTACCGGGATTCGAACCTGGGACCTCCGGCTTCGTAGGCAGGGTCACTACCAACTAGGCTACAGAGGTCGAGGAGGGTGTTAACGGTAAGAAAACTTTTTCTCTTGTCTAAAAAACTTCGAGTATACCTATGTATGTCAAGAATAAATGCATGCATGATTTGTATTTTGTATGGCGTCTTAAGCGGGAAGTATGCCTTGGAATACTACGTACTCGTCCATACAAAAAGAGGTTTTCTCTTTCTAAAAAGTAAAAAAAAGTAAAAAATATTTATTTACCAAAACATTAATTTATATATTTTTAACAGTTTTTATCGGCGACTCCCACACTAGGCTAAGCCTGTATCGTGGGAATCAGAGACATTTAGGGTTACCATAAACATAAACATAGCGGCTTAAGAACAAAAATGTACATGCATAACTATAAAATATTAAACTAAAGGTTTACAATTAAAAACCTACGCAATAACATGACAGTTTCTAACAAATAAATGTATTATAAAAACGCATATCAAATTTATAGGTAAGTTCAGTAGGTATGAGTTTCGGGTGTATAAAAGTTTTAATGAGGATGAAGTGTCGGGTTTTGTATTTTTACAGACCTCTCTTTAAAAATGGATACTTAATTCTGTATTAACTTTTTTCAAGTTATTCAATATCAATAATGTTAAACAGGAATCAAACTTTCCCATATCTGCACCTGGAAAGCTTATATTAACAAAATGCATGGCTTGGGTGACAGGTGACAGAAGTTGGTAGAAAAAAATTGTAATAAGTAGTACTTTGATTTGATTCTCATAAAAATAATTGATGAACCTATTTTGCTAAAAATCGTATAGATTTTTGTTTAGAATTGCATATAAATACATTTACTCCAATAAACTATCGGTAAATATATTTATAGGACCAAATTGTGTCCAAATTTAATTTAACTATATAGATTATTAAAGTAGTACACGAATCCTACAGAAAAAAGGTTTATGTAAAGCATAATACACATTTGAATAGTCCTGTTTAATTCTACAATTGAACTTGAGCTCTTTCCGCGTGTGTTAACGATCACATTCGCTCGCAACGGCGGCACGCAACGAGTCCTTTTCTGTGACGCGAAGTAGATAGATACCTACATTACCTACGCAGATTATTTGTAATCATTTATATCGTCTTCGACGATGTACTAGTAGGAGAATGCGACTATTCACGGTGTAATAATGGCGTAAGCGGGAAACGCGCCTACGCGCATCCCGCGCCAATATGAAAACCTCATTTAAATGTAGGCGCGCAGTAAAGAATATGCACTGACATGACACATGACTAACAAGTGACAGCTTACTGATAGCGCACCGACTCCGCAATACCAAATGCGCAAGTGGCCTTAGATATATATTATCTGACTGTTCAAACTAAAGCTTCATAAAAGTACTTTAAGCAACGTCCCAAGAGACCCTGCCACTCCCCGATAGTGAAATCTAAACCACCTCTAGCTGTCACGAACTAGGGGCAACACTTATGTGGCTTTATAGCTAGCTCGCAAAATCGTCCATAACCTAACGGTGATGGCTACTTCAGATCAGTAGCGAACGTTATATTCCCGGTGTATTTAGAACGTAGTTTTAAAGCGGGTGGCTTCGCTCTCGCTTCTCGGGAACTCGCGTAACTGACACCGAGTTAATTTTTATTTAACAACTCACGCTAATTGGGTACACGAATTATTAAAAATGCCCGTATACACCCGGAAATCATAAATTTGGTGGAGGAATTGATGATGAAGACCACAGATGACTTATGGAATTCATGAGGAATTCCATAAGTCATCTGTGGTCTTCATTCATGTACTTAAAAACGTCACAGAACTGATAAGATTCCGTTGAAATAGCAGCTAGTGAAGTGCCAAAGGTGATCCTTGTGGAATCGACGGAAGTCCTCAAATAGGTATTATCGGTCCACATACAATACAGCGATTGAGTTTTTTTCTCTAATAATCAACTCATTTGCTCTAGGAAATCGGAATATAGATCACTAGAGATCTATATTTTTTTAATTACTTGCACCTGATGAAGACCACATTTTACAAATAAATAGGAGATATTTGTCAAGGCTCCATAGTGTAAAATGTTGGAGCTCTCGTATCCCGACAATAAATTTACAGCCTGAAGTGTCGAACGAAGCATCGAGTGCAGAGTGGCGTCGGGTCGCGAGCGGCGACCCTCCACTCGGAGCACCGTCGTCGCCCGCTACAGTGCAGTTAAAATGTTCTATAAAGCCATCCGGAAAGTGTTAAATTTGTTACAGTGCCCGCTTCGCTGCAACGCCAAGCTAGACTCGACCGTTTGTAACGACCGACCACACAATTCTCGACATTATGACGTTTCGCTTCGGCGCAACACACTCTCCGTATACAATTCCACACTTAGTTACATGCTAACTCATAAATAATGCACTGTACATTTCCCGTAGATAGACGTTTTTTTTCTTATGGTGGATGGATAGTCCTCTTTTGGCAAACAGAGTGATTACCTTGTCCTTAATAATTTATTTTAGCTTATACCAAGCAACACAAAGGCCAGTCTTATTTCTTGAATAAAACATTGCTTTGCTCTAGAGCGCAGAGCGAATCGTAAATATAGATTTCCTTTTCACTTGTTTTCGTACATTTGAATGATTTTTAGTGTAACGTACCAAGATTGGTCCAACGGAACACTTATACGATCACTCGGAGGCTGTCCGTCTGTCACAGCCAGTTTTTCATGCAGTCTCGGACACCATTCAGCTGATTCAATCACCAGTAACATTTCACACACGATCGTAATCAATTAACAGCAGGTGTAAATAGATTTTCAGCAGTAATACAATATACCAACTTTCTACTTGCAGCAGACTGTCATTTATAGAGTTTTATTAATTACCTACTTAGTGTCATTGTATTTTATGCCGCCAAGCCTTCGTCTGGGGGCAAGGGAGTGCCCCCGACAAGTCGAGCAAAAGAGAAAAAAAGGTAGTAGGTTAGGTTAGGTTAGGTTAGGTAAAGTTTTTTTTTTTTTTTTTTTTTTCCTTAGGCGAGAGACTAAACAAGTGGTGAAAATGCGTCATAGAATGCATAGGTCTAAGTATAACAATTAAAATAGGGTAGACTGTGAAGGGATTGTTAAGGAAGTGCGCTACACGAATTTAATTATTTGATAAATCAGTGATAATTGAAAAGCTGACAGTTAATATTGTTTTGAAACTTTTCTTTTCAAATTTCTATTGTTTTGGCGATGGATTGCAGAGAATTTTCATGGACGGTAGGCGGTTCCGGGTTGCCCATCGAAAATGTTCACGCCCCGCCACTGCTAGATAAGGAGGCCCAAACTAAGCAGGTCCTCCCAAATGTGCAACATGCAAACTGTTTTAAAAGCCCCACCACTTTAAAACAGGAGACAATAAGTGTCCTGCCAGGAACATGGCCGAACGACGATTATATCAGATTTTTAGCTCTAAGTTAATATACCACACTATCACTCTAACTACAACCTTATCCCGTTCGGTTTAAGTCCAAATTTAGAAGCCAAACTAGCTCCAAGTGTTAGTCGTCCATTGATGCGTGAGTATTGCCTGGGGATCGTTAGTGGTTGAAGCGGTGCATTGTATCGCGCGCTGACCCTAACGAGGTGTGGATTGCACTTTCTTTGACACGTTCTATTCTGACACGGCCACAAAGCTGAGAGCTGGCGAGAGATAATCACTCTGGGTTGGTGTCCAACCGAAACACGATTTGCATTTTCGGTCGAAACCGAAATTTTTACATACTTCTTGAACTGCAATTTTTTTTAACTTACCATATGGAATTTGCCTGTTTCACCCGAAAAGGTAAAACAGTAAAAAATCATAGGAACCTATAACAATATGTCGGTTTTGTCGTTTTTTGTAGGATTATATAGTTTTTTTATGAAAATCATGTTGTAGGTAAACTACATCTTGGGGAGGACAACTAAATACAGTAATAATTTTAATTAATAATCACAAATCAACTGTTCAGTTGTTTTTTGTTTGTTTGACGTGGCCAACACAATCGTGCACAACAAAAACAAAGCCCTGAAAGGTGTAGTATGCTATTATTGCACATACCAAAAAAAAAACTACTAAATATTAAATAATTGAATTCAATTGATGTTAACTACATGCAGTATTGCATGCAAAATGCGATTTGAAAGTACTTGATCAAAAATGTTGGCATGTAAGTACGTCAGTTTATATGAACTGACAGCTATTTGTCACAACAACAGACAGGGTTTGTCCTACTTAGTATTAGTCAACCGCGATGAGTTTACACCTGAAATAACTGTCAGCTCATATAAACTTTGACGTATTCATGTGGCAAAGCTATCACCTCTAATCCTATTCTAAACGCGGTTTGGTAATAAGTACGTATGTATTTTCAAACCGGTTTAGAAAAGTTATAGTTAAGTTACTGATGAGAAGAGTGACAAAAAGCGTTCGGCCTAATTTATTTATTCAAACAGACTAATGGAAAACATCATCCCTGCCCCTGCCGCTGCCGTTGCCGAGAGCTTACAGTTTGGCATCTTCCTCCTCCTCAAGCGGTCCCTCATTGCTGAGAATCGTGACTCTGCCGACGTAGCATAGCCAGTGCTCTTCTCCAGGACTTTCGATCGGGTGCCTGTTTAAGGGCTGCATTAACCGGCATTTTGAGATGCTCCGACACCTGGTTGTTCCAACGTTTGGGGCTTCTTGTTCTTCTGCCTCTTACTGTGCCAGTTACCACGAATTGGTCCAAATTCTCGGGATCCCGGCCAGCTATGTCGCCAAAATATTGAAGAACACGATGAAGACAGAGATGCCAGTAACAGGAGCAGGTTTTTCTGTACACATTCTTCAAGGAGTGTACAGGTTTTTAAAGGGTCGTCAAACAGTATCGAATCCGTGGAAGTCCAGGCATCCATAGGCCGCGGTAACCGTTTACCATCAGGTGGGTCATACGCTGGTTGACCACCGATGCGGCATACAGAAAAGACACCGTAGGCTTGATTGGGGATTCACTATATTGATAGCTTACAGACAAACAGACAGACATAGGTCATCCACTATTAACGCAGATCCTTAGCTCCCTCGTGAGCACTGGTAATCTTAGTAAGATCGCAACATCGCAAAACGTGACGATTTGAATACGTTAAACATTTGTAAATCTTCAACTTTTACGCAATATACGGTTTCATATATCGTCTATACTCTATCTTCCATGAAAGGAATCTATGCAGTCCTCGGGATGAATAGAAGTCCTTGTTACCTCGCGGTCTCCTCACCTCATTGTTCTCGTTCGATACAATCGGAGTACAGTCGTCGCCAATTAGCCCAGTCTCGTTAGTTCTCGGAACAGTCAGCAGCAGATACGGTATAACGTGTTCAAATTGTCTGTACTTCAATCTGGAAGACTTAGACCGACAAGACCACCTTTTCCACCAAGGGATCAATCCGTTAAAGTTAGCTCAGCGCTGGAAGAGACTAGTTTTTCAAAATCGCTTATTCACAAACCATTATGGCTCATTATTTGTTAGTCCCTCTACGTTCTTAAAAAATATTGTATGATGAATATTACATGAGCAAAGGCGTTACTCAATGAGTATTTCTGTGACATCGATCCATTTATGCACTCTCTTGATGTTTTAAAAGAACGTACGAGATCTAAATTGATATCGATAAAAATACTTAGTGTTCTACCTACTTATTTTCCTACTCGCTACGAGTAAGACGCTTTTGTATATTTTACTTAATGTTTGTATTTATGAACCTCCAGGTCTGTTTTTATATATATAAGCAACTAACCTCTATCTTTTTATGTATGACTGTATGTGTTCTGAACAATAATAAAAAATAAAAAAAAATATATTGTTCTGTTTGCTCCTGTAATTGTGTATGACTGAGTTCACACTTTGTTAAGTATGCTCATATTCAAGCGCTATCTGAGTAATTGGCTTTTTGGTTAATATTCATGTTAGTAATAAGTTTTATCGCTGTTGGTGCTCTTTAAAATAAATAGATAAATAAGAATACTTACTGTTTGAATGTAACTAGCGTCAAGGGACACCCCGATGACTTTGTAAAATTAGTAGGTACAGTTGACAATGAAAGTTTGTTTTAAAAATGCCATTTTTGGGAGAACATTTTCATAACTGAATCACATATTCTCTTCTGTGACCCCGGGAACTGATTTCTGTAGGCCTTTTTATTTGCAAGACTACATAATGATTCTTTTTCAAATTTCTTAGGCTCCCTTATTAGTTCCTTTTTTTGGAATGGAACTATTCTGTGTCCATTTCTCATAATGCTTTTTTTTTGGTCTTTCGTGATCTTAAATTCTCTAAGCAAGTTTATATGTTTTTAGAATTGGCACGAACTTTGCCTTCGCTCATTATTTAGATTTATTATAATATAATTCCGCAGGTATACTTGTGCGCAATATATTCTCTGGGATAGCGGAGGAATAAAGCGATGCGGGATTTGGAACCACTTTATGTCTTATAACAGCTTAAAAGATTGTGTAACGTGCTTCTGCTTTGCTTGTTTACAGATTTGTTGTCATTGTTACTTTACACAAATGATTATGGCTTTTCGTTATTGCGTTAAATTCGTAAAAAAACAAAAAAAAAAGACCGGGTTGCACTGCGGGAGTGCCGGCAGAAGTGAAAACTCAATGATTTGTAACCTACGCAAAAGACACACAGAGACAAAGGGAGTACAAATACAATACAATTTACACATAATGTGTGTGTCTTCGCGGCAGTGAATCGGAATGGTCGTTTTTTTTTTTTCTTTTATGATATAGGAGGCGAACGAGCAGACGGATCCGTTAGAAGAAGAATATATTTTGTGGATAATTTGTGTTAGTTTAACTTGACTTTGTGAACCGCCTTCCGTATTATGCTTTTGGGATGAATATTCACTAGAAATGCGTAAGCTTAGCAGCTAGGTGTCAAATAAAGTCTATTCATCATTTGTGTTATCAACTTATCATGCATGATCTAGAGAAACAAATAATTCCTGGTTCTGTGAAAGGCAAAGGCACTAGAGGAAGGATTCCAGTTCGCTGGACTGATGCTAAGAGGGCTGCAAAATGCAGTCTTTCCCGTGCAGTCTACTGTATAGCATGCGGTCACGATCCTTAGTCATGTGGGATCGTCTAACGGCCATTCCCAATAATCAATCCACGGATAGTTTTCCTTACCAGCAGTTACATTTTGACAGATTACCCATAGATAATGTGTCAAAATGTAACTATCCGTGAATTGATTATTGGGAATGGCCGTTAGAAGTAGAAGAATATATTTTATGGATTATTGTGTTGCTACATCAGCTCGTGGAGAACTTTTGGGCAGTTGAGGAAATACCCTCGCGTACGTTTTTAAGTCCGGACGATCAAAAATGTGAAAATATTTACACCTCGACTACTGTTCGTAATGCTGACGGCAGTTACTCTGTGGATCTTCCGTTTAAAGACGACCCCAATAAATTAGGCGATTCCTTTATCACCGCGAAAAAGCGTTTCTTGCTTTTAGAAAAGAAATTCGCTAAGGATCCCGAGCTCAAATCAAATTACGATAACATTATCCGTGAGTACCTAACTAAGGGTATTCTATCTCGCGCCACGCCCGCCGAGTGTGACATCCCGGGCTTCTGGAAACAAAACTTTACGATCGCGTTTGCGTTTCACCCTGTATTTGTATGGGATTTGACAGCTAAACGCGAACGCGGTCGTAACGTTTTGTTTCGGTAAAACTTATACTAGAGCCTCTAATCAAATCAATCAAATCAATTATTTATTCTGCAAATAGGCCACAAGGGCACTTTTACATGTCAAACGGTAATTTACAATAAAATAGTAATCTTACACAATAATAATTTAAAATTATATTCTCTGTAGAGGATAACACCCGGACAGACGCCTGAAACGGAAGAACAACGTTCGCTTCGCTCGCAAGTTCGAAAAACGTTTGAATAATAAATTGTGGGGTCTGCTTCTCGAACATACTTCATCTATTGATGCAGAAAGTGCTATAAGGGCATTGAAGAAGGCCGTTTCCCTTTTCGGAGCCCCGAAACGAATTATAGCAGACCAAGGGAGATGTTACGTTAGCTCTGATTTCAAAAACTTTTGCGCTGAGAATAAAATTGAACTCCATTTTATTACAAGAGAACTTATAATTCGTCTGTCAAATCTAGCAACTAGTGATGATCGGACAGACGTATGATATTAACCATTTTACAAACGCCAATTTAGTAGTTATTGACAAAAACAAGCTAATAATATGTCCTAATTTTACACGTCAAAAAGTGTCTCTGTGTCCGTCTGTCATCTGAGTTGGGATATCCCGGGATGTCGTCACGGGACCTTATAGTTTAGTTGAGCAATTAAAGAGGCGACAACTGACACTTTACTGTAACAATGACGTCACAGTCACGATTCTTAGAAATATACAAAGAAACAAACTCTGGTTCTATTCTGATTTCATCATGGGCAGCTTTATCATAACCTTTGCTTAATACTGGGGTCTTACGTCTGGGGATTAGAATTGTCCTCTTGTAAGAGGTAGTTTGGGGGGCAGTCGGCTGAGAAGTAGAAGGGGTGTTATTTTGGGAATAAGAGACAGGGGAATGCTGGTTTGGATAAGCCATAGAGCGGGCAGTGACGGCGACCACGAGCGGGAGCGGGAGCGGGAGCGGGAGCACGACCACGACCACCAGCGCGCGCCAGACACCTCCGACAACGACGACCCGCTCGACACCGTCGGACCCTTCGAGGACTGCTAGTGTAGTGACCGACCAGACCCTGTGTATAGTAGCCGGTCCGTGTTGCTCTTATTCGCTTGGTTGTAAGGATGTTGCATAAATCTGATTAATATAACGATTAACTGGTAGGCTATGTATATTTAAGTTATCGGATAGTGGAGAGATACTAGATGTATTTGGAGGCCGCGCGCTTTGTTTTCCGTGCGTCGAGATCTTTGTTGGGGCCGAGTGACTGGGAACGGCCAGGGCGTGAGCGGCGCGCGCGCCGGCGCGGGGCGCAGCGCCCAACACACTCTGCACGACGCGACGCACTCTTCGATATCCGTTGACAGCCTAGGCCACCAAAATCTATCGCGTGCCTGTGATTTCATTTTATGTACCCCTAAATGGCCTTTATTTAACTCCTCAATTATTCTAGGTCTCATGGACGTAGGCACTACTAATTTATGACCTTTCATAAGGATGTCGTTTTCGACATCTAATTCGCTACGGTTTTCATAGTACGGTTTGAGAGATAAATCTTGTACTTTATTAGGCCAGCCCTCTAAAACGAAATGTATCACTTGTGACAGTATGTTATCTAACTGTGTACCTACTTTTATATCGGTAAGTCACCGTTTGAAAGTCTCTGTTTGGTCCTATGGTTCACTGGTAGAGAATGCCTTGAGGCATTAAGTCCGCCTTTTGTACTTTTTTTGTTTAGTGCAATAAAGTTTACATAATAGTAATAATAATATGTGCAGAAGTAATGTAGAAGTACATTATATCGCCTCAAAGTAACTATGACCGTTTTCTCAACTCGTTTTAAAGTGTATTTGCAACTACACTGGTTGTAGGGCAAAGGGACACCTTGACATGTTTTTAAGTTTCAAAATCGGACCACAGACTAGACCAATATTTGTCAATCGTCTGGCCCTTAGTGGTCTAAATAAATACAATTAAATCGGGGAATTTCACTATGAAAGGTTAGCTGACCCTATTTTGCCTGGAGTAAGTACATTTTAAGTTGGTCGACTATTACACGGTAACTAGTTAGGCCTACTTAACAGTGATAGTTTACCTTTTAAGTTTGCCACGATTTTTTTCACATTCCCAGTAGCAGCCATTTAGCCGGCAGGGGGACACACACATGACTCGAGCAAAAATTTGGGCTTTAAAGCGCAATATCTCGGAAACGAATCACTATTTTGAAAAATCATTTTAAGAAACACATAATATTTTTGAACAATCTATCCAACGATACCCCACACTATGGGTTTAACGGGAAAAAAAATTACAACCCCACGTTAGGTGGTATAGGGGAGGGGAGTACCCCAAAAAAAATATTTTCAAGATTTTATTCTTCTGTTTTATCGGCGTGATTGATTTATATACCATGCCGACGGACGGACGGCCAGACGGACATGGCGAAATTATAAGGGTTCTTTGTTGACTACGGAACCCTAAAAAAGGAGGTCAGTGTTGGGTACATTTTGAAATAATATATTTAAAAGTCGACCTTAACATGTAGATCTTAAAGTTCAAAATACAACCATAAGATTACGCAGCGATCGTCCGGTGACCGGCTTCTTAGAATAATTTGTGCAGTACATGCAAAACTAGACGAACATTTTTCTGTCGATCGTGTTTTTACTTTATGAAAGATTTTCACTATCACTATCATACATAGTATAAAACAAAGTCGCTTCCCGCTGTCTGTCCCTATGTATCTATGGATCTTTAAAACTACGCAACGGATTTTGATGCGTTTTAATAGATAGAGTGATTCAAGAAGAAGTTTTATATGTATAATATAGTATCCGTGCGAAACCGGAGCGGATCGCTAGTTGATAATAAATCCGGTTATGTTCAAAATCGATGTCTGAGAGGTCTAAATACGAATTCATAGTCAGAAATATTTCAAAAAGTGGTCGCATTATTTAAAATTTTTGAAACATTTGTTGTAAATTAAAATGCGCGTTTTTTTTTAAAGAACAACATACATTGGCAGGCTTCTCGAGGGTGCAGATTCTAGAAATGATGTCCATTTTGAATTCCAAGATGGCGGACATTGCTTTTCAAATTTAAACTTTCGTGAGACGTGTTGAAACAATACTAATAATTACACGGTTCAACTCACGTATTAAATGTCACTACGGGCGACATGTTTCGAACTCTTCGGGAATTCTTCTTAAGGATGAGTGTTTTCGCGGCGGTGTCGCTTGAATCTTGTCGTGATTCAAGCGACACCGCCGCGAAAACACTCATCCTGAAGAAGAACTTTCGAAGAGTTCGGAATAAGTCGCCCGTAGTGACATTATTGACATTGTTTTTCTTTAAAGTCATCACGGGTGTCGCTTTTAGGGTTATCGAGAGTGCAGATTCCAACAATTATTGATCCGGGCTGCAGGTGTTGGAAGCGTTCCATTGCGTGCCGAGTACAGACGCGTTGATGGCGGACTCGTAGGGCGCCGCTCGATAGCACGTATTGGATGCGTTTGTTAGCGCGAATTGCGTCCATGACGCGTGGAAGAATGAGAATCTTACTAATAGTCATTTGAATCGAAAGCCATCGTTTTGCATAGTGATAATCTGACCATTCTAGTTTTATAGGTATTGCGAGTTCCCCTAATACCCAGCGAAATCCGGGACGAAATATTCACTTGCGAGCTGCGTTTCAATTTTAATATTGAAACTGTCATTAGTTCCTAGAGTATTTTGTAAAGGCATAGCTTTTTGTTAAATATTATTTGAATAGCGTCAAACAATTGCCAACTCAACCATGCCAGCAACAAAGTTCAAAGTAAAATGCAGTACCTTAATTGCAGAGACTTACCATTTTCACAATGATATAGCTATTGCAGCCTAAATTAAAGTTTTCAATTACCGCTATTTGCGCTTTGAATAAACATCGTGCTAGTTTTGTTTAAAACATTATTGTGATGAAATGAATATTTCATTTGACACATAAATAGGTAGCTTGTTCAATTCCTATTTATGTCATGTCAATTAGTTACGAGAAACAGTTTTAATCTTTTAATGAGGTAGAAATTAGGTTTTCATTAACAGTAATTTTCAACTAGTTGTTGTACTCGTACTTAATGTTTGTACGATGGATCCAAAGTAAAATAATAATTATGGGTGTGTATTGTTTTTAATAACAACTATTTTCGATTTTTCATTTTGCATAAATCGAATTGCATAATTTTGAAATGCAGAAATGATTATTTCGATTAAAAACAAAATCAATAAGAACAAATTGCATAATGTCGTTAATAATACTAAGTCAGTTGCATAGTAATGCATTTCCATAACAGACAATCAGTATAATGATCATTTTGTATACTATTTAATGCTCATATCGTTATTTTTGGTGCTGCTGCTGCACACTGCTGGGCACAGGCCTCCTCTCATGATCAAGAGGATAATAAAATGTGTACTATTATAAAATAAGTCGGTTCTGGCGCTACGCCGGCCGCTGCCGCGGCTACATATATCAATCAAAGACGACTTTTTTTCAGAATTTGGATATTTTTGGTATACCTTCTTAGATTCAAACACAGACCACTTAACCTATAGACCCCGCTTACTAAGGCGCCCGCGTGAGCCAAACTTAAGCATAAAAAGCACCTCCATAGCCTGCCAACGGAAAACAAACTTTATGGCCGGTGTTTCAAAAGGAGTTATATCTATCTAGCGGACTGTAAATTGCAGTTAATGGGTCTGTATGAAGTCACTGAAAGGACACTCACCGTTGCCAGGAGCTGTGACGGAAATCACCTAGTTAGTTCTTTGAAACTACTTAAAAAGAAGATTTGAAAAATAAATAAATGAAGACTATATTTATGCACTGAATAAATCAAATTTATTCGACTAATGAACAAAAGCATAAAGAAGTCACCTAAAATCCATATCCATACTAATATTATAAATGCGAAACTGTACGAAGTTGTCCAAATCTCTTAAGACAAGTCTTGAAAATATGTCCCTGCGCCCCGCATTCGCTGCAAAACTTATTCTTCAATATACACTGGTCTCTTCTATGGCCCATTTTTCCACAGCAAAAACACTTGTTATTGCTTCTAGCTGGATGCATTGCATTATCCGACAAAATCAACTCATCCACGAATATCATATTATCTAAATAAATTAAGCGAAAAAGGACTAGAACCTGGCATCAGTCAGCACACACGTATAGAACTTAGCGGAAACCGTATTACTAAGTCGTGCATAGACCATGTGTTTATTCGTTGCTTACCGCCGGCGGGCCGTAGCAATACAAATACACAATAGTTTATTTAACCTTTTCACCCGTTATTAGAACAAACAAGGTTGGATTCTTCCATTAAGCATTATAATAATGCTTGTATCGGAAGATGCCGCTCTTGCATCACTCGAAGGTAGTAACAAAACCAAATAAATTAAGTTTAAGCACTATATATGTATATCACCAGGTTATTGTCAGCGAATCGCTACTGATGCCGTAGATGCCGAGCGGGCCCAGGGGTGGCGACGGTACGTCTGAAACGTGAACGTAGTTCAACTCGTGAGACCCATCGTAAAACCCTTAATGAATTTTGAAACGGATAGATTATTCTTAAAATGGACGAAATTCATTATGACTTTGACCTAAAACGTCATATTCTCTAAATACCTCAAAATTTAAATGCACAATTCCTGCAAATACCGAATGATAGAAATTAGAAAATATTAAACCGTTACTCCGCAGTGTACTAGTCTATTTGAACATGTAATATGACCGTATGCCAAATGCATTACGCAACACGTGCATAATGCACGTACGCGGCGAGTGCCGTACATAAATATAAGCTATTATCTTTAATATAAAACTGCAAAAAATAAGTATATAATAATCGTTAGGTTATAGGTACAATAATTTGTATGTGAGGAAAAAGGAATCACTCGATTTAATAAACTCTATTCTAATAAACTACATAAAAAGTAACCTACTAAATTGTCTGAGAAATGCAAGTTTATTAGTTATATAGGGGATAGTATCCGAACTTGTGTTCTTGCAAATAAAAATCTTGAATCTTGAATCAAATTGGTAAACCTTCGCCTGTCAAGTGTAATTTTTTACTGAACAGAAATATGTAATATTGTCGTTACAATTCGAAATTTTGTAACTTTCTGAAATTTGTAGTTGATAATTTATATTGAACAGAAATATGAAGAATTGTCACCTGTTATCTGGTACTCCGGCAGCGCGGTAAGGGGCTGGCCAATCAAAAAATGACCAGGAGTCAATGCTTCCAGGTCATTTGGGTCCGACGAGACAGGGCAGAGAGGGCGCGAGTTGAGGACAGCCTCAATTTTACAAAATACCGTAGCAAGTTCCTCGAACGTTAAAATCGTTTCACCAATAATTCGGCGGAGATGCGTTTTTGTAACAAGATAAGATAACATAAGATAAGAAGGTTGAGATGGTGACGCAGAGTTAATTTTGTGACTCAGTGTAGGTGGGCATTTTCAGGTGTCCCCAATTAGCGTGAGTTGTTAAACAAAAATTAACTCAGTGTGTTTTGTGACGAAAATTAAGAATGATAATTAGCTGAAAATTGTTTTACATTTAAATAACGTGTTTATGCGAATCATTATAAATAGAAAAGAAAAAAGTTATTGTTGATACAAACTGTATGCCTAATTGTTGTCACCAAAAAGACACTGCTTTAATTTTTGTTCAACAACCCACGCTAATTGGGTACACAAATAATTGAAAAGTAAGACATTACAGCATTACAACTGCATTATAATTGCATTTATGTACACACGGCACAATGCTGCCACGGTGGCAATTTTTTGAATTAGAACACGGGAGTCTTAGTCACGATAAACTTTAACGTGTTCTGCGTCTAGTCTTATACTTAGTAGCAAAACGGTTTATTTCGCGATACTGACTTGTTTTAGATAAGCGTCGATGTGTAGGTATTTTTTAAACAAAATATAATACCAAAAAAAACGGCGTAAACGTAAAGTCATCTTTATACTTAACGATACCTATACAGTCTTTAGCAAATTAAACAAAGCGAGTATTACAATACTGAAGGTGGCTGGCTGGATATTTGGTGGTGAGGATATTGTAGCAAAGTCACTGTATAAGTACTTGTCAAAATCATCATCATCCAAACTAGCCGCAACGAAGGACAATTGCGAACAAATTCTTCATACATATTATGTACAAACTAGTTTTTTTTGTAACCGTTTTCCGTATGGATTATTTATCGTATGGCTAATTGTTTATCTCTACTTTTGAAGATTTACAGTTTTCAAATACGATACGAATATTGAGTGAGCTGATCTACGTCTTTATTACTTTAGGAGTAAGGATGTGTGACGATATATTAGGCTACTTTGGCTGCTACTATCTATATGATGCTGACTGTACCTACGTCGTTGATAAAACAAATGAGTATATTCCCGTGAAGGACTCCTAATTGGAGCGTAAATACGAGCCGAGCGAGGTTGCGGTGTGGAGGCCCGACAGCCGGGCCCACGACCGCAAATCCGGCTATATTGTACACTTATGTATATGATATGTTAAACATACACATAGCTTATGAACCTACCAGGTGTAACAATAACCCAAACATCAGTTTTGTATTGCGCAAAAGTGCGATTACACGGTTTTTTTTCACAACGTTCCAATTTAAGGTCAGTACCTATTCGCATGATATTTATTTACATATTTAAACTTTATTGCACAGATAAAAAGTACAAATGGCGGACATGTTGTTCGCATTTAAGGTTACAAAAACAAAACAAACAAATCAGCCTATATACGTCCCACTGCTGGGCACAGGCCTCCTCTCATGGATGAGAGGAGGCCTGTGCCTGTGTTTAAGGTTACATAGTACTATTATTCAGAGGAATGACGCGTACAAGCTCTTTGCGTAGCGACAATTTTTTTGCACAGGTCGGTTCCACAACACTTCGGGACTTCAAATACCGCGAGCCATCCGGTTACCTCATCCATGTCTTAATCTGTGTCCATGTGTAATAACATCTCTACTGTCACTGTAGGTAGGTGGTGCTGTTTCTGGTGGTGACTTCAGGTTGCCAAAGCCCCAGAAGATGCGCTGTCATTAGAGTCAGAGACCTACATTTGTTTCTTTCTACGTGGCGTCATAACGAAACTTTAAAACAATTAAGGATTGCCTTGTTATTCTGTACCTATCCTGTACCCGTGTATGCTCGTTTACCACTGTCTTAGTATAAACATATTTATAGTGTGGAGATCTGGCCGAAGGGTGTAGTTTTCCGGCGATTTCGAGGCCGGCTATTTGACACCCAGAACTTGCGCCGCGCGTCGCCGTCTTAAACACGTTTTTGTGTTATCTTTATGAATGTTGTATATTGTTATGTATGTTAGTCTGTAAGGTATTTGTAAATATGAGCCTTGTTGCCTGACTCAAATAAATAAATAGCTAAGTGTGAACTGTGAACCCCGCTAATGTCGGCGCATCGCCCGGCCGGATGATCCGGATAATACTGCGCTATAAAGAACAGAGAGGATTAAGCGGCTCCACTTTTACCTGCCGGTTGAAACCGGCTCAAACAGTCTCCATTACTATAACAAGTAAGTTAGTATCATGTTAATAATACGGTGCTAGAATCCAGACTATATTTTTGCCGTCGCGTCGCACAATGCAATAAAAGTCACGGCAGAAATTGGTACGCAAGTAGTGCCGTTACTGCATAAACATTTGTGTCTACAACTTGTATGAATTACTTATGATGGTTTATAGTTTCGAATCATTTAGGGTGGTTAACAGTGATATAATCTAGTTATAACGTGGTTGTTATATATAAAGACTAGTTGATTAACTAGGTAATGTGAATCCATATCATAGCCAAACCATCAGAAACATCATATCATTGTACGTGTAGTACACACAATGCATTGCATCGAGAAATAATATTCGACTATGGTCTCCCGAATGGCACCCCATTATAACAATTAGCCTTCTTTTATCAAGGGATCCATTATAAAGAAAGAAAGAAAGAAAGAAGACATTTATTCACTACGCAAAAGACACACAGAGACAAAGGGAGTACAGATACAATACAATTGACACATAATGTGTGTGTCTTCGCGGCAGTGAATCGGTCGCTGTCTCAGCATTATGCCGAGGTGTCAGACAGACACCTACAGCGCTGATTTTCAGACAGCACCGTACGTGACCCATTTTGGAAATAACAATTGCATTCCGAACTCAATTATATCAGTGCGTCTTGGTTACTCACTTGGGTATGCATAGCGCAAGAGGGCGCGTAATGTATATCCATCAAAACAATTCACACACGATAACAATAGCTAAGTCTAAACCGCGTTCCGAAATTGGGTCTTCACTATTCCGTCTCAATATGTCTATTTTCCTTTGTGTATGCATCCCTTCTCCCTCTCCCAAGCAGTGAATAGGCATTTTCCCCGTGACAACATAATTAATTATACTTGTAAACCAATCAATTAATAGCAAACAAACTGCTGTCCGAGCAACTTTGAGCTGCGGAGTTTCGGCTATTACGGCGGATCCAAACTTTGGCTTCATCGCTGTTTGTTCAGTGAAAGTAGCTAAACAATTGTGTTACTTTCAATTTGGTGGGTAAGCGATATCAGAGCGAAATAACAATCAGTCACACTACATGATTAAAAATATATACAAGTGAAATTAGAAGATTTTTCAAAAAACCCAACTGCTTTTTTTTAAATTTTATAGCCTATGTCACTTCCACGATTAATAGGAATCCAACGACACCTCATATGTCGAAATCCGTCAATCGGTTTAGGCTGCAGGGCGTGCCAAAGAATAAGGTCACATACATACATGGGTTCCCTCTATTTAGCATAACTTTGATTGTCCGAAACGTTTTTCGCATAACAGACTTGGCATATTCGGTTTTCGCCAAATGTTAATGTGGCAGAAAGTTCCGAAAATGTGTTTGGCCGAATTTAAATTTGCATACTATTGTTATGGCCGATTATATTTACGCATAATTTTCTTCGGCATATTATCGATTGTCCGATACTTACTAAGCATACTAAAACGAGGTGCGTCTCACGAGATATAACAACAATATAATTATATAATTTCGATAAGGATTATAACATAGTAGATTAGGTTAGGGCAGCTAGAATAAGGGGGCAGTAAAAAAACCCAAAAAGTCGTAACAATGGTATCGTTAGTAGGTTAGGTTAGGGTCTGCTTGTGTCCCTTAGAGCGGAAATAGGCACCCCGCGAAGCGGGGTGACGTAGACACGCTGGCGGTTAGGTTTAGGTTAGGTTAAAATAATTGGCGTTCGTTTTAAAAAAAAAATGTATACAACCAATATATATTTCTGCGAGAAGTGTTCGACAAAAAAAAATATTCTCATATATTTTATGCGTGAACATGATTCGGATCATCAAAATTATGCACAAATCATATTCGGACTATTGAAATTCGGCGTAATCGAACTATGCGAATCTCGATTCTGCCAAAACAGTTTATGCGCAAAGTCAATTATGCCTACATAGAATATGCCAAATAGAATTCTTACTAAAAAAAATATGCCAAAACAGGGGGAACCTGTATGTAGGTATACGCTCCTTCGGCAGTCGGGTAAAACCACCTATTTCGAAATTGGAATATTGAATTTATTTGGGATAAACAAAAGACTGCGACTCAACCTGTCAGGGGCTCTATTCGCCCTCATATCAGAATCGATTTGGAGTTTGTCGCGTTTCTTTCTAGTAGAGACCTCTCTAGACCAAACATCCATCGCGCATCCACAAAAGTGGTTATCAGTAGGTACTTTATTCAATAACAATATAAACTAGTGCAGTTTGTACACGATCTATGTATGTACCCGTGTACCATGGTATAACAACACAGGTACTCTCTTCCGAGACTCGCAAACCACGTGACTGACACAAGCCTACATCAAACGGCATTTAACAGCATGATGACGTAGGCTTGTGTCAGTCACGTGGTTCGCGAGTCTCGGAAGAGAGTACCTGTGTTGTTATACCATGCCGTGTACAGGGTGGATGTTTTCCGTGAACCTTAAAGAAAATATATTGTCATATAAGGGCAGTAGAATCAAATAGTAATATAGTTGAGAAATATTAACATAGTTTATTTGGAAAATTGTATGCACTAACGCACTATCCTCCTCTTGTGGGAAAGTACATCGTTCCATTCCACGCTGTATATATAGTCGTCGTACCTATTCCAGTGAGCTTGCTCTGCTAACTGGAATAGGTATTTACCGCCACACCACACCGACGCTTTGTGGTCACTCCATGTGGTGTGAAACACGTGGGAGGCGTCAGGTAGGCTAGCTTATGGCCTGTATACACTGGTTAGCGTTTAGTGCGAGTTCACAGAATGCCTGGGAGTGTGTTCTAACCACAAATCAATGTGTAAACAGACCGTTAGCTTCACCGCTGCCTAACTAGCCCACTCAAGGCATTGCTACGTGTGCTACGCCGCGCGCATCATTTTTCCAGTTTGTAGTGGAAATCTTTCGTAGAGGCACGACAATGCATGACTCATATGCGAGTTATAATCTTGTTTTTTTTTTACACCATTTCGGTGGCAACCAATCTTAGAGTAAGGATTTATAAGAGATGTTACATACGGTAATTTTTTTCAGCGATACAAACGCACGACTGTATCGTGACACTAGCCATACAGCATCGATACTATATCGTGTTTTTATCGCTACAAAAAGTCGTCGTGTGTAACGGCTTGATGATAAGCACAACCATGTAAGTAGCTCGTTTTTCATGAACGTTAAACGAGATCAGCTCGCTTAGCAGTTGACAAACTTCTGTACGCAGTTTCACGGGCCATTACACCGTCTAGAAACTTTTTTCTTTGAGTATGACTGTTGGTAAAACAGTAATAGGTACCCGATAAGAGCCCTGTGTTTAACATCAGGCTTCCATCTTGAATTTCGGGCAAAATCTTCTTCTCTGGAGTTCGGGAACAGTTTATGAATTTGTACAGTAAAGAAACTGAAACACGCTGGTACCTTTTTAACCGACACAAGTGAACAATGTAATAATAATAAGTTTAACATGTGTATCTGTATGTCTGTCTGTGGCATCGCACTCGTAGCTCCCAAACGGATAAACCGCTTCAAGAGCGTTTTCTTATTAAGGGGCTCTTAGCTCCCAATGAATGACCTTCGATCTGTAACTGTCCGTATTTTCGTGTTTTTTATAGAGTATCGTATTAACAACAACGAGGTTCACCGAAATATTATCCCACATTTAATTAAAAACTCACAGTTTCGAGATGAAAATGAAAATAGTTTATTTGGTGTTTAAACATATGTAGTGTTTCTAGGCAAAGGTTGGAGCCTCCTTTTAAGCATTAAATTATGCTTGTGTCAGGAGACATATGACACCAAACTTTTCATTTCATTTATTTCATTGTAAAAATCATGTAGATACCTACATATCAATTAAGGTCTTACATTGAGCAATTTTAGGCCAAAAAAACGTTTTATTTTTTGACGTAACCTTTGTGAAAATTAGTTAAATAGCTCTCGTGCGTTGTTAGAGACGTCAATAAGGAACAGTTATATATGCACTCAAAACTCGTCAAAGCTCATCAAAAAGCGCGTGGAGTCCGTAGAAAGTCTTGTTTGTCGTGATTGTTCAAAGCTATTTTTGTTGAGTTACGGGTTTTTATTTAATTTTATGGCGTTATTCATTCCTAAACGTTCAACCAATCGTTTCGTTTGTCTTTATCTGACACTTTGTCTTTTGAGTTCGCAAGAAAGGGACAATTTAAATTTTATTTATCAGCCGGCTTTTAAGTCTTATTTAAAATACTTGTATTTTGTAATTGAATTGAATATGAATAAGGGGGTTTCTGTATTGTCCCGTATTGCCATTGTGTTTAGAGAGAAAATAAAGGGTGATTTAGTCCTCCCACCCGTTTTCCATAATAAGGACAATCTATAGCTTGTTCATCAATAAAAAGGTATGTGTAAATTGAAACACATTCCTAATGCTATGGAAAAGCAAAATTCGAGCTTTCCGTTGACATCGCAATTTTGTACAACCAAAACAAGACACATTGCCGCTATTTTACGAACTGTCATTAAACGACTCGCATGTAGCCCCTTTATTATCATGGTAAGGGATCGTAAAGGGTATCTTTAAATAGAGCACCTAATTATAGCATCTGCAAGTGTGGCGGTTAAGGTAATGGGTGCTTGTTTACGAGACATTTTGTGATCTACAATATGTATGTGTCTAGTATAAGATGGCCCTGACAGTCCATAACAACTACACGTAAGCTAGTCTATCGTATACCGGTCCTGCGCCACCCGCCAGCGGACTTCTGTCAACGTCATCCGTTGTGACATTATCTAGTACGATTATAATAATTGATCCTATAAAAAACATTCCAGATAAAAAAGAGGCCAAGTCTCGAAACTCTTCCACCGTAAAAAGTTGTAAGATATTTCGTAGAGCCAAGTCTCATGCATTAATCTGACGGAGTCGCGGGCAGAAGCTAGTAATTGATAATTGTTTATAAATTTGCGTCAAATTCATTTTTAAGGTGACACCGTAAGATGTCACGTGACCTGATCGAAAAACTGTTACAATGTTATTGAGTTTTCACTTCTGCCGGCACTCCCGGAGTGCAACCCGGTCTTTTTTTTTATAGGATCTCACTTCTTTTTGTACGTTATTGTGTTATCTATCAATACATACGAATTATGAATGCAGTCCCATTCTTGCTTTTTAATTTTTTGTCCCATTCGCTGCAAATATAACTTTGTAATCGTATATGATTATACGGGTTTACAAAGTTATTTATGCAGTTTAATTTTTTATCTCATTTTACTCGAATACTATAAGGTGTATTTGAATAAGATTTTGAGGAAACGTGTATTTTGTAAGCTGCTACATAGTTTTGTAATTGAATTACTAAAAAAAAAAATTTAAGGGGTCCATAAAACTGAAAAACATTTTTTTTTATTTCAAGCCACGTGTGGCACCGTCGATAGGCCTTTCAAAATAAATATAAGGTTTCTCAGCAATTTTTTTGATTTAGAGAATTAGAGTCGGAGATAATCGCCCCGAAAGTCACTAAAATTGTTGTCCCCCCCCCTCTAATTTTTGAACCGTGTATTTTGAAAATATTAAAAAAAACATGGACATGGGCTTATTAAATCCTTTCAGAGAAAATTGTTTTGAACAAGACCGGTTCAAAGGTTATCGAGATATTTCTAAAAAACTGCCTTCGTTAAAGAAAAGGACGTAAGTGCCATTAGATTTCAGTAACGATACGACCTTTTTAGTAGGCACGGAACCCTTCGTTGTGCGTGGTCCGACACGCACTTGGCCGCTTTTTATTAGAGTCGTGTAACCGGCCTTCTGCCGGCCATACGGTTAAATATGAAAAAAAAAATACTGCAGTAGTCAATATAATTAATTACAAAAACTCTCACGCATAAGTGGGCATATAACCACCCCCACCCAAACCAACTTAAGAGGGGGCGTACCGCCAGGGAAAAATCAGAAATCACCCGCGCGCCCCGTACCTGCCGCGCTGATGCGTCTATTGCTGCCCCGCTCCTTCTCGCATAGTATATGCCCCGACAGTCAGATGAAACGTGATGAATACCTATAGATAATTATAATAAGTGGAAAGAAAGACAAAATCTGTAAGTACCTGTATTTGAAGATGTAATTTTCGCTAGTAAGTCAAATATGACCTTCCGTTTTTTTACAAAATCACCTAAGGGTTGTAATTTAGCATAATAATGTCTAGTAAAAGGCTAAAGCAAAAAAACAGCTATAATCGAATTTAAACTTTTGAGAGACATATCTAAATACTACTAATAAATCCACGGTTAAAAAATTAACGCATAAAATGTCACGACAGGCGACATGTTTCGAACTCTTCGGGAGTTCTTCTTCAAAACAAACATCGAAAACACTAATCCTGAAGAAAAACTCCCGAAGAGTTCGAAACATGTCGCCTGTCGTGTCATTTAATACGTGAATTTATTACTAGCATTAAAAAAAACTCTAATTTATTATGAAAACTTCGATCATGTTTATGAAAGCCAGATTTTCAGGCCACTGTGTGGCGGCCAAATTTTTCAATTCTGACCCCGTGTCATGGTCGGCCTTATCAAGCGATAAGTGACAGGATAGAGCGTCCGTCACTGGCTGAAAGCGTTTGATAGAACGAGACGATGCCCCTATCTTGTCACTTATCGAGTGATAAGGCCGACCATGATACGGGGTCTGATCTCGAATTCGTACTTGGAGACAATGGAGACGCTTGGCCCTTTAGTTATCAATTTTGAACATACTCGCATTAAAGAAAAACTGCAAAATTGTGTTCACTTTTTTTAATATAAAAATGTCCAACTTCGCAGGCAATCATTCGGGTGTAGACTCGAAAATTATTATTACTCCAAAATAAAGAAGGCAAAAAAAAATGCCTAGTGACGAAAATCGCATACAGATATCTCAAAGAATTACGAAGCTACAACCGTTTTAATATTGCTTGTTAGAGAGAGAAAACGCAAACGGTGTGTGACGTCACATTACAGGATGCTGCCGGCAGGCCGCCTCGACGGCGGCGCCGACCACGATGCGCGCGGCACGTTGCCGTCTTCAGTGACGTCACATTCTTCCAGCGTCATCGTTTCATATGAAGTTGCGTTTTGCGAAAAAGGGACAGAACATATCCCTTCTTAAAACTTTGGACACTTATAACTTCGTGATTATTTAACCTTTTGCATTGATTTTTTCTCCATTTGACTACATTTTTTATCCTTCTTCGAGAAAATCACATGATTGATTATTTTATTTAGTGTCTACGCCCCTATTGTTGGAATCTAAAAGCGTCACCTGTGATGACTTTAAAGAAAAACAATGTCAATACTTACACGGTTCACCCACGTATTAAACGTCACTACGGGCGAAATGTTTCGAACTCTTCGGGAGTTCTTCTTCAGGATTGAGTGTTTTCGCGGCGGTGTCGCTTGAATCACGACAAGATTCAAGCGACACCGCCGCGAAAACACTCACTTTATAGAGTACAAATTACTTTAATTACCCAAGGAATACAGTGGTATTCCTTGACCTACATTTTGTTGCTTAAAAAACCATCGGAGCTATAACTGAAATATGGCCTTCCGTTTTTTTACTAAATCACGTAAGGGTTGTAAGCTAGCATAATAATGGCTAGTAAAAGCCTAAAGCAAAAAAAAGCTATAATCGAATATAAACTTTTGTGAGACATGTCTAAAATACTACTAACAAATCCACGGTTAAATTCACGCATTAAATGTCACAACAGGCGACATGTTGCGAACTCTTCGGGAGGTCTTCTTCAAAACAAACATCGAAAACACTCATCCTGAAGAAGAACTCCCGAAGTGTTCAAAACATGTCGCCTGTCGTGTCGTTTAATACGTGAATTTAACCGTGAATTTATTAGTAGCATTAAAAAAAACTATAATATATTATGAAAACTTCGATCATGTCTATGAAAGCCAGATTATCAGGCCACCACTGTGTGGCGGCCAAATTTTTCAATTCTGATCTCGGATTCGTACTTGGAGACAATGGAGACGCTTTGGCCCTTTAGTTATCAATTTTGAACATATTAAAGAAAAAGTGCATAATTATGTTCACTTTTTTAATATTAAAATGTCCAAGTTCGCAGGCACATTCTTACTTGTTGGAATGTGCACTCTCGATAACCCTAAAAGCGACACCCGTGATGACTTTAAAGAAAAACAATGTCAATAATGTCCCTACGGGCGACTTGTTCCGAATTTAAAATTTTTGAAAAATTTGTTGTAAATTAAAATGCGCGTTTTTTTTAAAGAACAACATACATTGGCAGGCTTCTCGAGGGTGCAGATTCTAGAAATGATGTCCATTTTGATTTCCAAGATGGCAAAATCTTGGAATTCAAAATGGACATCATTTCTAGAATCTGCACCCTCGAGAAGCCTGCCAATGTATGTTGTTCTTTAAAAAAAACGCGCATTTTAATTTACAACAAATTTTTCAAAAATTTTAAATAATGCAACCACTTTTTGAAATATTTCTGACTATGAATTCGTATTTAGACCTCTCTGACATCGATTTTGAACATAACCGGATTTATTCTCAACTAGCGATCCGCTCCGGCTTCGCACGGATACTATATTATACATATAAACCTTCTTCTTGAATCGCTCTATCTATTAAAAAAAACCGCATCAAAATCCGTTGCGTAGTTTTAAAGATCCATAGATACATAGGGGCAGACAGCGGGAAGCGACTTTGTTTTATACTATGTATGGTAGTGATCGTGATAATCTTTCATAAAGTAAATACACGATCGACAGAAAAATGTTCGTCTAGTTTTGCATGTACTGCACAAATTATTCTAAGAAGCCAGCATGCTAAATTAGTATGGGATACGTTTAGAATCAAGGATATAGGACAATACACCGACCTTTATTTAAAAACTGACGTTTTGTTACTCACTGATATCTTTGAGAATTTTCGAAGAACAAGTAAAACACATTACAAATTAGATCCCGCGTTCTATTTAACAGCGCCTAGTTTATCTTACGACGCAATGCTGCTTAAAACCGGTGTCACTCTTGAATTAATACATGATTTTGAAATGTTTAGAATGATTCAAAGAATACGACTGCAACGACTATAAAATGCTTAGACACGTAAACAATAGATCACTTAGACTTGATAAGAGACCCCATTATGTCGAACCAAAAAGTTGTAATTATTATGGTGAGAGAACATTGCACTATTTAACTCCTCGAATCTTTAACAACATACCCTTTCTACGGGAAAACGATATTATTAGCAAAGCAGCCTTTAAAAATAAGCTAAAAAATACACTATTAGAATTATATAGTAACGAAAATACTTAACCACATCATAATGTTAAATATGCATGCCCTAGTTAAATAAAGTTCACTAGTAATAATAGGAAATAAAATAACTCACACCTGTAAACAATTATATAGAATATATGTAAATTGAGCGCGACGCGCCAACAAACTGTTCACTCCAGTTTGGCGCATTTATTGTACTGTTTTGTAATTGTTTATATGAATAAATTATTAAAAAAAAAAAAAAAAAAAAAAAAAAAAAAAAAAAAAAAAAAAAAAAAAAAAAAAAAAAAAAATTGGTATTGTGTTTGCCGCCGCCCGTCGCACCCAACGCGCCCGCGGCCCGTCCGCCTAAATAATTGATAATTGTTTATACATTTGCGTCAAATTAATTTTTAGGGATTTCATCTAAAAGGTAACTATATTCAATATTTTATTATACTATCTTCCGTATTTCTATCAATGATACATTTACACAGCCCTGTGTGCGCTTGGCAACATGAACAAGGGCCTGCGTCCTCCTGTCATTCTTTACATAAAATTTGAAAAAAATTTTGTTCGTTTCCATTAGGATATTTCCAAATCCGTGGTTCCTCATTTGTCTATCAAATTCTGGGTTATCATAATTCTGTAATTGATTCAGAAACCGAAATATAAATATGTTTCTTTTAATAAATTATACCAAGTAATCAAAGACGTCCACGTTAATCCCCTAGCCTGATCCCCCAGGGGAAAAAAACGGTTAGGTTGTTAGTTGAACTGCGACCCTACAGCGCGCGAGCCGAGCGAGCGAAGCGAGCGTGACGCGGTAGCGTCCGGCGAAGCGCCATAACCGAACATTATCATTTTTTCCTAGTTGAAAGAGGAGGAGGCTGACATGTGTGAAGATGAGGCCGGGGCACATGTAAAGGTGGAGTGTGAGGACCGGTCAGCCTTGTGTGAGCTGTACCAGGTCAAGGACGAGCTCGTGCTGGGCCCCGAGGAGCTGCACCGGCCTCGTGTGCTCTCAGCACTTCCAGGAAAACATTGTAACGTACCTGTTTTTCTGATGGTTACAGCTGCTGCCAAATACTATTTCTGCACGTGCAATAACCTCCCTTTTGGTCGGTTGCCGTTTTCCTAGGCGTCCTTGTAATATTTATCGACCTTTTTCTTTCAGAAGGAACCAATGGGCCGGCCATTGGTTCCTTCTCAGACGATAGCAATTAGTCGGCTTCTGATAAATCGGGGCTGACAAATCATGACATGTATACACCCCATAAGACTGGTAATAGCAACTCCTACACTACAGCACGTCTAGCACAAGACGGCCGCGACATACTCTCGATTTTTATCGCACTATACCTCTTGTTCTAAGTGTTCTAATAAGAGAGAGACGGATAGTGCGAGAAAAATCGAGAGAGCTCGTGCGACGTCTCATGATAGCCGTGCAGTAGTTAAACGCTTCGGGTATGCGCTCACTAGAACCATAACTCAACGGTTTTAAAAAAACAAATTTTATATCTTTATATTTTGACAGCTCGAAGATAAACACAAGGCTCGCGTTGAAAATCACCGCCAGGAGATTATGAAGCAGATCAACAACAAGGAGCGAGCTAGGTAACGATTACAAAGTTACTTTGATAGCGCATGCCGTTACACAAAAAAAAAAAAAAAAAGGTGAAAAAACCCCAATATCGCGCAAATGGAAAGCCAGTTTATCAACGTTTGTTAGTTGTATATAGTTAGGTAGGTAGGTACATAAGTTTTTTTTCAAACCACATGCTCGACAATGCCGAATTATAGGTCATGTAAACCCTACCGAAAGCAAGACATTAAATCCCTTGGTATTCACTTTAACTTAAATATGAATATCTCAGTTCTGCAATGGAATTCAACTCGGTGCCCATAGAATGAATTTATTTATTTATTTATTTATTTATTTATTAGGTACACTTTACAGATATCATACATTATGAGATACAATGGTTCTTTATGAATAGCTTATAGACTAGCATGACATCCAAGGCAAGTGCGATCTTTCGAGTTTGAGTATCATTGTTTTTGCTGCTCCTCCCCAAATATTGATGCAATAACATATGACTGACTGGCATATTGCATAATAGATTGAAGTTAGAAGTGATCGATCACACACGTGCCTTAGAGTTTTAAAAATATAGATCATTTTTCTCACACGACCCGTAAGACTGTTGATATGCCACAATGAGGGACGGCAACAAAGTAGATGATTCCCGTGGGGTGGCCATGTAACTAAAAATTACCCCATCGCTTCCATATGTATTGTTTATTTTAAATAATGCGCTTTTATTGTAAGTAGTTTTTACTGAAGCTTTACACACATTCACTGCCTAGCAGGCGCTTTGTTCGCAACCACTAGTAATATTCAGCTTAATAATAAAAATGGATCCAACCAGTTTGTGGAACGACGGCTATTTAATCAAGATACATTCCGTTTATTTTATTTTGACATTTCCAATTATGATTTTACTTTTATTTATTCTGATTCTATTGACATTAATTTCAAATTTAATAAGCTATTTAATATACTGACATTTTACATTAATCTACATTTTCCAATAGCTTTTGTGACGTTTAGAACAGAGATACTAATGGAGTCGTGGTTAGTTTAATTTTTAATAAAATTTTCGAATTTAACACCTTATTTCATGTCGATACAATTTTCGATCGAAGTGGGTTCGTGGGTTTAAAGCCCTAGAACGAGCTTAGGTACTTACGTCCTTTTCTTTAAGGAAGGCAGTTTTTTTGAAATATCTCAAAAAGATTTGAACCGATCTTGTTCAAAACAATTTTCGCTGAGAGACTTTAATAAGTTCTATGAACATGATTTTTTCATATTTTTACTGACAATTTTAGTGACTTTCGAGGCGATTATCTCCGACTCTATTCACTTAATCAAAAAAATTGCTCAGAAACCTTATATTTATTTTGAAAGGCCTATCGATTGATGTGCCACACGTGGGCTTGCAATGAAAAAAAAAATTTGGACTTTCATTTTTATGTATGGAGTGCACCCCTAAAAAAAATTTTTTTAGTAATTTAGTTACAAAACTATGTTTTTTGTATTCAAATACATATTATAGTTTTCGAGTAAAATGCCTATGACATACGGACGGACAGACAGACAGACAGACAGACAGACATGACGAATCCATTAAGGGTTCCGTTTTTTGCCATTTGGCTACGGAACCCTAAAAAGGCTCTTAAAAAAAGAATTGAATAAGTAACTGAATCGACAAAATATCATAATCATAAGTATATAAATTATCTAACCTGCTCCCAAAATTTCGCGAGAATCAGTTGAGAAATGCGACCTGTAGAGGATATCGATTAAAAATAAAACGTGTTATTTCTGACTTTTTTGTCGATTTTATAATAATGGCAAATTTTTTGAACCGCAACAGGTACGGACTTAATTTTCACGGAATGTGCACTACTTACTATTTCCTCTATTAAAACGAATAATAAAAATAAAATTGAACGCTCCTGGCGACCAGCGCGGAAGGCGTGCTATCTTAAAAAATATAAGGGCTTAAAAAAGAAACTGTTATTGCACGGTTTAACAAGAAAATTATATGTATTAATCGGTTTGGTATCGATACTATTTCGAAAAACCAATTTCAATTTCAATGTCTTTTTCCCAAAACATGGCTTAGGGAGTTACATCAGTTTGTCATGACACAGCAGTGCGGCAATTAATAAAATTTGTTTTATTGAATTAACAAATCGATTCCTGATGCTGCAAAACACGTTTGTATTTACAGCAAAAAAATCCTCTGGGAATCGCTAAAATATGTACTTGAAATGTATTTCATTGAATTTACAAACACATACACGGTAATTACATCGTTATTTATAGGAATTACTAAACAATCGCAAAATTTACTAATGTTTTGTGATTCAGTAAAGAGAAAAAAAAAAATTGTGACCCTAAAACATTAAAACCAGACTACAACGAAATCAGCACAACGCTGGAATCTGGAAAGGTTAACGAATTATTCTTATTTATCTGGTGATTAAGCTTGTTGACGCAGGTTCAGGAATAATGTAGGCGACACAGATTTAAACTTAATAACTGTATATTACAGAATAAATGAATTACAACTTGTAGGTATTTTGATTTGAAAGTATTAAAAACGGTCGCGCGCGCACCGGCCGGGCTCGATGGAGGAATGAATTGGTGGCTTCGTGGCCCGCGGCGGGGCGGCCGCGGGCGCGGCGGCGGTGCGGCTGCTGGTGGTGGGGATGCCGGCGGAGCGCGTTCATGGAGCGCGCTAACAAGCTGGCCCCCTTGGAACAGGACTGTCCTGGTCCAACATGACGGGTAGCGGGCATAGCCTATTGTAGGCCCGCCTCACGGTCCCCGACGTGGTGGAGACGTCAGCGACGCGGCCGACGCCATCGGCGCCGGGGTAGACTGCGGCGACTCGCCCGAGCAGCCACCTGCTGGGCGGTAGGCGGTCGTCCTTGACGAGAACCATCTCACCGAGCTGCAACTGGCCTCCGTCCCTGCGCCATTTGCTTCGGACCTGCAGTTCTGAAATAACTTCCTTATAGTATCGGCTCCAAAAATGCGCCTTGAGCGCTTCTATTCTCTGGTATCTTGTGAGGGTATGGATCTGCGAGTCTTGAACCAGGGGAGCAGGTAGCATAGTGAGTGTTCGTCCTATCAGAAAGTGCGCAGGGGTTATAGGAGTGAGATCCGATGGATCCGATGAAATAGGGGTTAAAGGCCTAGAATTTAATATTGCCTCTATTTGAACCAATAATGTGGTGATTTGCAATAGGGTTTACGGCGGTGAAAAATCGATCTAGCTAGGTCTCATCATCCTCCTAACATTGTTCCCGGTAATGCCCCTTAAAGAGCCCGGGGTCTTTGACACATTCATTTCTCCCGAGCAGAGCTCGGTCTGCCAGCTACTGATAATGATTCCACAACTAGGTTTGACTTGAGTCGGTCATGCAGGTACTCGATCTTGGGCATCTTTACCTCTTAATTTGTTTGCTGGCATTACTGTTTGCTTAGGTGTAACTGACAATGGCAATTTATAGCCTTTAACCCAGGATAAAACTGTTTTATCAATGGTAATGGGTAGCCAGTTATGATAATAAGATGATAAGAGTTTTACCTTTAAGTTTTTCTCGGTGGAGGACCAGTTCCCAAGTGTAGTATTTCATGATTCCACTGTAATGTAATGAGAATAACATGCTACCAGTGGCCTGAGCAGGAGTGTGGATAGCAATGTCCCCTAGGAGACTAATCACAGACAAGCAAGAGCATATTGACACGAGACATAACGACACAGACATATACAATAGGTATACACATACATAGGTACATAGGTAGGTAGGTATAGGTATAGGTGGTAGGTATTACACTACATTCAAGATTCTATACGTACTAGTGCCTCTATACCGATACCAAAATTACCAAATGCGTCGTGTTTATCCCCGAGTATCCGTCCGAACTACATTCATATATTATTCATGGTATATTAGTTAAAATAAAAAATCATGATTAGATTTATTTGAATAAGAATAAGTTAACTTTATTCAATTTTCTAACATAAGAATTATTCACGGCGAAATTATTTGAATAACTTTGACGGGAATAAAATCAACATGATTTTATTCATGCGTATTCTTATTCAAATAATGATTTTATTCTTGAGTGCCCAACTCTGCCCGAAAGTCACAAAAATTGTGTGTCCCCCCCCCCTCTAATAACCGTGTATTTTAAAAATATGAAAAAAATCATTGACATGGGGCTTATTAAATTCTTTCAGCGAAAATTGTTTTGAACAAGATCGGTTGAAAGGTTTTCGAGATATTTCTAAAGAACTGTCTTCCTTAAAGAAACGCACTAGGTGCCATAAGATTTTAGTAACGAAACGACCTTTATAATGGGCACGGAACCCTTCGTTGTGCGTAGTCCGACACGCACTTGGCCGCTTTTTTTAATAATGATTATCTCGAAAATTATGCGTTATTGGACTACATGTTATACCGATTCTGCCCATTCTTAGCTATGTTTCAACAAAATCGGTTTGGTCCGTTTTGAGGTATTGAACTTTGAAATGAAAATGTGGGGTGTTTATCAACTTTTCTAAGTGGTTCATCATTACCTTTTTGGTATGGAACCTTAAAAATGGTTTGGTGAATTATTCTATACTATTACAGACCGTAGGGAGTGTTTTAAATCGACACGAGTTGCGAATTACTTATTCGCACGTGTATCGTACAACGCTTTACTGTACACATGGCTCTTTAAAGTTTCGACATATGCACGAAAAGTGCTCTTTTCCGCACTAGTGCGGGAAAGTAGCACCATATGTACTGTAAAATATATTGTATGGTCGACCAAATGTATTTTGCACCGATTTCTTGAATAGAGCAGTTCGGTCAATCTGTGCAATTTACATGCTCGTCGACCATATGTCCATGCCTCGTCTATGCACATACAAGAGACGACGTCAAATATATGTATACATTTTTTAGTTCCTCTTCGCTTTGTACTTGGCTGCACACGCTGCCGCGTGTCTAGATACAACGACAACACTAGCTCAATAAAACGATAATTATTATTTATTTACCTACCTACAGGTACTAAAACATTTTGTGTATGTCTTGGATTATTAGATCTCACTGATATGAATATGTTCGCAGCTTCAAATTTTCTTCGTTAACTTCGACATAAGTCTTTAAATGTGTTTCGAATGGCTTTGTTACAGTATCAGATATTCGGGATTTTTGGTCGAGAATGCGGATCACCAATTGTCTAGTAAATTTGTTTAAAGGTTCCTCTGAAATTGGAATTTCTAAGATTGGAGTTTCGTTACTGAATATGCTATTGCAAAAAGTGTTTAACGGCGTTATACTCTTACGAATAGCGTTCAGTTTTGAATGAAGTCGAATCGGCTAGCAGCAAAATATAAAAGTGCCTACCGTCATGTGACCTCCTTCACATCTGACGTCACAAAACTCTGTCGCGTATTTAACAATTTTTCCCCATCCCAAAAAGTTTAATGGATTAACCCGAGTTTTCCTTTTCCCATTAAACATAAAATAAGTTTTTAATTTGATGTTATTCATCATGGATATTGATAAACCTTTAACACGTTATTATTATATTGACAGTACTGGATGTACTCAAAGACGGGCGAAATACGGCGAGATGAGACCACTTTACAAAGTGACCCGTTTTCATTGCCTCTGAGAGCGTACCTTCATAGTTCACATTGGGAATCCATGGGAAGTGACCCGTTTTCATTGCCTCGAGTGTATTTTACTCAAATTCAGATTGAATATCACATTTGGGACTTTGAACGCTTGCAGACAGCGCGACGGCAAAGCGAACCATATCTCCCTTCTATAGGATTCCATGGAACTCGAACGCTCAGGCAGAAAAGAAAACTCTTCCCGGACCTCTCGGCGGCGTCTTCAGGCCACTTTGGGTTACCCCGTCGAACACTCGTCGTTAAAACGAGGGAACGATTATTGAAACGGTTCCGCTGCCGGGTTCCGGAATAGGAACCGGATTCCCTTTCGCTCAAAGGACGTTATTTATCAAATACATTAGATATGTATAAATAAAACACGTCGCATCGACATAAGATTTCTCCTTGAGCTTAGGATCGACTGACTCGCGAGCAACTACTGTTCACGCGAAACCCTTCTCCACGTCAGTCCTCCAGGGCCTCGCTGGAGTATTTGCTACTGACTCATGATAACCAATGACTAAACATAGCTTATACCAGTTATACCTATTAACACAAACATAGTTCTATATCTTCCAGAGAGTTAGGTACCTACCAAAGTAAATATTGGATAGGTACGTCCAGGAATACCAGCATGACATGATTAATCGCTACGAGGAACCACGCTGCGCATGCATAAGAGGTAATGTGATCTATACGCAAGCGTTCGCGACAATGGCTGATCGTGCGCACTATCTGGCTATGCTCCGCAGGGCTGTAGTGCTAGGCGTGCCGACGTCCACGGAAGTTATTCACGCGGCGTTACGCGGGTGCGCTATCCGTGTGCTGTGCATGATGCGCGCAGTTAACATATGCGCACGTAGCGTATCTGCTGCACTGGAGCGACGGCGGGTCGGCTGAATTACCGGATTTGTATGTACCCCTCCACACAAACCACGTCTTTAAGTTTTGAGCGCCAAATATAGGTAGCGGCACGTAAGTCTAGCGCTGACCGTTCCTGCGCAGAAGTCGAAAATAAGGTATTACGGGGGAATGAAGGGGACGCGCGGGGGCGTGCGTGAGCGCTTATTGGCTCTCCAGTCGCACTCCGTCCCGCGCACCGATACGACGCCCCGCTCACTTCTGGTTATACAGTTGCGTTCACATAGCATTATCTCCGGACACCAAGATCGACACCCTGCGAGGAATTGAAAGTCGATTATTGTTATCGGAGTTTTGGTGTAATTTAATTTAGATAATGGCATTAAAGTGTTTAATCCTATTATGTTACACTTAAGTAAACTACTGTAATATGAACTCATTTGAAAACCACCAAAGTAAATAAGGGAACAAAAGAGTATAATGAAACTTTTTTTAAACTGCCTGTAACATCATTTGGGGACGCGTGAACGAATATCTCGCCGTATAAGTAGGCGAGTCTATTGAAATTTGTCTTTAGAGTTAGTTGCAGCTCGTTCAATTTGTATATGAATACTGAACGGTTATATTTCTAACAAAACGTGTTATGTTACGAAATTCGGCGGTGGTCGTGAGTGTCCACTTTGAGGGGAGGTGTAATTTCTCCGACGTATCTGAAATCAGAGAAGGATGTAATAATGCACAGACGTCCAAGCAAAAGCAATAAAAATAAATGAGTTACGTTGAATCGAACACACCCTTGAATACCGTTAATTGGCTCATGATTAGGTGCCTATCGAATAGCGATCGGACGTTGGCACCGGTTCGGTAGGTACTCGCTGAATTGTGCCTGCAACTATTGCCCATTGATACATGCATGCGTGCATATATTACAGTCCAAGGCGAGTTATTACTCGCATTGTTTCTGTTCTTCTGAAGCTCTCTATTCGAACTCTGGTTATTAATTATCGTGCTCGCTATTCGTCAACCCCGACAGATATGTAATTTGAAATGACAGAGCTATTCTTACTCCTCTAAATACGTAAAGACGTGTACTTGATTGATAGGGCGACTTAAAACCATTCTAAGGATTTGTTAAGCGAGTAAAACAGATTCGATGAAGTTTGGTCTAGTCTGGAAATCTAATGCAGAGTGGTTAGTTAGTTAGAGGCCGTTCAGGCGGGTTCAGCTAGTTGGTTTTAATTTAGAATAGCCGGAAATACAGCGTGGTTACGAAAATGGAGCGGTGGGTCATTGTATTTCACGGCCTGAACTATCACCGCAACAAAATTATCTCGAAAATGTTCATCTACTGGATGTCTAATGGAACAAATATTCTTAAATTAAAACCGAGACTACAAAGAACCAACAAATCTGTGAGTTGAATGCTGATTGCGGTGCATATTGTGTAAACTAATGTAGTACCTACCACACTTGACCGACATCTTAAATTCTGGCTGGATATTTATATTTTTTGTCTGTTAGTGCTTCAAATCTCGATTGCAGATTTAACCTTGGCTTCTAATGTTCGCTCGGAAACAACAAAAAAATGTTCTATAGATGAACAGGGCTACCCACCACTTTGGATTCTTGAATTAATCATCTTAGAATAACATTTTAAAATGAAATCAACAAATAAAACGCTATTATAATTTAATGTTTTTCAAAACCGTATTTTGCCTGGAGTAAATACGTTACGGCGTGTGGTGTCGGGTTAGACTAGCGCCTCCCCCTTTCTTCCCGTGGGAGTCCTAAGAGTAGTCGTAGTTTAAGTTTTTTGGGCGATAGGCTAGCAACGTATCTTTGCGATATCACATTTTGCACCCATTTTGCTGTCTTTTATACCCACATTTACGCTAAAAGTGACACTGGAACTTACGTTTCATGTGATTCCGATGTTCGATAATTTTAAGTAATGTTTTAGGAACGCCAAATAGTATTTTCAGGTACCCGAGCGACAGAGACAGAGATATAAGAACTATTCTTTTACGAGATTCGATTTTCGTGGTAGCGCCGCAGATAACATACATCTGTTTTCGTGTTCTCTGAATGAATTCATAAAGTCGGCATTGTGCATAATATGTTATAATACGTAGATATAATAGGTGACATGAATGTACAAATAGTTACACTATTGTCTTAAGCTTAGGAACTGTAAAGATAGTTGTAAGTGTGGAAATAAAAATAAATAAATGTTACGACCTGTTGCAGAAAAAAAAAAGTTTTTTTTTCATTCCTTTATGGATTAAATTTTTTATACCAGTAATTAATTTAACGTTATTTATTTATCGGAAATTGATACCCAACAGCTTAGCTAAACATGGACGATTAGAATTTTTAGAATGAAGTCGGGCGTAGCGGTATTTTCTACCGAGCGCTACATGATGTTTTTTCACGTTTGCAGTTATGTTATATTTTTTCAAATCTTTATTGAATTGGTTTTTTTTTGATATTTCTTGTATAGGTACAGAAATACCTGGCCGTTCAATATTTACAACGGATGAAATAAAAAAATGGAATTGTATAATTCGTTTTCTTTTATTGTTTGACAAATTACATTTTTTTTACCAGACATTAATTCTACGTTATTGATTTATCCCAAATTGATACCTTTAACCTATAACCTGCTATTAATAAAAGTTAAACAGTTTGCGTGCCCTTTGTCGGGCAATCATTAAATAAAATACTAGGTTTATACAATATTATGACGCAATAGAGCAAACATAGGCTTCCTGCGATGTTTCCGTTTACCACATACCCGATATAAAACAACATCATACACACCAAACCCATAGAATTGCTAATGCAAATAGAGTAAAATGAAATACTTATATTCTATTTGCCTCAACCTAAACGGCCACGGACGGTCCGAACCCGCGTGTAATTGATATAATCGCCTCGTATATGGGCTTTCGTCTAGTCCGGGCATTTTCCAAAAAAACCTGGAACAACTTTTTGCAGATTTGCCATATGTGGGCGTATTTTTGGACGACGTCATCATAACGGGACGTGATACGAAGGAGCATATGGGAAACCTGCATAAGGTATTTACGCGCTTGAAAACGTATGGGCTTCAGTTTAATATTAGTAAGCAAATTTAAAAAGTTAGAGTAGCGGACAATAATGGTTTTACTTAGGGTTTTCATACATTACTTCTTGGCGTAAGGCCAAGAAGTAATGTAGGGAGCCATAAACAAGAAACTTCACGTCTTCATTTCGTGATATTAACGCGTACATTTCCGAGCATGTTTGAGAAAAAACCCTTATTTAGTACCAAAAAACCATTATATGAAATCTTAATGAGGTCGTAGTTAACGACTGTAGGTACTTCGTACCGATGACTCTCGACTACGCTCGCTCGCTGTTCCCTTCCGCCATCATTATTCTTTTTTTTCAAGAGCCGGGCCATGGTACCAGAAAGGTATGGCACAGACTCAATTATTACATCGGTTTGAAGGTAGACCGATATTCTGATAAGTAGGTGGATACAAAGACGTGAGCTCAAAGTGCTCCATCTACATCTACACTAAATATATAATAATATTATAAACAGGAAAGATTTGATTGTTTGTTTGTTTGTATTGAATAGGCTGCGCTACTGGACCGATTTGAAAAAATATTTTACCATTAGAAGCCGACATTATCCCTGATGAACATAGGCTACTTTTTACCGCGGAAAATGCTTCATTCCTACGGGAAAACAGGTAATCCGTGCGAAGCCGGGTCGGGCAGCTAGTATAATATCAAATAATAGTAATAAGTCAAACGATTATTGTTTAACCCTCGAAGCAAAGAGGTGTTTTAAATGTGTAGTGTAAATATACCTAGTCAAGTTCTAAAAAATGTGCACTAATGAAGTGATCAAAACATGTGAACACGACTTTATTGTTCAGAACATAAGGTTGCTCAGGTATTTTTGAACCTTTGGGAACGCACATTTATTTATGAACTCGACTATTACTTGAGACGATTTTAATCAAAATGGCTCATTCAAAATCAATCTTATTGTAACGCAAGAAGGTTCAAAAAAATTGCAAATACTGTACAATTGGAACTTCCAATTGTACAGTATTTGCTCGTTCGTCCCAAATAATTCAAACCACAATATCCCAAACCGATGAACCGAAAGTAATTCATGTTTTGTTCTCACTAGTGTGCCTTGATCATATCTAAAATCCATACTTAATATTATAAATGCGAAAGTATCACAATAGATATAAAATCATAAAATCTTTATTTGTCCAACATAGGTATACAGGTTGTTACTTTATGCTATAGCTTCACTATGTGGCGCCTTTCGGCATACAAATTGTAAGGGCATGCATGTCACCTTATTTATTCTAAGTACTTAATAGTAGCGACCACAACTCGAAACCGGTACCGGAAAAATCGCATTAAAATAAATAAATAAATATTTGGGGACATTCTTACACAAATCGACCTAGTCCCAAACTAAGCAAAGCTTGTACTATGGGTACTAGACGACGATAAACATACTTATATAAATAAATAAATACTTAAATACATAGAAAACATCCATGACTCAGGTACAAATATTCGTGCTCATCACACAAATAAATGCCCTTACCGGGAATCGAACCCAGGACCTCTTGCTTCGTAGGCAGGGTCACTACCAACTAGGCTAAAGCGGTCGTCGCATGACTTCGTGTAAGGCGGAGTTATATTACTACTACTAAAGCCTTGTTCGGACTAGGCTAGTATTTTAGTGCGATTCTACAAGTATGAGTAGCTTTTGTATGGACTCGCACTAAAATACTAGCCTAGTCCGAACAAGGCTTAACGTGAACGGCAAATACTTGTCTATTATATACTAATTTTATCCATACTAATATTATAAATGCGAAAGTGTGTCTGTCTGTCTGTCTGTTACCTCTTCACGCTTTAACCGCTGAACCGATTTAAATTTGATTTTGGTTTGTAATAAAACCGTTTGGTAGTAAACTTAATATATTATATTACTAGCTTCCGCCCGCGACTTCGTCTGCGTGAAATTGGGCGCGTTACGCGCCGCTAACTTATAATCTAACTTAAACCTAAATAACTACTCACCTTCGACCTTGATCCTTTCCGTCCAAACGGCCGCAAGAATGAGTTAGTGTTTGTGTAGTGTGTATGTATGTGTGATCTTGCGGCAAACTGGCACGCCCTTCGTCCGGCTCGTCCTCCAAGGCACCTTGTCCATACAACTTCCCGTACACTACACAACTATGTATCACTATAGCTAACTCGAAGCCACCCGCTGGCTTAATCTAACGAGTTCCAAAGCAACACTAAGTCCCGGCGCCTCTCCGTTATGGGCGCTCCCGTTCGTTGGGAACTATCAAAAATAAGGAGTAAAGGTGGTTTTCCACCGGATGAGCGCGGATTGAATTGATTTTTTATTTGCACGCTAAATTGAAACGTATTGCCGTACTATTAGAATGCACATTACACTGAAGAAATTTTCCCGCGATGTCAAGCGCTTGAAAATAATCTTCAGTGTGATTTGCACTCTAACAGTACAGCAGTACGGTTCAATTTAGCGTGCAAATAAAAAATCAATTCAATCTGCGCTCATCCGGTGGAAAACCACCTTAAGAGCGCCGGCGGCCCACCAGTTTTACGACAGAAGGAGCGTGCACTCGAAACGCAAATAAATCCGCGGGCTGATAGAACAAATCTTCGAACATTCGACAAGTGTCCCCAAATATACATTTATTTTATACTTGAATATGCTGACTGTCTGTGACGGGATAAGGGTGAGTATCCAGCGCTGTGCGAATATGTGTTTCCATATATTAGACACCTTGCATGCTTGACAAGTGTCAAATATACAAAAACACATTGACCTACACTTAAACAAAATTAGAGAGCTCTTTAGGGGCATAACCGGGAACAACGCTAGGAGAATGATGATGAGATAAGCAGGTACCTTAGTTCACAAAGGTTAACCTCAATGGCCTCAACATATTAGAGGATTATAATATTAGATGATATTAGAGAATGAGTGTAGATCTCGACGGTTATTATTAAAATTGGATTCATCCAGAATAGAAATACCATAAGTTAGGCTCGACGAAACGGTACTTTTGAGGTTCAATTGTTTCCCAACGTGCACCAGTATTTTTTCAAATGTAACAGTAATCTGCTGAAATTACTGTTTCATTTATATGGATGTATAATGATATTAAATATTATGCATGCCTAACCTAAGCTAAGAACATCATTAAGTGTACATATTCCTAGGGTTGCAGCAAATTGTTTCATGTATCGGCGGTTAATCAGATACATTGAAAATATCCAAGTGTTACACGACTACGAAGACAAAAAAACATATTTTCATGATATATAGGTATCAATGAATTCGGCGGATATCCTAAAAAGCGGTTAGTCTTTCCGTCCCGTGGCCGCAATCCATTATTCTTTTGTGATAGGATCATGTGGGAAACTTAAAAAAAGTAAGTGCTTCTCAAGCACAATGGAAATTTATAAACGTATTGTACGTTCAAAGGATAAACATGAACACATAACATACATGAACTCTCTACCCGAAGATATTATCCTCTTTTTTTAAAGCTGTCGTGTAAAATTAGGACATAATATTATGAGCTTGTTTTTGTCAATAAACTACTATTAACTTGGCGTTTTTAAAATGATCAATATCGATAAAAATTGATCATCGAGATATGTTGTAGAACGAACAACACTAGTTGCTAGATTTGACGGACGAATGATAAGTTCCCTTGTACCACGAACTCGAAGCGATGCGCGACAGTATCACTTGTTGTGATATTCATCGTCTCTTAACACACAACATCAGATTAAACGCTCAAAGCAAACGCGGCAATGTAATATGAATATAGTTTACTTACCGATAATCTATAGTTCCTTACGTACAGTCTTGGAATCACGCCTCGGAATACTTAAAAAATAGATTTTAAAATGAATTTACGCATAATTTAATTTGAAAATAACTTACGTGTGATAGGAAACATGTCCTTGCGTTTGGGTGCTCGCAATTTTTGGGCTATTGTACTTTAGTACCATGCAATAAGGTATTTTCTTATTATTCACGGACAACTGGCTACCACAACAGACGCGCGCGGAATGTCAGTAGCGACGGCCAACTCGGAGACCTACTCCGAGTTCGGACACGCGAAGTAGATGCATTTGCGTCTTCTAGTGTATATCTATTTCTGTGGCCACCAGAATCCTAACCCTAATTATTACATAACATAAGTAAAATCCACTATTTCCTAATATAACCCAAAAGGTAAACTATGATTTACATTATTCGTATATTTTATGCTCAAAGTTCGTTAACCCGAAAATAATAAAGCGGGTTGCACCAACTTACGAACAGACCGATCAACGTTAAGAGGAAACACTAAGGGCGAGATAATTGAGAAATAGGTATTTGTGACACCCGTGATGACTTTAAAGAAAAACAATTTTATACTTTTTATACTTTGTTTTATACTATGTAGTGATAGTGATAATCTTTCATAAAGTAAATACACGATAGAAAAATGTTCGTCTAGTTTTGCATGTACTGCACAAATTATTCTAAGAAGCCGGTCACCCGCCGATCGCTGCGTAATCTTAGTTGTATTTTGAACTTTAAGATCTATATGTTAAGGTCGACTTTTAAATATATTATTTCAAAATGTAGCCTCGGAGACCCGTCTAACCGGCCCGCTATCAGGCCCGGCCCGACTCATCGGCGAGGCCATGTGCGCCTCTGACAAATAAATGTGTTTTGTTCCTTCCTTACGAACACATCAATGTGAGAGATAAACCCAAACGAGTATGAACTGAATACAATCATATTAGAACGAGTGGAAAGTAGGTTATCTTCATACAAACGTACCGCGCGCGGCTTGTATGTGTGCGCCATAGTATCTATGCGTCGCCGCACGCACACTCAAACAAAATCTTGACGGGCGCACTGAGAAACGGGTCGAAATTTTGTTTGAGTGCGCGTGCGGCGACGCATAGATACTATGGCGCACACATACAAGCCGCGCGTAGTGCGTTTGTAGAAGATAACATACTTTGCACTCTTTCTAGTACAAAGCAAGCATAACTTATGTTGGCAAGTTGTCTGATAAGATCTACAACATTTTAAAGTCTAACGACATAAACGTGGCTTTCAAAACGAATAACACCTTGCGCTTTAGACTGTGCAATGGCAAGGAGAAAGTGGAAAGCGCAAAAAAGTCGGGAGTCTATAAGCTTGGCTGTGACATATCTGTTGAGAATTACGTAATGTGCTTTGATTGAAGGTCAAAAAAAGAAATTATTATGGTGCGAATCGCAGAAAGTTCATACCAAACCTTCATACGGTTATAGGGCGATTCCGTCAATATCTCGTAAATATAATGCTTGCAAATACATCTGTAGCTGGCTTTTTAAACATTGACAAATGGGTTTGATTTTTAGAAATGAACGTTCAGAGCCATAGTTTATACACCTGCCTCCTATTATCCTAAGGCCGATTTCAATTCGTCTAAGAGCGCGTGTCTATTATATTTTAGATCCTTGACTAAGTAGTGTGTCTGTGTAGTAGTGATCAGTTTTTGAGTACGCCCACTCCTCGTCAAAGGACAATGCAGGGCGCTACGGCGTAGCGGCGCCGGGCGGAGGTACGTGGGCGGCCGTCCGAGCGGGGAGGGGCGTGTCCGTGTCCACGCATGGACGGTAGAGTATAGATCACTTAAACTGGAGATATTGAGCAGTTTAGGCAAGAAATCTTAGTCGCGTTTGTCGACCAGCAAGAGGGATCGTAAAAACCTAGATAGAACTATGTTCTTTATGTCTTTCTTGGAATACAGTGTGTGTCTTTCATACAAACCTAAAAGTATTAAGCCCAAATAGGTTAACATATTTATCCTACTAATATTATAAATGCGAAAGTTTGGATGTTTAGATGTTTGGATGTTTGTTACTCAATCACGCTTAAGCGGCTAAACCACCAATTTTACGAATGGCCGCTCATCTAAAACAATGACAACAGTTTTACCCAAACCCCGTTGACACGTTCATCAGCGATCAGTTTTGCGAGGGGAAAACTCCACGATTTTTTTACTAATTTTCCGACATCAAGAGATGTACTTATCAGTTTTGCCACAATCGATATCTCCAGGATCCAAGAGGTTAAGTAACTTGTTGACACTATACCCGTAAATAGTTCTTTAATAATTTTTGTTTAATAAAGGAAAAAATTAAAAATTTAATGCTTCGAGCCGGATTCGAACCGGCGACTACAGGCATTCATGGCCCGTCGCTACTAATCAACTGAGCTATCGCAACAAGCCTGTTTTAACTAAAATCGCGTTAAAATTCGTTTGTCCTTATCTGTCACTGACATTTGTGTTCGTAAGAAAGGGACAAAGCACATTTTATTTAGCAGGGGCATTATAAGTTTTATGAATAAGGGGGTAGTTTTTATTCTAAAGTTTCTGTGTAGTTGTAATAAAGAATTAAGTATCACATTCCGTAGATTCCGCGACGTAACGCTCGTAGCGTCTCAATGAGTAGTTGATGATGGTATACGGAAAAGTACAGTCGGCAATAAAAGCTTGTACTTACCAAAAATACAATTTTTGACAGAAACTTATTTTATTTACGATTTAAGAACCAATAGTAGGTAGGTACGTATACCTAGTTGCTTTGCGATACTAGTAGCTTTCACACCATTGCCAAATTTCCATTGCCAATGTGTTGAGATGGATAAATTGTACTCCTCCCATACGATTTATGTAAGATATGGCTGTTGTGTTGTCTATACGAAGGAGTATTTGACAGTCTTTTCAGTTAGTTGCATAAGTTTTTAATCCAATAAAGGCAGCAAGTAGTTCTAAATAATTAATATGTTTCTTAGACTCTTAAATAAACCATGAACCTCCCAACGAATTGTTATTGTAAGCCACGCCACAACCCATTAATGATGAATCTGAAAAGATCTCTAATTCATAAAAGTCTAACCGAATGTTGTTACTAGGTGATTTTATGTTTTTTAACCACCAATCAAAATCAGATTTTAAATAGCTGGGCAAATTCATAATTTTATTGTAATTGTCATTAATCAGCTAATTCAGATATTTGAGTCTTTCAAAAGTTTTGGTATATACCCAGCCATACTTCACAGCGGGGCAAGCAGAAGTGAGCAGTCCTAGTAAATGAGCAAACTCTCTAATTTTGCATTGTTTTCTATTATAAAAGGATAACAATACTTGTTTAATCTTAAGACATTTTTCACGGCACGTTGCCGTCTTCTAGTGACGTCACTAATTGCGAGCGTCAATCGTTTCATATGAAATTGCGTTGTGCGAAAAAGGGACAGAACATACCCCTTCTTAAAACTTTGGACACTTCTATCTTCGTGATTATTTAACCTCTTGCGTTGGTTAACTAACAGTAATCGTACTGTAACTCTTCGAACTAACGTGTGACGCCTTGACGACATGAAAAGTCTTGACAGAATGTCAGAAGGAGGAAGTAAGAGATAGCATGTGTCCGCCGTTGGTCCGCCATAATAGAAGTACAGATAGAAAACTTGTCACTTGTAAGATTTCATGCTGAATTTGAGCAAATGGATGTCATTAATTCTGTTTTTTGTTCCTAGGTAGGTAGTTGCGTGACACTGGTAGTGGTTTGAATATGCTCTGTGCATCATTTAAACAGCAGTTTATTATTAGAACTACAGGTACAGTCAGGGGTATTAATATATTCGTACATAAATACCTTTACACTCCTGTATGACATTAAAAATAGAGTCCTGTACAGATTTTTATGTATCTATATACGTATATAACCACCCACCCAGACTGTATTGTCTAAATTCCAGAGAAGATGATGAATGGAAGTGCACTTTTAGTTTAATGTACATGGCAAAAGTCTATTAGGTATATTCATTCCACTTATTTTATTCGTATCTACATATATACTTTACTATATAAGTAATAGTGGAAAATCTTAATAAGTAAATACCTAAATGAATAGACTAAACTGATTCAACAAGAGCCTAATGGTAAGTTTCAAATGTCGAATCACCGTCTGGTCTCAAAGTTGAACCACAAGATTGTAAGAGTACAATTGTGCGTGTGCGAGCGAGTCATAAAATAGTAGATACATGTTATTGTCTATAGTCATTCTTTAACATATTTTAAAGTAGAATGACTGCTCAAACACGTGGTTTTTCTATTGAAAAAGTTTCGAGAACTCTTGAGATCTTGCTAAGTTCACTTCGCTCGTTTGTCACTAGAAATTCTGGTTTGCTTCAGTAAAAAGTAGGCAACTGTTTTATTTTACACATATGTACTTGTAATTTTATCGCTCTATTTTGATATATTTTGACGACCGGTTAGCCTAGTGGGTAGTGACGCTGCCTACAAAGCTGAAGGTGCTGGGTTCAGCTCGCGGGCGTCCTGTCATAACTGTGCTGATAAGAAACTACCAGGTAAGTCGCTTGCACAAGGACTATTAATTACCTACATGTCATGTTCTGTTACTAGAATCATATTTCATGTTATTAAGCTGAATATTACTAGTGGTTGCGAACAGAGCGCCTGCTAGGCAGTGAATGTGTGTAAAGCTTCAGTAAAAACTACTTACAATAAAAGCGCATTATTTAAAATAAACATATGGAAGCGATGGGGTGATTTTTAGTTACATGGCCACCCCACGGGAATCATCTACTTTGTTGCCGTCCCTCATTGTGGCCTGGGCTGATACACACGTAGTGGGGCTGTGCTGCTCTCTCCATCAGGCTGTCTCGCTCTGGCATGGTGCGACGAGGGCTTCTTGGTACGACATCGAGATATAGTCGTTTTGAAAGAATGTGAAAATGTGATTATCGCTCATTTACATGTACTAATATTAAAATTTGCTTTTGCCATCGCCAAATATTTTTCAAAGCTTTATCTCTTTAGGAATAACGTCTAAATTCGAACTATTCGAATTTGCAAGAACAGCAGATGGCGGTGGCGAGTTGGCGACCAAAATATCAATTTGTTTTTTCCGTTGGTAAATATTTTTCTAAGCTTTATCTCTTTAGGAATAACGCCCAAATTCGAACTATTAGAATTTTCTCAATAGCAAAACGGTGAAGGACGCGTTGGTTTAATTACAAATTTATTTGCAGAATTTGCTATTGGAAAGTGTTTAACGGCTTTATACTCTTACGAATAGCGTTCAGTTTTGAATGAAGTCGAATCGGCTAGCAGCAAAAAGTGACCTCCTTCACATATGGCGCTACAAAACTATGTCGCGTATTTAACAATTTTTCCCCATCCCAAAAAGTGCTCAGCGCCGCTAAAGAAGTTTTCACTTCAAAAACCGCATCAAAATCCGTTGCGTAGTTTTAAAGATCTAAGCATAAGTACATAGGGACAGACAGCGGGAAGCGACTTTGTTTTATACTACGTAGTGATGTAATGTAAATTAATTGTATGAAATTTATTGTACATAATATTGTATGCCGTGCTGGTCGCCTCCCTATTTATCAAATATGACAAACTTTCGAAGTCTAAAAACTACCCTTATTTCTATTTACTCGCATTGTAGCGAGCCAGCCCTCCTATTCTTCTGCCGTGCACGGCGGAAGATTTCAATTCAAAAAAGCAACTCTGCCGTCTACGGCAGATGATTCCAATTCAATAAGTAACTCTGCCGTGCACGGCGGAAGATTCCAATTCTATAAGGAAGTCTGCCGTCTACGGCAGAAGGTTCTTATTCAACAAAGCAACTCTGCCGTCCACGGCATAAGTTTTTTCAAATAAGCTACTCTGCCGTCTACGGCGGACGATTCCAATTCAATAAGTAACACTGCCGTGCACGGCGGAAGATTCCAATTCAAAAAAGCAACTCTGCCGTCTACGGCAGACGATTCCAATTCAATAAGTAACTCTGCCGTGCACGGCGGAAGATTCCAATTCTATAAGGAAGTCTGCCGTCTACGGCAGAAGGTTCTTATTCAACAAAGCAACTCTGCCGTCCACGGCAGAAGTTTTAATTCAAAAAAGCAACTCTGCCGTCCACGGCAGAAGGTATCATTTCAAATAAGCTACTCTGCCGTCTACGGCAGACGATTCCAATTCAATAAGTAACACTGCCGTGCACGGCGGAAGATTCCAATTCAACAAAGCAACTCTGCCGTCCACGGCAGAAGTTTTAATTCAAAAAAGCAATTCTGCCGTCCACGGCAGAAGGTATCATTTTAAATAAGCTACTCTGCCGTCAACGGCGGACGATTCCAATTCAATTAGTACCTCTGCCGTGCACGGCGGAAGATTTCAATTCAAAAAAGCAACTCTGCCGTCTACGGCAGATGATTCCAATTCAATAAGTAACTCTGCCGTGCACGGCGGAAGATTCCAATTCTATAAGGAAGTCTGCCGTCTTCGGCAGAAGGTTCTTATTCAACAAAGCAACTCTGCCGTCCATGGCATAAGTTTTAATTCAAAAAAGTAACTCTGCCGTTCACGGCAAAAGGTACCATTTCAAATAAGCTACTCTATCGTATACGGCAGACGATTCCAATTCAATAAGTAACACTGCCGTGCACGGCGGAAGATTCCAATTCAACAAAGAAAATCTGCCGTCCACGGCAGAAGTTTTAATTCAAAAAAGCAATTCTGCCGTCCACGGCAGAAGGTATCATTTCAAATAAGCTACTCTGCCGTCAACGGCGGACAATTCCAATTCAATAAGTACATCTGCCGTGCACGGCGGAAGATTCCAATTCAAAAAAGCAACTCTGCCGTCTACGGCAGACGATTCCAATTCAATAAGTAACTCTGCCGTGCACGGCGGAAGATTCTTATTCTATAAGGAAGTCTGCCGTCTACGGCAGAAGGTTCTTATTCAACAAAGCAACTCTGCCGTCCACGGCAGAAGTTTTAATTCAAAAAAGCAACTCTGCCGTCCACGGCAGAAGGTATCATTTCAAATAAGCTACTCTGCCGTCTACGGCAGACGATTCCAATTCAAAAAGTACCTCTGCCGTGCACGGCGGAAGATTCCAATTCAAGAAAGCAACTCTGCCGTCTACGGCAGACGATTCCAATTCAATAAGTAACTCTGCCGTGCACGGCGGAAGATTCCAATTCTATAAGGAAGTCTGCCGTCTACGGCAGAAGGTTCTTATTCAACAAAGCAACTCTGCCGTCCACGGCATAAGTTTTAATTCAAAAAAGTAACTCTGCCGTTCACGGCAAAAGGTACCATTTCAAATAAGCTACTCTGCCGTCTACGGCAGACGATTTCAATTCAATAAGTAACTCTGCCGTGCACGGCGGAAGATTCCAATTCTATAAGGAAGTCTGCCTTCTACGGCAGAAGGTTCTTATTCAACAAAGCAACTCTGCCGTCCACGGCATAAGTTTTAATTCAAAAAAGTAACTCTGCCGGCCACGGCAGAAGTTTTAGTTCAAAAAAGCAACTCTGCCGTCCACGGCAGAAGGTATCATTCCAACTAAGCTACTCTGCCGTCTACGGCGGACGATTCCAATTCAATAAGTAACAATTTAATGTCATTTTAACTTGGATGCCAAAGCTTGTACAGTCGACAACACAGCTAAGTGACCATCGGAAATCTAATCTGACCTTAAGTGCATTGTAATAAGGTTCTAGGTTTTCACGGTATGGTTAGTTAGGTGTGTTGCTGTGTGTACTATGGGTACTAGACGACGATAAACATAATTATATAGATAAATAAATACTTAAATACATAGAAAACATCCATGACTCAGGAACAAATATTCGTGCTCATCACACAAACAAACGCCCTTACCGGAATTCGAACCCAGGACCTCTTGCTTCGTCGGCAGGGTCAAATTGACATTTAATGTCAATTTCAGTATGATGGTTTGTTTACATAGTTAGCAAGTTCTATTGACGGCCACTTTACTGCTGTATCCAGGGCATAAAAAAAATAGCAGGGCAAAAAAAAAAAAAAAAACTACGCTTTGTGATTGGCTAGTATTTAGACAATCACAGCACAGTAAATACAAATCATCTATAAATGTACAAATACAACTACAAATGTACACAAATAATTTAATGAACAACATGGACCGGACACAAATTAATCAAACTTACAGATCAGACGCTATAGCATATTACTGCCTGCAACAGGTTATTTAGAAGCACCGATTGACTAGATTACGCCTTATAGAAGGAATTGAGCAGTTAAAAACGTCAATATCTAGATCCTTCGACAAGTTATTTAAGTTACGAGCTGCGCGACATAGGAAGCTATTTTGCCTATAATTAGATAAAGTGCGTTTAACTGAAAGGGGGGGATAAAACCTTTTAGACCGAGTAGGCGTATTGAACGAAAGTTTAGAAAGGAGTTCAGGACAGTCAATATTGCCAGTGGTGATATTGAGTATGTAAGTTATGTCCGCGATTTGACGACGTTTTTGTAATGTAATTAGATGATGTTTTTTGCAAGTGCTTAAATAATCCTTAGAGTGATACGGACTTTTAAGCTTAAAACTTAAGTATCTGAGGAACTTTTTTTGAATGCGTTCAATCCTGTCTATATACGTACTATAACAAGGATTCCAAATTTGGGAAGCATATTCAAGCTTACTTCTAACTAAGGCACAATATAAAACTTTAAGAGTCTTAGCTTGGGTAAAGTGAGCGGAGTTTCGCATTAAGAATCCTAGAGCTCTCAGTGCGTTGCTCACTATGCCATCAACATGTTTATCAAACAATAGTTTGGAATCATGAACTACACCCAGATCTCTCACGTGACTAACCGTGCTCAGGGGTTGTCCTTTAAGTGTATAAGTAAAGGGGATGGTATTTCGTTGGGGCGAGAATGTAATTGAGGTACACTTAGATGGATTAAGGTCTAGACTGTTATCATGGCAATAATTATCAAGACGCACGAGGTCTGATTGAATAAGTAAAGAATCGTGAGTCGATTTAATTGTCTTGAAAATCTTCATGTCATCTGCGAAGCAGAGAAGTTTGGAGTGAACGAAGCAATTACTGATGTCGTTAACAAATATGTGGGCGGCGAGGTTTAAGGCGAATGTTAAAGTCGGGAAAAGAGTATAAAATGTTTAATAACTAAAAGACTACTACAAAACTGTTATTGGCTAAGTTAGATAGATGTTGAAAAATGTTAATGTTATAAAATATATTCGAATGCACCCGGTCGCGACGGTATCCGTAAATGCATTAAAATTAAATCGAATCGGCACTCAATGCGCTTGACCCTGCGCGCGCGCACGCAAGCGGTTGGATCGATCTTAAAGGTCAACATTATCTCGTTTTGCACTATACCTAATTCAATCGAAGGTCATTCATTCAATCATTTCAATCATTCAAACAATCATTGGTCGGCCCTACTGGTCGTTTAAGATGGGGTATTTTGCTAAGGAGCAGCCAGTAAAGACGTATTTGCTTCCAGATAGTGCAAGTTGTGTTTAAATAATCACCGGGGTAGGTGTCTGCTAAAATTGAAATGTGCAATCTGTCATCAGTTGCATAATACCCTGCTGCATTTGCCAGCCGAGAGTAAAATGGCTAATGTTATTCATGATAGTCATGATCATTTTCCCAATCAGGGTGTAAATAATAACTCTAATTATGATACTCCTACAAATACCCGAACTGCACGTTTTTGCATTACAAGAACTCTATGCGCATTTTACAAATGTTTGTATGGGAGCAACTACAATTAAAGAACATAAATACCCAAAAATTTGAGACAAAGATTGACGTCGCTGGCGGCAGCGGAAAACGCTTCATACTGATGACGTGCCTACCCGTATGACGTCTGACGTATGACGTCACTTGTAACTTCCTACGCACAAGAATGTTCGTTGAATCTTACCCTAAAATTAAGTTACTAACTTATACAGAGCCTTTTTTGTGAACACGAACGGAGCCTGTCTTGTGAACACGTTTGTAAATTCTCGAATGAATTGCCGTTGAGCTTTTCTTACAATGTTACATGGAGCTAAGAGCTATGTATTAGAGGAGGCCACTGCTGTAGGTCGATTTGTGTAAGATTGTCGCCTAATATTTATTTATTTATTTATTATTTATTTATTCATATATTTGATTCGTCACCATGGTTTTCAACTAGGTGTCAAAATTAAACAGCTTCGCGCAGCGCTGATGGGTTCACCCTAAAATGGAGTCGCGGGCCCGCACCGTAGCGGACTTCATTCGGTTATTCATGTAAACAGCGACGAAAGAAGTCGTTGCCATTTCCCGTAATGTCCTCAATGCTCCTCGCTGTGTTGACATTTGAAAGTGTTGGCAGTGCATTATAATGTGATGTAACAAATTACAGCACTCACCACGATTTGATTTCATATAAAAATATATGTGGACAGTGGCGTGCGTACCATATAGGCAAATAGGCAGTGCCTACCTTGCAAAATAACTCTACCACATATATTTTTCTTCTCTATGATGATACTATACTCAATAGTTTTTAAAACAATCTACTTCTTTACTTACATCACGGGACGCGCTGCAATTTAAATTTGCGCGCGAACCAGTCTCGCTCACCGCACGCAGGTCACCGCGAACGGCGCCTAAGCTACGGCACACACTCTCACAGTGCGCTTGTGCGCTTGTGTAAAAATCATCCGTGAACTATGTACGGATTTGCTCAGTGCACACAATATACGCAAATCACACTCACACATGCTTCCAAATCCGGACTTCATGCGGCAAATGAAAGAAGTCCTTTTTGCTGTGATTATTACTCGTAATGTGGGGCGTTCTAATTTGTCAGGGTTGTTTGTTTTGAATTTGCTATTCGGGAGGCCATAATGAATTTTTAGTTACGACCCACTCGACCCAGTTGTGTTGTGTTGTGTTGTGAAATAAATATTCTTGTAGTTGCAGTTGCAATAAGTACATAGTTCGGTTCGGAGCGATTATCTTACGTTTTCTATTGAATTTTCCGTGTGATTTTGTTTATTGGCGTATTCTATATTTGTGTATTAAACCTTAAATATGTGTTTTAGCTTTGACCGGTGTATTGACCTAGTGTGTTTGCGTAAGTTAACTTTCGGTGCTTTTAGCAAGATATTGTTTGATAATAAGGTAGTTAATATAGGTAGGTGTATGCCACAGTTGCAGTTAGCTCTAACTCGGGGTAATATTACTCGTCAATTTCATGTATAGTATCACTAACGCAACGCACGCTGACGGAGATTCACTTTGTCGAAAGTCGATATAGCCTAAGGCTTGGTAAGTGCTAACATTATTTTACACGTGCACTGCTGAACACAACTTGTTCGTCTCCACATAGGTGATATAGGTCTCCTCAAAAATAAATGCCTACCCTAACTAAAAACCCTATGCACGCCACTGTATGGGGCATGGTAACCTCATTTCAATCTTGCCACGTTAAAATAAACCTTATCACTTCAAATTAAGGTCGAAATACATCATGGTAGTGCCCCGGCCAAGACTAGGCACCTCTTCAAGGCAGGGGCATCGCGAAGACCGCAACCAACAAATAGGGCATTTGATAACAGTGAAAATAAATTGTTTTCTCATTAGCAATAGATAAACATTACGAAAATACACGGAAATTATAGCAATGTTTCATTTCTGTTTGCTAAGATAAGATTTGTTAATTTCTAAAACCAACAATGAGGAAGTGGTTTGATTTACTGCCTTCCAGCACAAATGGAAAATTGACAACTCGAAATTGTTGTCAATTTGAAAATCCTCGACATGAAAATTTGTGCAGTCGGAATAATGCTAAATAGTAAAATTGACATACGGATATACATACTGAGGCAGAAAGAAGTACCTCCAGACCCCGTGTCATGGTCGGCCTTATCACACGATAAGTGACAAGATAGAGCGTCCGTCACTGGCTGACACCGTTCGATAGAACGAGACGACGCTCCTATCTTGTCACTTATCGCGTCATAAGGCCGACCATGATACGGGGTCTGGCCATGGAATTACGTAAAATCCAAAAACATGACGAATAGGAAATACGAAACCTGCTCACAAAATTTCGGTATGACGGACAGACACAGACACCCTGACGTACATGAAAGAATTGTTGACCAAACTGACACACAGAACTTTGTTTGCTTTTTTGCAAGGAGTGAGTGTCCTTCAATAATATATTTATAAAGACTTAGAATAAATTTTTAATCCCCTAAGCCTAGCTTGCTTTAACTTTAGCTTTAGCCTATACCTAAGTGCAAGGCCTGAGTGGACGCCCCGCTCGGAGCGGGGCGTCCACTCAGGCGTTGCACTAAAGCGTAAAATTTGTATTGCTTTAAAATCAAATGAAATAAAACAAATGCAACTGTTTGATTAATCAAGAATTTCATTGAAAATAATTGTAAAAACTGCTCTTATGGCATATTACGCGTTCGTTTATTCCCGGTTTAGCTACGGTATATTACTATGGGGAAATAATACAAATGTAGATGACCTTATTCATCCTCCAAAAAAGCACTTTCCGCATACTTGCAAACATTAAAAACACCGAAAGCTGTAAACCCTATTTTCAGAAGAACTCATCAGTTTGTTTTTTTATACCTACAGATATAGAAATTGGGCCAGTATAAATGAATAATATATGGATGTAACTACCAAGAAAGAGTCGTACAAGATAATCGTATAGCAATTAAAGGAGAAAGGTAGACTAAGAAAAAAAAATAGAAAAATAAATGCCAGTTTTATGAAGTTTCTGTTAATGGAGGAGATTGCAGATAACCCAGCGTTCCCCGATCCGCCACCTGGGGACGCGTTCTCTAGGGGTGAGGCTCCCCCGAGAAGATCTATGAAGGAAAAATGTAAAAATTTATACCATTTTATATGTATAATATAGTACCCGTGCGAAGCCGGGGCGGGTCGCTAGTAGGTTTATAAAAAAACCTCTCGCGGGCTTATGAATACCTTCTACTTTGGGAACGCCTGGGCTATCCCAATAATAGAAGTCTATTTGCGGCAGTTTTCTACGAAACAACGAAAATAGGTATCTGTCAGTGTTAACAGAAATTAATTTCCAGTAACTTGTTTGCTGTCTGTGGCGTTTAAAGGGTTCACAATTCAGTGCCAGCGTTTCCCATACAACAAGACAACTGATTCTTGGCAAAGATAGTTAAAACAAAAGTATGACGTCACCCCTTATAATCTTGGAATCTTCTGGAGAGCGTGTTGAAAAACACGCTCTCCTTGGGCTAAAAATAGACCTAGTCTAGACACAACTTTCGCTTAAAGAAGCTAGCTGGAAACTCACCCTTGGTCAATTAACGACGTATGTATCGTACGTGACGTTGAGATCTGCTCCATAAGAGCCTTATCACACTTGCGATTTCCACGCGTATTTTGTATGAAGGCGATCACGCAGCGTGTTCGCCGCGACTGATAATTGTATAGAAAACACGCTCGCAAATCGCAAGTGTGATAAGGCTCTAAGTTTATGTTAAACTTAAATCAGACGACAAAACTGTCTTTGGAAAAGGCCCTGAGGCTGCCATTTCAAAACCGACCAAAGTAATACGCTCACGGAGCACTTCGAAAAAAATGGTCGCCACGTTTGTGGCGAAAAGTGGCCACATTGCCACCATCGTGCTCGAGGATCGTAAAACGGTTAATGCTGACTGGTATACCGCTACACGTTGATAACAAAACATTGCGTTTAAATACCTACATACCTACTTAAGTACCTATTATATCTCGAGAACGAAATGGAGCGTCCTTCGCGGCAAAATCCTTTGTTAGTTTGTATCCAGTAATTAGCAACATGCAATGCAATATCGCCTGCGGTACGGTCAAGTGCATAAATATGTATCGATTTAATCCTCTCATAGATATGTAGGTACTTATCCATCCATCAATTCTCACACATCTCACAATAGGTAAGGCATCGAGATATTAACTTAGGCCAGCGATCAAGAAAAATATCGACCTCTGGATCAGTGCGCAGAAGCCCGTTGATGAGTTGAGCATGTCGCACAGCCGTGGCGCGCACTCCTCTGTGCCGTCAGAAAACTGTAACTTGTAAGTATAATATTATGTGCGCCTGCGCGACTTGTTCGGTGGCCTCCAACCGTCCCGCGCAAAAAAATAACATGCCCGCCACTCACAAACCAAACTCACCCTTATACTTTACATCTTAAGAACTACAACCCCTTGAGACGGTATAAGTAATATCAACTGTCAAAAATTAAGCATACACACGCGTGACTGCCTATCTGTCTTTATTACTTGTTACGTATAATGAGTTATGGGATAGGCAGCAACAGTAAAAACCATATTTTCTTCGATATTATGTATTGCGACCATGGAGGTTAGCACAAGAATGTTGTAAAAACTATGTTTAAGACTAAAGCCAATATTATATTTTTAATTGTTTATTAACATATACAGACACTCAGAAACATAGCTATGGTCCCACACTAGGCTAATTATGTAGGCTGGGAGTCGGAGGATTCGAGAGAAACCAATGAATGCCAACTTAAATTCCTTTAATGACGGAATTACAAAAAGATTAAAAATAAATTATATTTACAGGTGCCTCATGGTCGATGTACAACAATATGTAGAAGGTAACTGGAGACCATTAGCTTATTTTTCTAGAAAGCTAACGGAAGCACAAATGAAATACAGTACTTATGACAAAGAACTTCTAGCAATTTATTTATCTGTACAACAATTTAGGTATCTGCACGAAGGCAGAGAACTAATTATTTTTACAGATCATAAACCTTTGACATATGCATTTAGTAAGGTTAACAGTGATAATAACAAAGAGATACCACTTATGAGTTCTGAAATACTACAATATTAAAACCCACCCTTAGGTATTATTATCACAGGTAAGTTTAGATAGAATATGAACATTCAAACACTACATATCAATCTATGAAACATCTACTTCAAACCAATTTGGCTAGAGTTACCTTGTAGTTTGAACTCTATCCAATAAGAATTCCCATCTCTATTATGCAATCGAAATATTATAAAAATTAAATACATAGTATTATAAATTATAGGTAACATTTATATAGATGGAAAGATCAAACCATTGACCCACACAGCAGGGTGTAATTTCGAGTTATATTCAATATTGAAAATTTTTACATACGCTAAACTATCGTACTAGATTTAGATTTATTATATATAAAACAACTGCAAACATAATATTCTCTTCTATATGGTGCTACTATTAATACTGTTACTAAACTATGTAACTTTTGTGTGACACCCGTTTCTTGTTCTAGTTCTGAAGGCTGGCTTACATTGGTCATTGTCACGAACGTCGAAAGGTAGTGCTGTTCCGTTTTATTTGCTAAACAAACTCAAGCAGTGCGATTCTTGTAAGCGAATGCGGGTCGAGCTAATGTGAATGACCGTTTTCAACATTGCTTGAACCAGTGATTTTAATAAACACAGGATGTTGTTCGCCTCTGCTAGGAAGCATTTACTAGTTTCATTATTGCAATCAACGTATTAATTACTTATAAAATATTTAATAATGTAAAATCATCATAGTTCAAAAAAAATATATTATTCATTTCATCGTATGGCAATAAATGATGAAACAGTAACAAATATACATAATCGAATCCTGAACGTAGCGAGGGATTCTAACGTAGGATCCTGAGCGTAGTGAGGGATACAAGTGTTAACGCCCGAGACGAAGATAATTTTGCTACCGAGTGACACATCCTATTTTGCACACCGACTATGAAGAAATTTAAAAAGATGCTGTTAAAATTACTTACTTAACAAGTTTTAACAAATTTTCTTAATAAAAATTCTACTTCATTTTTAAATATTACGAAAAATTCATAAATTTTCATATAAATTAAAAATAAATAAAATAAAAATAAAAATTATTTATTTTCAGATTGCATAGATCCATAGTTTGTTAGTTACAAAAAACACTTATAAAACTACATTAGTCTACTTAAACTACTTATTTTTAGGCCTTAACACATGAAGGTCGGTGTATCGGCGGAGAATATCCGAGTCCCACCTCTCTGCTATCATATAACGTTAAAGTTAAAACTTGAAATATGTTAGTTTTTAATCGATTACGATGAAATTGCTATCGATTATTATTAAGATCTGTGTTCAATTGCCACATTGCGTAAATGCTGCATGAATAAATTAAAAAAGTAGCCTGAACAGAAAAGCAGCATTTTGATCCCACTCGTCGTGGAGCAAAAGTTACTTTTCCGAATGAAAGGTTCGCAACCCATAGAATGCGAGCTCCTTACTTTCTACTCAAACACGTGCCCAAAACCCGGTAGGTATGCGCATGTTCGGACTAAACGGCTGCCTGGCATCGTTTTGACACCCCGCCCCCAACCCCGCATAATGGCAATGGCACCCATTCCGTGGGGCCATTTTGCGGCGCTACTTAGACTTCTATGGTTTTTGCGTTCGCTGGTTGTGGATAAGAGATCCGTCACCATCCCCGATCGCGTAATGTAATTATGATGTCAAAGCGCCCACGCTTAGTATATTGTACCTAACCTCAAAACGTCTCATATCCAATGTAATCGTCCGTTTCCACAGAATCTTGAACAATGCAAAATCAAATGTCATCTAGAAAACCACTAAGTAAAGCTTTCAGGTCGAGACCTCAAACAATAACCCTCACAATTTACCGAAGCAATGTGTACTCTATTTCAAGCGTGCTAAGGTCTACTAGAACGCTAAGATGATTGTCGCGTGGCATTTTCACCACCGGCTACCAAGAATTCTGTACGATATTTTCAGCCTTACTGCTTCAGCGAACGGTTGTTCTGTAGTTGATTTTCGCGTGAAACGATAAGGCGACGGCATCCGACGGCTGGCTGTAAAGTTTAAATCAATAACCTGTTGATGTGGGGACCGATAAAACCGCCATATTAGCTGTGCCGTGTATCGAGGATTTATCGATAGCGCCTTTGTACTTGAGGGTAGTGACGTTTGAGGGAATGTCGAAAAGGGTGCCACTTACCGATTGGGTTTGGTTCAATGAATGCTATTCGAAAGACCTTTATTACCACCTAGTTCGATTCAACTTAGTGTTGGTAAGGCTATCGCTTTATACATGTATCAGTTAGACATTAGCTGCTAATAGCTGGGCTGTTATCTGAACGCGCTTATTCTTTTTTTAGGGTTCCGTAGTCGACTAGGAACCCTTATAGTTTCGCTTTGTCTGTCAGTCCGTCCGCGGATAATCTCAGTAACAGTTAGCACTAGAAAGCTGAAATTTGGTAAGTTCCCGGTTCGAATTGCGATAAGGGCATTTCTTTGTGATATGAGCACTCATGAAAGTAGGTATGTGATTTTTTTATGAATTACAGTAAAATAAATATGCCGTCGTGTAGTACTTAGTCATAGTACAGTCGACGCAAGGACACATTTACACTTTTGCCATCGCGGCGCAGTGTCAGTTGTGCTAGCCCCCCTGGCATGATATATCGGGGTCGATTCCGTCTCCACTCGACATCGACTCTTGCGCACAGAATACGCCCCCGCCGTCACCTGCGCTGCGTCTGCACATTGAAATGTCGCTCGAAATTTATATTTTTAATTACGCTGATCGCACCCTTATCTTTGTTTACGAGTACACTTATTAATTAAAACTTTATTGCTTGGGAATCGATGTGATGCATTCTTGCTTCATTGTTGTAGGATCTTTGTTTATTGAACTTGGTGTAAATAAATAAATAAATATTAGGGGACAATCTTACACAAATTGAACTAGCATACTAAGCTGGGATACGAACCCGGGACTGCCATCAACTTCGTAGGCTCACTACCCACTAGGCTAAACCCGTCGTCATCAGGATAATTAAGATAGTTGTCACGTCAAATCTAGATGGGAAAATTAAAGAAATTTAATAGGTTATGTTGTCGATCTGCCCGATATTGACAGATTAGCATAACTAATGTGTACAGTACACGCGACCGCAAGTAATCCGCTATCGCCTCTAATGGCTGTTGCATACTTTTTATGAACCTGGCTAATATAATTCGTCTCGTTTTCTCCGCACGCACGGTATGTTATTATGGACCATCGCTCTGATACTTCTCTAACTGGAGCGGTCCGTTGGTTTAATGCACTTTTTTGCACAATTGGTTCTTAGGATCGCCATATAGGTACGTTAATTTCCGATGCGAGAGTGAAAAATAAATGCCGTTGTCAACTGACTTACTATAATAAAAAAAACATCAACCATAAGAGCTTTTAACTTGCTGACGACATGAAAGTAAAGAACATATCTCGCCTTACTAAGAAGAGCGGTTGATAGATAAGTTCTTAGACTAAGGGCGAGTTGCACCAAACTTACAGACCGATTATCATCACCCATAAATATGGGACAGCAGCTGTCATTCCATAGAAACTTAATCTTTCCATAGATTCCGATTTTAACGAACATCGCTTGCGATTACAGACTGTTTAGTGCAACCCACCCTGAAGCTGATTTTCCACCGGAGGGGCAAGGCGAGAATTGAAATTCGTATGGCAAATTTTCAATTCTCTCCTCGCGCGCGCTCAGTGGAAATATGCCATACAAATTTCCATTCTCGCCTCGCCTCATCTCGTCACGCCCCTCCGGTGGAAAATCAGCTTAACACATAACTATAGGTGTGAGAAAAGTTGAAATTAAAAGGACAGGTTTTTTTTGGGGTTGGTAGTTCTGGAGCGCCGCCTCCAATGACTACGCATGGACGCCGGGGGTAAAAGGATAGTATTTTGAATAGCCGCCCGGATCTCATGTAGATAGCCTTGGCCACCACGGGCTCACCTGCTCTTCGGACGCCGGCCGCCTGTCTCGTCATGCCGCCCTTAACGACATTCTGAGAAGGGCGCTCGTCAGTGCCGGCGTTCCCGCCGCTTTGGAGTCCCAAATAGTGCGGAACGATGGCAAGCGCCCCGACGGGATCTCGTTGATTCCCTGGAAGATGCCGTGCATTGGTGTGGGACGCCACTTGCGCCGACACACTAGCGGCGTCCTACCTCCCATCGGCCAGCAGGCGTGCTGACGCGGCGGCGGGCGCTCGGGAGCGTCAAAAAGTAGCCAAATCCAGCTGTCACGGCGCCCAATACGAATTCATCGCGTTCGGCGTCGAGACACTTGGTTCGTGGGGCAGGGGCGCACAGATGCTCCACAAGGAGCTTGGCAAACGGATGAGGGAGGCAACGGGCGACCCTCCTCGCAGAGGATTGCAATCTCAATCCAGCGCGGGAACGCTGCTTGCGTGATGGGCACTCTACCAAGGGCACAAAATTTTACTGACCATTATAGTAGACCTTGTCTCGTCGCAAATTAGTTCACAAATGCTCAGATAACTGTGTCGTTGAAGGTACTAAGTATGATTAATTGATGATTCACTGGCGTTTTTAACTCCAAATTAAGGAACCGAAACGTTGGAGATATCTAATCAGTAGTTGACTCTGCCTGTCTAGAAAACTGTAATTCAGCATGGGTATATAAATCAATCACGCCGACAGAACAGTACAATAAAATCTTGAAAAAAATTTTTTTTAGGGTACCTCCGCTACACCTAAAGCGGGGATTTTTTTTTCTCTTAAAACCCATAGTGTGGGATATCGGGATACGGGGTCAGGAAATACTTTAATAGTAGGTAGTGAGGATAGAGACAACGTTATATTGTGGTATTGTGAATTTAGGCATGTATGTCAACATGGTACTAAGTGTCGCATACCGATAGGATATCAATCAGAAGCTTCCTTTCATGCCGAGCCAGAATACAATGAATTTAAAACTAACATTCAATAATAATAACATAAAAATACACTAATTCACGCAATGTCAAAATTGTCATTAAAAAACATTTTATGTCATAACAGCTTTAGCTGATAATTTTTTTTTTTTTTTTTATGAGGGTGTTGTTTAATGTATTTGGCAAGTGGTTAAATATTCTAGGTCTCATGGTAAAAAAATAATTGCCATAGAAGCTGGTTCTAGGAATATCAATGGGTAACATTTTTAAGGTATTTTTTGTTTTCCTAGGGAATTCCATTCCGTACTCAAGCGGTTGAAGTGATGTTGGGTGGCAAAAGAATGAGATCAGAGACTGGCAGCGTGATGGTCGGGATTCCACAGGGTTCTTCTTTAGGGAATACCCTCTGTCTTGGATTTATAAACGACCTACCATCCGCCGTAACTGAAGGTCAAATTACTCTGTTTGCTGATGACACGACAACAGTGGTGAAAATGTATTAGGTTCACTATCTGTTATTGCACTTTTTAAGTAGAACTTTAACAAAGTCAAAGAAAGAAATATCTATTTTGCAATTTGCAATACAATTTTGTCAATAATGTCAATTGTGACTATGACGACTGCCACAGATAACGTACATAGTTTAATATAAGAAGATAGAAATATTTTAAGGCATATATTTCAACGTACTAATGGTCGTTATTTATATCGTTTTAATGCCTAAAGTGAATTACGTCTAAGAAACCCAATCTATAACATTCATAGGCATATAGAGAATTACTCAGAAAAATTTCCAATCATACATGTGAAAGGGCTACTACCCTGTTTTGTACTTCTCTAACAACTCCTGCGCCTTCTTGAGATGTTCTTCCAACCTGATAAGACAACGATCGTAAGGATATGTGAACCATACAAAAAAATAATCTATATGTAGGTAAATCATTTAGAATAACGGAACTAAATAACCCTGACTGACCTTTTCTTTCTCATTTCAAGTCGGTACCGTTAGCATCAGTAGAGCTATGCGTTAGAGGGAGAGGGCTATAACCCGATCTCTTTCGTTTACATAGCTGCCTCCTGCGCGCCAACTTTGGTCCAATGTGTACAGCCGGCATTAAGCGCGTCGTCTGAGACAAGTTTGGTGGTTTCTTGCACGGAACAAAAGTGGAAAGTGTTTTTCACATTTAGGTATGTACCTCTGGACCTACCTAAAATAGTGAATTTTTTGGTAAGCTATAGACACATATTTGACCAATTTGTAACACTTCAATAATTGTACTCGTAACCTATGTTAATACGTATATTTCAATACTTTGACTTTGACATTAAATACGGCGCCTGGAGCTATCATATCATAGAGAACTACGAACTGTAAAACTTTCAATAAGGACGCCTAATTGACCGTAAACGCGCTCCCAATACACCTACGTCTCATGACAACATGATAAAATGCATGGCAGCAGGTCGAGATGCTGAGCCTAGTCACTCTGTCGGATAGTAGCGTAGCGTAGTCGGCCGACCGTCTAGCCAGAAACTCACGACGACGAAGGTTTGTTGGCGACCGTCTGGCAGGCGCTTAACAAATATAACACTTTCACTCCCAGGAACCCGCTAGGTGGGTGCGGTCCTCGTATCTGTTTTGGACTCAGCAGTATCGCCGTGGGGAAGGCAGGTTCCGAGAGTAGCCTACAGAAATCTTTAGCACTGAATCTGTTAGAAGGACGTAACTTAAGGTTCTTCTCCTTTTTCGTCATACTGGCAGAGTGGTCGTCACATCCGAGGCAGCAGCAAGCTAAAGGCGGTCATCCCACTAACACCGCATTCCGCATCCGCGCTGCATACAAATTTCGCTGGAAGGTGGTGTGGTGAGGTGTGAAGTACCATGCGGAATTTATATACAAACTGAGGTACTGACATACAACGTTGCGAACCCATTCTCCGCACGCTGCAGCGGGATGCGGCTACGCGTGATGCACCTAACAATACGTCGCCATTCCTCCCGTGTAGCTGTACTTTCATTGTAGCTTACGATAAACGACAGTGTAAAGTAACCGAGCCTTTAAATCGTCTTACCCAGTCTTGGGCGTTAGGCCTCCCATCTGCAGGGATCCCGACAGCAGGCAGTTTCCCGTCAGAGCATCGGCATATGTCGCGCATCTAGTGCCGGTGAAGCCACCACTCAAGAGAGATTCGGCGAAGTAGTAGAAGCATCTGGAAAGTGAAACAAACGGTCAGACTTCTTTAAAAAAATATATGGTCACAAAATCAAACAGAAAATGAGTTTCGCTAGGCAGCCATTTCAGCGTTTATAAACAGCGTATGGAGTATAGACACACTTTCAGGCAAGCGCTGCTTCAATCGGCTGCCTTGCTACTTTGTTTTTTCCAACTAATTCCCTAATCTTGCCCCAGGCCAAGTTGGCACAGTTCGGGTTGCATAGGGCGGTTCCACAACACTTCGGGAGCTCATACAGGGTGGAAAGTTAACTCGGGCCCTGGAGGGAAACTACCTTAAATCCTTGAGCTAGCTCATTTTACTTAAAGGAGACATTCCTTTATTTTGAAAAAGAAACAAAACTGCATTCAAAGATTTTCTAAAACTCGCTTGCCTCGCCCGGGACTCGAACCAACTAACATAAAAAAACACACACTCTATTTTATTATACTAATCGATAGTATTAATACTCAGGATAAAATTTCTCTAACAAACATTTGGTTACTGTTCACTTTTAACAAGTAAAAGACACGTAACAATTCTGTTACAAAACAGAATTTGAAGTACACGCTTGCTAATTTACTTATCGCTAAGTATCTTGTTGAAATCTTCGAAAATCGTTTAATGGTGGTAATACCTCTATGCACATTAGGGGCAATGTTGTAGGGGCATACACCACAACACTTTGATGAAGGCTACAAGAAATGAATTTCAACGGCGACTAATTTTGTGTAGAAGGAACCACGGGGCTCATTTCGAACAATTTATCAGTTAAATAATTTAAGTGTAACAAATTGATAGTAAAATAAAGTTAATGTTAGATTTAACGATTGTTTTTATTTTTAAGACCAAATGTTTGTTAGAGAAATTTTATCCTGAATATTAATACAATCGATAAGTATAATAAAATAGGGTGTGTTTGTTTTTTTTAATTTTAGTTGGTTCGAGTCCCGGGCGAGGCAAGCGAGTTTTAGAAAATCTTTGAATGCAGTTTTGTTTCTTTTTCAAAATAAAGGATTGTCTCCTTTAAGTAAAATGAGCTAGCTCAAGGATTTAAGGTAGTTTCCGTCCAGGGCCCGAGTTAACTTTCCACCCTGTATACCGTAAGCCATTCGGTTGTATCTTTGATACTGCAACTACGCATCATTAACTGCTAGACGAACATGCGCATTATGTATATCTTTTCATTATCTATGGGAAAATATAGCTTTGTCATTAAAATGGGATTGGCGTTTGACCTTCGTCTAACCTGATGGGAAGTTAAGAAAAGACCTAAGATGGATCACGCGCACCCAGAATATGCATGTTCACTCTATGTGATTAACGATTACATAATAGCCGCCTTTATACAGTCGCTCTATCGCGCATTCTCAGGAGCGTACAGGATTGCGTGCCGGTAAGCGTGTGCGCGCAATCGTGCGCGATTGTCTTTTGTTAGTTTTTTAAACATAACGGTCATCCGCGCGCGATTACACGTATACCTTTTGGAAAACGGAAGGAGCGAACGTGTAAAGGCTAATCGTGCGCGATAGACCGCGTGGAACTGGCGCGTGTTGGAGTGTGTGCAATTCACAATTTTACGCGTGGTCTATCCCTTCCCCTCCCGACATCTTTACACGCGCATTCTTTCGCACACTATTGCCGTTACACGTGCGATAGAGCGACTGTATAAAGGCGGCTATTAATCGAACCTGGCATGGTCGCATGAAGTGTCATCACACCCTGGCATGGTCATCCCGCCGTTGGGATAGAAGTCTACATGACCCAAGGGTGTGAGGTAGCCCTGCATTCCTGCGTTTGTGTGGATCCCCCAAAAAATTATGCCGTAACGTAAGGTCGACGCTACAAAACCATGGTATGCAGTTAATACAGCATTAGGACTTGCTTGCTTTGCAAGTTTATAAAGTGCATAGGCATACTGGTTCAGTTTTAGGCACACTTGCTCAGTATGTGAGTTCCATGAGAGATGGCTGTCTACATTTACTCCTAAAAATTTGGTAACAGAAACTGATTCAATCAGTGCCCCTTCATAATTACAAATGATAGGAACAGGCAATTTACGTTGATAAAAGTGCATTATTTTCGTTTTGTCAAGATTGATTAATAAATTATTTTGAACGCGAAGCATGAATATAACAATACATAGTCAATGAGATAATAACCTCTTGTCGGGCGCGGAAAATAGAAAAGGGGACATGATAGGGCACACGACATGACAAGTTCATACTCAATATAATAGGGATGATGACTTGGATTTTTTTGTGACGTCATTCGAACCAGTTTTTAGAGAGGAACAAATGTTTGTATGGGAGCAACTACAATTAAAGAACATAAATACCTAAAAATTGGAGATAAAGATTGACCTCGCTGGCGGCAGCGCGAAACGCTTCTTACTGTGTGTCTATACAAGTGTGACGTCACTTTTGTACATTTGTACTAATCGTAGTACGGAAAATCAGGTAAATTGTTGTTTCGGTCGCGAAATACTGCGTTTAAGTACATAGTTGTCATACAATTTTGTTTCTAGAAAAGCGTAAGGATTCTATTGGTAGCTTTTAATTTACTCTTGGACAATAAAAAAAATGCATATTTTTTCTAAACTTTCAAGGTTCATATCTTTTTATGATTTGACTTATATTTTATAATTTATACTTTATTACGATAATTTGATGGTTTACTATCGATTTAGCATCACTACGTTATCAATTTGAACATGAGGCATCATGCCTATTGAAGGAAAGATAGAGGGGAAGCGCGGAAGGGGAAGACCTAGCTAAACTAAAAACTACATAGAGCAGCTCAAAAAAAGAGTTGATGTTAGGTCGTATCGAGATGTCAAAGAGGTTGCCTGGGATCGGAGTAGATGGTATACTTTGAGCTACACCGACAAGAGCTTAGCTCTTAATTAAGCAGAAGAGAGAGAAGTCGGGCGCGGCTCTCGCGAGGTTCCCGTCCCGTTCCTTGTGTCTGTGAGCTCGCAGCTTGTCTCGCTCGGTGGTGACCGTGAGACATAAAGAGCGAGGATACTATAGTATAATCTTGAGCGTATCTAGGGATTCAATTGTTTACGCTCACGACGGAAATAATTTTGCTACAGAGACATTAAGGTACATCAATTATAGACACATCATAATAAAAACGATTTATTCAGATTATTTCCGAAAACAAACTGTTTTTGTTTCACTCAGCTATTAATTATAAAATCATTTCTACCCTAGCGTCGATTGGCCGGCACGAGCGGACAACGACCCGCGCGTTCAAGGTCGCTCCATTGTTAAGTTTTGTAGGCATGAAAAACGGTAGGTATTCCATTTTTTATGCAGACTTGACTTCGTAGAACTATTATATGTATAATCAACATATGCAATAATATTATTAGGCAATAGAATAGAAATACATTGTTTATGTAAACGTCCTAGTCCTCGACATTGCACTAGGATATGACATCGGCACTTTATGTCAAAGTGCAATCCACTCGAACTAAGTGTTAAATTTAACCCGTATAGCTTTGACATTAAAATGCCCATATCACACACTACTGCAACGTTCTGTTGCCCGCGACTTCAAATCGAACGCCCATCTGATGGGTTACATACGTGCTGTTGTGTGCGTTGCCGTCCGGCGTGCACCACGCGTGGTACAGCATGCGTACCACTATATGCCTACTTAGTCACCGCAAGCACACACGCGTGCGCGGAGTGAGACAAAATGCCTAGGCATGGAATTTGCTATGTTACATGGCACGGAGTTAATAACGCGCGTGTCGATGGTCGGAGATCTCACCACTTAACCGATTTCAAAATATCTTTAACATGCGTGTAGAATGGACTCTATGTATGTAATATGCCGCGCGGGCAGCTCTTCGCTTAAGAAACCTGGACTTTCATTAGCATATTATAATTAATGTATTACTCAAAAATAATAATAACACACTAGAGGCCCCGGCAGAGAGAGTGCTTTTTTAACATTATTTTAATCTTGTGTGGCTTACCCTCTTCTAAATTATCTACTATGTGTCTAGGAAGACTATTTAAGATTTGTGGCAGATTAGCTCGACCAGACTCTTTTTCCATAATAAGTTGCTACTTGGTATATTGAAATGTTTACTATTTATAAGTTACCAGTGTATTAAATAAGAAACAGTACCGTAAAATGGGGTGAGTAGGGATCGCGAGGAGAGTTGGGTTATGAATGGGGAGAGAAGGGATGAAAGGGGGGTGAGATGGGACTTTAAGGCTACTGCTACCTAAATAACGTATTCCAATTTAAAATGGAGCTATAGTAATATTCATAATATATAAATCGATCCAACAATCTTCCAAAATCACATTTGTATGAAAACCCATCTCACCCCAACTACGAGGGACTACGGGGTGAGGTGGGATTTCGTAAGTTATGAACTGGAACTACCCAAAATCATAAAAAAAAAACAAAATACGTCGTCTGGAACACTTATAGGCAACATTCAGTTTACATATGTAAAAATAAAATGTTATCGAGGTTTGAATGTCAGTTTTGTCCCTACTCACCCCGTTTTACGGTACCAGTTGTTGGGATACCGTTTGAGGAGGTAGTGTTATTGTGTGCAGCTGCGTACATTTCTTTGCACCAGGCCTGTCTAAATAAATGTCCGAAAGAAAATAAAGAAATGGTGGAATTGGAATTAACGCGTTGACAGGGAGCAGTTTTTAGCTACGTCCGTCATTTGGAAGAGTGTAAGTTGGCCAGTGTCGGTTTTGTATTAATTTTAATGGCAACGTTAAGGTTATTTTTCTGGAATCTAATTATGGTATTTCGCCTTATTGCAATGCAGTAAGATGCAAAAGTGTAAACATATATTTTTGACGTCACCTGACGTGACGGCAACATGAACACTAACTGTTGAACTGGATCGTTCGCAGCATGACATAATCTCATCAAATTGTTAGCGATATATTTTATCTACGAAACAAAGTGCACCAAACTTAATACAAACACTAATATCTTTATAAGCGAGCGAAACCCAAAACAAATTACCATAGAAAAGAGATTCAAAAACTTTTACCATAATTTGTTCGCGACGATCTTAAGATTAGGTCATTGGCATTTCGTAGTTTAATTTTTTGCACGTGATGTTTTTTGATAAATTTTAGCTGTGATGAGATGTCTTTTTTAATTATTTTTCGTATCAAAACACAATTGTGATAAACGTAGGTTTGAGTAATGTTTAAGAGTTTAGTTTCGTGGTAGAGTGATTTGGTTGGAGTTAAAAAGTCATATTGGAATAGTACCTTGATTAATTTGTTCTGTGCTATTTGAAGAACTTCTAGATTGGTTTTAGCAGCAGAACCCCATACTTCAATTAGATAATCTATGTGCGGTTTTATGAGTGAATTATATATGGTGTGGCGGCTTGATCTGGCATTGACAATAAAAGCAAGATTACCTGACATCCAATTAGAAGAAGTAATAGTCTTTGGGTAACATCTGTAGTATTTCACCATTAACTAATTTTATGGCTGTTTAACGGCACGTGCTACTCTACATACATATAACTGTTTGACTTTGCTACTGAAGTTTGGTGACGCATGGTGCCTTTGATATTATACTAGTCATGAATAGATTTAGATTTAGATTAATTTATTAGGTACTCGTACTGTTACGATAAAAAATACAATATTGCATAAATGTCAAAATTACAAGAATTTCTACCATGATCGTAGTAAAAACTTAATGGGTCATGTATAAGTACAAAATCTTATTGTATCTCCACCATTTTAGGGTTCTTTACCCAAACTGGGAACACCCCTATATTCCATAGGTACTTCATCGTAATTGTTAGAGCCGTATTTGAAAACGAGAATACATAGGTATTCGAACGAGCGAGCGAAGCAAACGAAGTTCTATGCTTTGCCGAAAGTCGATCGTATGTCGGGATGTCACGCTGTGTCGGGCCACGCTCAGTGTAGGGTTCCGTAGTTTTTCGTCCAGAAATTATTTTGTAATTTTTTTCCAAAACTATTTCACCTATCAAGTTCAAAATATTTTTCCTAGAAAGTTTTTATAAAGTTCTACTTCTGAGATTTTTTTTCATATTTTTAAAACTTATGGTTCAAAAGTTAGAGGGGGGGACACATTTTTTTTTACTCCTGGAGCGATTATCTCCGAAAATATGAACATTATCAAAAAATAATTTTAGCAAACCCCTATTCATTTTTAAATACCTATCCAACAATATATCACACGTTAGGGTTGAGATGAAAAAAAAACTCTCCCCACGTTACGTATAGGGGAGGTACCCTAATAAAATAAAATAAAACGCTTTTTATTTTACCACTGTCGGCGTGATTGATATACATATAAAATATTAGTACCAAATTTCAGCTTTCTAGTGCTAACAGTTACTGAGATTATCCGCGGACGGATGGACAGACAAAGCGAAACTATAAGGGTTCCTAGTCGACTACGGAACCCTAAAAAAGGAGAGCCAAGTTCAATACAAAAATTATGCTTGGCTGTGGGCTTCGCCGCAAAAATAATGGAGATCTAAATGAGTGCCAAGTTCTATGCAAAATCCGCAACGGCAGCGAGCGAGAGGCGTGGTGGTGTGACGCGGGAATGATGTTTTTTGCAGCGCGCTGTGCTAATGTTCCTCGGTTAACAGGTGAGGTAATAAGGCCATGTACACACCAGCCTAATGAGCTTAATGTAGCACACGGTTCGTTTCGCTTACGCGAGATGATTTTTATTGGCATAATAAGATGATAATTGTCTTGTCCGATTAATAGTTCCGGTTTCACGTCAGCACTTTGATAACACCCTGTTAGTTCACTTAGGTATTCATAGTTCTTAATGTTTATTTTGGAAAGTTTTTGCACAGGTAAGTTCAACTCCGCAATTTTGCGTGCACGTAACTCGAAATACTCATTGTTCTCATTTGATATTTTAAAGTCTACACTATATAAGTGCCCTACTGAATGAGTAGGTAGGTACCTACTGATGATTATCTCGCCAGGGGTTGAATGTGTTAGGTACTTACATATATTTTTTTCCTTTACTTATGTTTTCTTTTCATTGAATCTTCCAAACAAGCGACCAAACACAAAATACGGGTACATATTATAGATGCTATTACGCATTTAAACTTCGCTACTATAGGTAAACTGAAATAGTATTTTATGCAATCGTAATATAATGTATGCTTTTTCAGTCGAGTACCACGTTTAGGCCACGAAGCTTGCTGAGTGGCCTAATTAAGGTACCAGACTTAAAAAGCTAATTATATAACTATTGTATATAATACTTTTTCTACGAGTCAACTGAACTAAAACCAAACTTGGTACCTATTGAAAATCTAAGCCCTGGTGAAACGAAGTGCAACTGACGGCTTTTTCGTTTTTGTGCGTTGATGTCTACCTTTTGACTTTCTCATGACGGCGTCCTATTGGTCAAATACATTATAGTTCAGTAAAGGCGCCACGTGATTGGTCAATTTCATTTTAGATGTCTCAAAAGTTATGAAATGTTGAGTTGGGAGCTCCATAGTAAAAAGTATGTAATTTAAGTTTGGTGTACGAAGTCTTAATTCAAACATTAAGGTCGACGAGTATAAAATAGTCATTTATGCTACAAGTGTGGAAAGTAGGTGATTTCCGACTCGTGTCGAATTATACATTCGCTCGCTTCACTCGCTCATGTATAAAAATGACACTCGTCGGAAGTCATCTTTACGCGCGTGTATCATACAACATTTTACTATGCCTTGTGTGAGGAAATATATTAAATGTTGAAATGTTGGTTTAAAATAGATTTAGGTTAAAATTGAAGAACCTAGGTAGATTGGCAGGTACCTACTTATTATCTGGAATTACATTTAACAACTTCTATACATCTTTTGCTGTCAAGCTTATTCACTTAAAAGTTAAAACCATTTATTGTGGTTTTGGAACACAATTAATTTTGAGTAACTCAATATTATATTAAACAACAAAAAGACGCTGTAGCTCGCCGCGGGATGGTAGCTAGGAATAAATCTGTTCAAAAGGCGAAGACTACTTCAAATCTATTTATCGTGTTATTTCCATTTTTAACCTGCTTCAAAAAAAGGAGGTTTTCAGTTTGACCCGTATGTTTGTATGTACCTATGTATGATTATCTCGCGTTTTGATGAACCGATTTAGATAAAATTTTGTATAGAGATAGTTTGAATCCCAGGAAAGGTCATAGGGTAGGTTTAATTTCTGAAATCATCCCCTAAGGGGGTGAAATGGGGGGTGACAATTTGGATGTAACCTATTTAGATTTATTTATTTATTTAATCGTATGGCAAAACAGGATGAGACAAAAGTAAATATACTATATTCATCTACAAATTAATATTCAGGCAGGCAGCCACTTGATGGCTGGCTGGCTTAGATGAAATTTGGTTTAGAGATTGTTTGAGTCTCGGGAAAGGACATAGGATATTTATCTAATGTAAACCCATTCTTCATTTTCAGTTTTTCTAAATCATAATGCCTTTTAAAGTAGTTCAGACGTTGGAAAATGGAAAACTGAAATTGACGACTGTACCCGAGCAATGGGAACAGAACGGTATGTTACTTTGGCCCAAAAGCAAATATGAAAAGCTCAGAAGGCATGAAGCTTGTCTGCCAGGCCCAACTTGGGCAGCCATACATTGTATAGTGAAAAGGAGAAATTTATGCACATTTCAAGAAGCAGAAGCTCAAATAGACGAAATGAGTGATAGGTCTGACACCGAGACAGATAATGAGTCTCGTCGTCGAACGAAAAAATCATCTCGAGCTACGAAGCGGAACTGACGATACCTCTCATTGATATAAGATCTTATGACCTACAATTAGATCCTCTGACGAACGAGGACAGACTAGCTTGGCGAAAGGCGATTGGAAGAGCCGACCCCAAATAAGAATAGGACATGGCCGTAGAATGAAGATTTAATTTCAAAAATGTTGCTAAGTGCGCGGTAATATAATGTAAATGTGTCATGGCTGCCTAAGTACTACATCTTCTGCTTATCAATCGTAGAATTTCGAAGGGACATTTTAATGGCCATCATAAATATGAATCTATCATTACCTACACATATTAATGCAAATGCATGTAAATCGAGTTTTACCGAGCTAGGAGCCATCTCAGGGAAGTTGAAGGTGAATGGATAGGCATTCGGACCCAGTTTCTTCAGAAGTTTCTCCTGCACTGGAGTAAGCTCCATCTTCGCGTTGATCATAGGCACAACTTGTTCCTGCCCGATCACCATTTCCTTGGAAAACTTCACTCCCATTACTTCATCTTCCTCCCTACCGTACCACATCTTACGGTGTCACCCTAAAAATGAATTTGACGCAAATTTATAAACAATTATCAATTATTTAGGCGGACGGGCGGCGGCAAACACAATACCAATTTGTTTTTGCCATTGCCAAATATTTTTCAAAGCTTTATCTCTTTAGGAATAACGTCTAAATTCGAACTATTCGAATTTGCAAGAACAGCAGTTGGCGGTGCACGGTGGCGACCAAAATATCAATTTGTTTTTGCCGTTGGTAAATATTTTTCTAAGCTTTATCTCTTTAGGAATAACGCCCAAATTCGAACTATTCGAATTTTCTCAATAGCAAAACGGTGAAGGACGCGTTGGTATTATTACAAATTTATTTGCAGAATATGCAATTGCAAAAAGTGTTTAACGGCTTTATACTCTTACCAATAGCGTTCAGTTTTGAATGAAGTCGAATCGGCTAGCAGCAAAAAGTGACCTCCTTCACATCTGACGTCACAAAACTCCGTCGCGTATTTAACAATTTTTCCCCATCCCAAAAAGTGCTCAGCGCCGCTAAATAAGGGTTCACTTCAAAAAACTGTTATTTAGTTTTATAGGCTTGTAAATGCACATTTATGTATATGCCATGGAATACGTTGCTATTTTAGCTGCATTTATAATATATTACAACATACAAAACTTGAAACAAACCCGGCTCGGTGCCAGCCGTCATGCACCTGCAACTGACCCGACTCCGTGCGTATCGACTTGTCGTTCCCGCGGACCCAGGCGGTGAGGTCGAGAGAGAGGCACAGGTCTTGGGCAACCCTGTGTATCTTCATGTGCGTCCCAGGCGATGCAGTGTGTGGAGAGGACACTTCACCCACGTCGGCTTCGCCGCGTGGATTACAACACGGGGAGTGGCAGTAACCAGTTATAAGTCCGATGATATATTACAAATATTTGCTACCTACTTCTTCTTCTTCATTTGACTCTCAAACTCTTACTCAGGTCTGCCAGCAACCCGCCTAGCAGGCGATCTTGTTCAAAACAATTTTTGCTGAAAGAATTTAATAAGCCCTATGTCCATGATTTTTTTCACATCTTTAAAATACGTGGCTCATAAATTAGAGGGGCTTTCCCGCCGTTTTTTTTTGTGTTTTTTTTTCCGCAAATCGCAAGCTATTATAAAACACAATTTTGGCCTTCGACGACCAGCAGTGATTTGAGGATTGCTGTGTCGACAGCTGCAGGTTCCTCGATCACAAAATTGTACAGAAATACAGATCTTTATTGGTAAAAAATATTTTTTTCTACAACTACAAAATATTGCAATTCATTTCTTTGACGTATTACTTTAATACAATTTTATATGTCCTACTGCACATTTATACATTATTCAAATTATGTAGCTAATTGTGTGACATACAAATATGTATAATAAAACTAAGAATCATTGGTGTAAATCGTTTATTACAAAAAAATATCAGGGCGGACAAAAATGGCTTGTCATAAGCGAACCGTCTGTACTCATTTTTCGAGAAGTATAACCTGTTAGACAGCAATCAGTACGGCTTTAGAAAAAATTGCTCTACGGAACTGGCTGTCTATAAATTTATCCAATCAGCCTTAGATATAATAGATAAAAAACAATACGCTGTAGGGCTATTACTGGACATGTCCAAAGCATATGATAGAGTATCCCACCCTATTTTGCTAAATAAACTTTACTCAATGGGAATCAGAGGTATGGCCTACCAGTGGCTAAAGTCATACCTACACAACCGGTACCAACAAGTACAGATCAAGCACTACAACCGGGAGTCGAAACAACTAAGTACAATAACGTCACAAATGTGCCGAACTACCTGCTCTGTACCCCCTCACGCAAACAGAATACCTACCTAAACCTCAAAAACCGGTCAAGTGCGAGTCGGACTCACGCACGAAGGGTTCCGTACCATTATCTATAAAAACGGAAAAATAATCACATTTGTTGTATGGGAGAACGGTTGTTGTATTTTAACTTTAGGAAAAAAATATTTTTGCGCTCCATTACAGATAATTTCACAAATATTTGTACTTAAACATTGTTAATGTGTCTTGGTTATTATAAAAATGTTGACTCGTGGTGAATACAAAAGTGATAAATAGAATTGACGCCATTGGAAATTCTTGGCGATGTATCGTCGAAGACGATATAAATGATTACAAATAATCTGCGTAGGTAATGTAGGTATCTATCTACTTCGCGTCACAGAAAAGGACTCGTTGCGTGCCGCCGTTGCGAGCGAATGTGATCGTTAACACACGCGGAAAGAGCTCAAGTTCAATTGTAGAATTAAACAGGACTATTCAAATGTGTATTATGCTTTACATAAACCTTTTTTCTGTAGGATTCGTGTACTACTTTAATAATCTATATAGTTAAATTAAATTTGGACACAATTTGGTCCTATAAATATATTTACCGATAGTTTATTGGAGTAAATGTATTTATATGCAATTCTAAACAAAAATCTATACGATTTTTAGCAAAATAGGTTTATCAATTATTTTTATGAGGATCAAATCAAAGTACTACTTATTACAATTTTTTTCTACCAACTTCTGTCACCTGTCACCCAAGCCATGCATTTTGTTGAACCTTTGATCGTGCGTGGTCCGTAATGCACTTGGCTATTAAAGCTTTTTAATGACGTCAATGTTTTCTATAAATTAATTTTGTATTAAGCAGAACTTACGCTGCTAACGAAATTATACATGGTTGGTTAGTAGCGACGGGCCATGAATGCCTGTGGTCGCCGGTTCGAATCCCTCGCAGCTGTCTGGCGGAGTAATATTTTACGGATACCCTTATTTACTGAGAAACATTTCACGGAACGCATTGCTTCGACGATTTTTGAAGTGAAAACTTCTTTAGCGGCGCTGAGCACTTTTTGGGATGGGGAAAAATTGTTATATACGCGACAGAGTTTTGTGACGTCAGATGTGAAGGAGGTCACTTTTTGCTGCTAGCCGATTCGACTTCATTCAAAACTGAACGCTATTCGTAAGAGTATAAAGCCGTTAAACACTTTTTGCAATAGCATATTCTGCAAATTTTGTAATAATACCTACGCGTCCTTCACCGTTTTGCTATTGAGAAAATTCGAATAGTTCGAATTTGGGCGCTATTCCTAAAGTGATAAAGCTTAGAAAAATATTTATCAACGGCAAAAACAAATTGATATTTTGGTCGCCACCGTGCACCGCCATCTGCTGTTCTTGCAAATACGAATAGTTCGAATTTAGACGTTATTCCTAAAGAGATAAAGCTTTGAAAAATATTTGGCAATGGCAAAAACAAATTGGTATTGTGTTTGCCGCCGCCCGTCGGCGCGCCGGACCCCGGCACCGTTGCGCCGCGGCGGCGCGTTGGGCCCGTCGCACCCAACGCGCCCGCGGGCCGTCCGCCTAAATAATTGATAATTGTTTATAAATTCATTTTTTGGGTGACACCGTAAGATGTCACGTGACCTGATCGAAAAACTGTTACAATGTTATTGAGTTTTCACTTCTGTCGGCACTCCCGGAGTGCAACCCGGTCTTTTTTTTCTATATAACTATCCGGGGAAGTTACGGGAATATTATGCTAAATGAATACGACATCTAATTAGTTAAATGTTCCTAGATGAACGCATAACATTTTCAATACCTAGACGTTAATGGGCTAGTAAAATGCGGAAGACCAGAGTGCTGGCTGTAAAGCTAGCAACACAAGATGCTGAGCTGGGTCCATTTCGTGACGAAGACTAATGTTTTTAACCCCCGACGCAAAGAGAGGGGTGTTATCTTTAATTTATTTCTTTCTTTTATTATTCTGTGTGATTTTATGTCAAAAACAATTTAGAATTTGAATTTTTGAAATCATGTACACAACAAAGAATATATTTTTTCCGGAACTTAACTTAAACTCTATCACGCCTGCATCGTATGTCGTAACATGCGGGCCGGCGATTATGTTTATGAAAGTAAGCTATTGTTGTTGACGTAATGTGAATTTTATTATTTAACATAATTAGATAATTAATATGAATAAAAAGTGGAAAATAAGCACCACCCCTTTCTTCCTATGACTGCGGGAATAGGGTTGAAGTGTGTTGTGGGTGATGGGCTAGCAACCTGTTGATGCAATGTCACATTTTCTTCATATTTAAACCTTATTTTTATTTGCTCTGCATACCCTCTTCGGGAATACAGGCTCACGCCTCCAAACCACGGCTCACCCCAACTCACGGCTAAACCTCACGGTCTATGTATTTGAATGTAAGAAAAAAATATTGTCAGTTTACACCGTTTCACCGTGAAACTAATTTGGCATTCTGCAATAGGCTATTTTCATTTAGAACTGTTAATTGCCTACCTTAACGAAGTGTTAATGGGAGGAGGTCAGCATGAAAAGGACCCTGACACTATATTCACTGGAGGTCTATGGGATCGTCCGAATACATCGATACTACGCGACTAGGTGTCCTAATTGACAATCGCGCGAACTTGCGATTGTCAATTAGTTTGAAATGGGTCAAAGAACGTAAAGATGGTCCTATTTTAGACAGTAGGACAGTCAGGCGAGGCACTTACGCGGCCTTGAGCGGCCTTGAGCGCGCTTACTGCTAATTAGAAAGACAAAACATTATGTGCCACCGAACTACTGACAGCTTTTTCAGGTACCTGCTACAGAAATAGATAGTACAGCTATAGCACATCAGCTATACTACAACTGGAGTAAGCCTGATCTCCAACTGCACCTGTTGTCTCTGTATTTCTTTGACATTAAGACTTAATACAGTGCAGGAAATTACTGACTAAGTAGTATGAGTATGTGTATGAGGTTCGTAAGACTTCATACCACAACTTTCAAATGTGTGTAACTATCATGTACTCTTCATAATTTCCTCAATAAAATTGCATGCCAAACATACAACACATAGTATTTACTTAGAAAATGTTTGAAGTGGTATGTTACCATACCTAAGTTTACTCATGTTGTGTAATATATCATCAGAGTCATGTACAACTTACAAGCTTGATGCTAAGTATTATTTTAAAAACCAGTTCAAAATAATAACAACTACTCACTCAATGCTCGTCTAAATTGATAGTGACAAAAATACAGTAAATCTCACCGCTGACTTTGTTTTAATATTTCTACTAAGTACACTGAAAACCTAATTCTATGACAGTGAAATCAATGACTCACATGATATGTATGTACCAGCATGTAAACAACAACAACTACTTAAAGCATTTCTGTGATTTTGTATGCACTTGCAATTCTCATCTCAATTGCAACACTATCTCACAATGGCAATATAGTTTGCAAATATAGTTTGAGAGTCTAGGGATCCTAAGTATGACTATAACACACTAGCGCTTTACTAGATCCACAAGAAATTGCATCTCATAACACAAATATGCCACAAATCAATCCTCATATTGATTTAAAAGTTTGCTTCATACCTGCTCTGATCCATTGGCAGTAGGTACTCATTTTTTTTTTTTTTTTTTTAGATGAGTAATTACCCGTCTACTACTTGCCATGTGTATCACCCACCACTTGTCTCACTGTGCCAAGTCCGGAGCGTCCGCAGCACAGGAAATGAGGTTGTATGTACACTGGAACTGTTGACTCAACTGCTACATGAGTACTTGACAACTCAAGGAGACCCATGGAGTCTGGAACTGACCGCTGGAGGTGCAGTTACTAGGCAGCTCCCGTTGCAGCTTGTAAAATGACCCTCCCGACATTTGACGGCTGACCTGTGGACACTTAATGCAGATCGCCTCGGAACCAAACATTAATAACACGCTTAATGCTCTGTAGTTACCGACCGAAACATAACCACACCGATTGTGAGGTATTTGTCATGTTCGTTAACGCCGATGATACGAACACAGAATTTTAGCCAAAAGGCGGCCATTTTCGCGCCAACAGCGTGTGCGCATCGATCGATTATAACACTTTTGATCCCTTGCGAGTCAATGGGATCCAATTAGATTGTCTGAACGTTGCTCTTAGACATATTGCAAACGAGAGTTACATATTTTTAGCGATAACTTCAGCTTAGAACACGATAGGTTAGCTAAGCGCGTCGTAGGTATTAACGCCTTGTGGGCTAATGAAATACCGTGTCTCACTTCTGATTTTAGCAATAAAACTCACACGGTTGAAAGATAACGATTATAATCACATTTTCTACAAATATTCAATGAATTTACATAAAATCTAATATTAAACAATAATAATCTCAAGAGCGACGTTTATACAAACCAACCACTACAATAATCTATCAAAAAGTGACAATCTAGCACTATTCCCGCGTAAAATGACAACTAATGTCATCAGGGCCGTTTAAGGCATTTTTAAAACCGTTGAAGATCTAACAATATGTATATTCTTATTTATGGAAGTATTTATTTGAGTGTCTAATGGTCAAATAATGTGGATGAATAAGTTAAATAGTTAGCTTTAATTGACTTATTCCTGCAATACCTGGGGCCCATTTCTCAGAAGCTTGTAACTTGTAATACAAGCGGATGCCTCTTTTCTACTCCTTCTGTTACAAAGTGACTTCCGCTTGTATTACAAGTTACAAGCTTTTGAGAAATGGGCCCAACAACAACAAACAACAACAACAAGACAACAACAACAACAACAACAACAACAACAACATTTACAACTTTTGTTGAAAATCTCCTGCCACCCAAAGGTTGTCTGGAAGAGATCCCTACAAAGCGACAAGACCGCCTATTGATACCATTTACATTTACTTAATCTGTCTTGTAACATGTTTTTCTTATGTTGCGGTGGAATAAAAATATATTATTATTATTATGAGTATCAAAATATACGCCAAAGATAAATAGCCATATCTTTTGATGCCGTTGAAGTAGAAAATTATTTTTCATCACACTTGCTCGAAAAGGGCTTCATAATGGGCAGACATACAGAGCTGTAATATCCTGTGTTACGCCCACGGGCGTAATGGTTTTTTTCTTAAATTGTATCTGTCACTCATGCGGCAGTTACAAAGCAAAGAGGTTTTATATCAAATACGATGTCTGAAAACGTATTTATAAATAAATTTAAACTCAAAAAACTACTTAGACATGTTTAACTGAATTATTTCCAGATTTAATATTGTTTGTTATTTAGTGTCTATGTAAAATTTTTTTAAGTGTTTTCAAATCGTGGCTGTATACCGAAGGGGGTTGGGGTATAGGAAAAGGGGCCCGATTTTAGGACTTAGAAAATTTACGAGCAAAATTTTTTATTTTCGTTCTTGGTAGTTTTTTTTTGTTAAACTTTAAAGAAAACATTAAAATAAGCATCTTTTATTGATAGAAGCTTTTTTATAAACTTGATCGTTTAGGAACTAGAGCGATCTGAAGTTGCGAGTTCAGCCATGGGATTACTAAGGCACCAGAGACTTAGAAAATTTACGAGCAAAATTATAACTAACTCAGCCCCCGGTCTGAATGAGCACTGAAATATGTTAGGTACGACGACGAGCGAAGCGAGGAGGAGTACTTTTCACAGGTACATACTATAAATACGATTTATTTCAAATAAATCCACGAATTCAAGAACTTGCGACAGGCATATTCAATACAAATCTCTCTCTCTCTCTCTCCTTATTTCCTATATCTGTGGTGAAGACAGTATGTAAACGTCGCTCGCGCTACTTTCAGTCAGGATCCATGTTCATATGGTAGGTGATTTCCGACGAGTGTCATTTTTATACATGAGCGAGTGAAGCGAGCGAATGTATAATATGACACGAGTCGGAAATCATCTTTACGCGCGTGTATCATACAACATTTTACTATGCCTTGTGTGAGGAAATATATTAAATGTTGAAATGTTGGTTTAAAATAGATCTAGGTTAAAATTGAAGAGGGTAGATTGTAGATTGTCAGGTACCTACTTATTATCTGGAATTGCATTTAACAACTTCTTCACATCTTTTGCTGTCAAGCTTATTCACTTAAAAGTTAAAAGCATTGTATTGTGGTTTTGGAATTGGAACACAATTAATTTTGAGTAACTCAATATTATATTAAACAACAAAATGACGCTGTACCGTCGTAGTTCTAAGAAACATACTGACACTATTGAAACGCAATAAATCATTATTATTATTGATTACTCACTTTCACTCGACCTTTTTAACATATTATTTACATAAAATAACTACACAAAACTCACAATAAACAACAATGGCGGGCTTTTAGATACATATGCGCATTGCGCATGTGCAAGCCGCCATACTGTCGTATTGTAAAAGGCATAAGAAAGATATGCGTTCAGCCAAACACATTAAGTGAATATTAAAAATTAATTAATTTATTGACCTAATTCAAAATTCATAAACATTAATAAATCATTTTATACGTTATTAGTATTTATGTACCTTTTATATGAAAGAAAACGTGTAATTGAAATATTTGTAAAACTTTTCTCGAGTAATAAAAACTCTTTGTGTCGGGCTGACGACGGACTAGAAAATTAAAAAAAAATTGAAAAGTAAAAAGCACTAGTGCGAAAAAGTGGCACTTTCCGCACGATTTTAGTGCTTGGAAAACGCTCTTTTCGAGCACATGCATTGTAAAAGATATTTTAATGAGTAACATACGAGTATCTCCCTAATGCTCGACGTAATTTATGGTGATATCATGTACCTGTTTTTCCTAATATCCCACGGAGTATCCACGGGGGAGACCTTTATGACACCACAGGAATGCTCTGTATCCCTGGGACAGAGATTCGAATATGGATGATTTAAACATAATGAAATCGTCCCCAGAGCGAATTACCAACGAATCATATGTTTGTTTCAATTCTTTTGAGGGATACTTAAGCCTCAAAAACTGAGGCTCTGTCCAGCTGACCTAATATTTTCTGATCAAAAGGGTCTAAGACCTTTGATCCTCCCCAAAATGACTTTAATCTCATGCTCTCTTTTAGTAGAAACGTCCCCATTTGCCGAGTATTAAGGTGTTTCTTATTGCATTATCATACTTACTGCATCAAGTTGCGAGAATAATTACTTATTAATACAAATATTCAAAGAAATAAGTTACCAATGTTACAAGTCAGGTATCAACAACAACACAGCTAAATAACCATTAATAAACCTATGCATGGAATTAAGGTCTACTCCTGAGGTCCTGACACTCCCACTTCTCTTCGTTTTTAGTTTTGCGGTTACTGTTAGTAATGGGTTCTTAATAACAATAACGGAAATATACCAGTGGGAGCTAAAAATATCGCGTCTGATGAAACAAACCTCTTTTGTTTGTGATTGCGTTATCTAGATATCAATTTCAGGTCAATGGTTTTGCTTACGAGTTCAGTCTTTATTGAGCAGTCAAATCGTTAGGACGTAAAAATAATCCTTGCTGTTTCAGAAAGCTTTTCCATCGAGAAGTAAAAGTACAGCAGTAGCCATGGACAAGAAGTTATTAAATGGGAACTTATGGGACACTGACCCGGAGCTGTTTGAGATCATCGGAAAGGAGAAGAAACGGCAGGAAGCTGGCACGCCTACAAACACACATACACACATCACATGGCACTTTGTTGTTAACTTTGTTTATTATCTATTTGTTTTTTTTTTTTTTGGTATTAGTTTAATTATTTTAATTCAACAACACAATATGTTTTATAGATATTTTTTTATTTTTATTGAATGCATACTTTGTTTGTAACTTTTTTTGTCTACGTGTGCGCTGCGACCGGCCTTTCTTCCTACAGGGACCATTCTGAAAACCAGCGCTGATGGGCATCCAAACCCAGCAAATGCTGAGATTGGGACCCTTTGTACCGGCTAAACATTAATATTAAAGTTTAAGTTTAATTTTAAATATATCTAAAGTGTACTTTTTAGTTTTTCATGCCATAATTATAATAGCTATAGTTAAGTCAACTATCAAAGTATATGTATATTTTGACGACCAGTTAGCCTAGTGGGTAGTGACGCTGCCTACGAAGCTGAAGGTCCTGGGTTCGAATCCCGGTCAGGACAAATATTTGTGTGATGAGACTGATGAGCATGAGTGTTTGTTTCTGACTCGAACCATTGGCGCTCTCACTTCGTTCGAGCGCCAAAATATCTCGTCAGTAATGGGTGACTTTCAGGCCTTAGTTAACAATCTACTATTTCAAATCGGTCCAGTAGTTTCGGAGCCTATTCAATAGAAACAAACAAACAAACAATCAATAAAATCTTTCCTCTTTATTATTAGTGTGTATTATATACTTATTCATAAAACTATTCTAGTTCTCGTACTGTTTTTCTCTATACTGTGTAACTGTGGAAGTGTACGCGGTGTAATCTGCGCGCGTGTGTGTGTGGTTGATGTATTTAATACGGGAATTCGTTTTTTTTATGTACTAACCTTTTCTCCTTATTCAGTTTCCGAAGCCCCAGTGACGATATCTTCTTTTTATTTTTTTTGTTACCCATTTTTAACGAATGCTGTGCTGCGAAAATGCGCGTACGTCCGACCTCCAATGCGTTCCGCTCGGGACTGCCGCGGTGCGGCGGGAACGGAGCGGGAGTGAATTGTGCCATAATTTCGTTGATTTTGGGTGAAAAAAAACATGTCTTAATAAATTAAAAATATTATGACCGACATCACAATAGTGAAAAAAGGAATTTATGAAAATGCAAACACAATTCATTTTCAGCTAAAAGAGCACAATGGTGCACAACTTTTCATTCGGCCTCGAATCAATCGTGAAGTTGGACATACTTAGGGATTGTATTCAAACTTAAATTAAAGCAATAAAATAGGAACAAAATATGATTTTATTTCACGATTATATATGTACATTATAAGTTAGATTATACACTTTTTTTTAACTGTCACGTTACTTGGACTTCCAGAGGTTTGAAAGCCCACGGAACATATAAAAAGGTTAACTATTAAATTAAAAAGAAAGAGATTGGGTCAGGGTTTTGTATTGTAATCATGTTTAGTTGTATTGAAATGTGTTTAATGTACCCATCATACCTAATAAGCTCAGTGTACCGTCGCATACATATAGTATAAACTCATCCATTTAAAACTAATGCTCAGCCTGCAATTGCCTACTTCCAGACCTCTACAAATATACTACTAAGAGAACGAACCCTAAAACAGTAGTATTCTCCAAGTGTCCCTTTTTTGTTCGCCCTGCGCCTGGAACGTCATATATGGCCATGCCCGCCCGGCCGCGGTTAATGACGCATCCAACTGAATGGAATTCAGTTAAAATAATGATGATTTCACGTAAAGTAGAGAGCATACTGATATCACCAAAAAGTACGATGAAACTACTGTCCCTGTTGCTCACGATATTATATGATGAACTGTCACCACGCCTTTAGTAGGAAGCAGACAAATATTTCGTGATTCGTAACCAGCTTTTACGATGAAAGTCATCGTACGTTGGATAACGCACGATAAAGATTATTCCTCCATCTTATCTCATCCCTAACACGGAGCCTTAAAGGTCATTTTGCAATGGCAGTGTTGGAAATTCTTAAGTTACACTAAGTTTATGTATCAAACATGTACCCTGCAAGGGCATCGCAATGTAATACTTATAACTAATTTCACAATGGATTAATTATAGTACAATTTTATTTTACTATCTATAATCTTTATACACATTCGATGATTATTATTTTATTTATATTTCATTTCATTTCATTTCATTTATTGCAATAATCATGTGCATCCACAATCAATAATAAATTTCCAAGGCGAAGGGATTGTTCACATTGGCACTTTGGCGACATGTTTTTTTTAAGTGAAAACTTCCTTAGCGGCGCTGAGCACTTTTTGGGATGGAGAAAAATTGCTAAATGCGCGACAGATTTTTGTGACGTCAGATGTGAAGGAGGTCACAAACTTTTATATTTTGCTGCTAGCCGATTCGACTTCATTTAAAACTGAACGCTATTCGTAAGTGTATAAAGCCGTTAAACACTTTTTGCAATAGCATATTCTGCAAATTAATTTGTAATTTTGTCCACGCGTCCTTCACCGTTTTGCTATTGAGCAAATTCGAATAGTTCGAATTTGGACGTTATTCCTAAAGCGATAAAGCTTTGAAAAATAGTTGGCAACGGCAAAAACAAATTGGTATTTTGTTCGCCGCCGCTATTCTTGGCGCCGACGGCGGCGGGCGAGCCGGGCCGACACACCCAACGCGCGCGCGGCCCGTGCGCCTAAATAATTGATAATTGTTTATAAATTTGCGCCAAATTCATTTTTAGGGTGACAGCGTAAGATGTCACGTGACCTGATCGAAAAACTGTTACAATGTTATTGAGTTTTCACTTCTGCCGGCACTCCCGGAGTGCAACCTGGTCTTTTTTTTTAATAAACTGTAACTATTATGCGATCACGGTTAATTTTTCCTTTGTTTTTGCTCTCTGTACCAAATAATTTGAACCAATTTAATGATTGTATTCTCTAGGCAATTATTAAGTGTGTGCCAAAACAGTACACTCACCTAGGGCGGTAAAACAAAGAATGCCTCCGATCGCAGGTACTTAACGCCCGAGCCGAAGGCCAGAGGCTTTCTTTATTACCGCGCGTGGTGAGTACAACATTCTACTTCGGCCCCTGGCCAGAAAGTGGGTCTTCGCGCACGTAGCGGGCGGTTATTGCCAGTTAACGGCCACGTGTGAAGTAAAACTACGAATTAACATGTCAATAAAATAAACTACTTTGTAAAGGCACGCCTGGGTTTCTTCTGATCATCATCAGCATATAGACGTCCCACAGCTGGGCACAGGCGTGTTATAGACGAGTAACAATACATATACCACCACAGTACATATATAAGCTATTGCAGTATCTCAACTAGTGTCTAAAATATCGTTTTACTCTTGAGCTCTGACACCCAGATCACGTAACTATACGAACGCACATTAGAGCAACTCAATTGTCATTTATCCATGCAAAAACTGTAATTTAGATCTGCCTGACGTGCGTACAATGCGTTACGTGATCGACCTGCTGTTCTACGAAGCCCATGCGCGGCCTATGTCACGGCCGCGACCGCCGAATTACGCTTAAGTTTGTTGCAGCGACGCGTCTGTGAGTGCGCCGTTTGTAAGGATTTGCTTTACTACTTTAATCTATATTAACTGTGTCTGTATTGCAGAATAAAAAGCTCACTTCGCTTTAAAGAAGCTCTGTATAGAAGTCTGCACCAGATTATCTGGAGATTTGTCTAGCTTAGTATATTTCCTCTTCATAGGCGTCACGTCCACCTCGGGCTTCGCTATAACCTTGCTAGTCTGCAGTGTACAATATTTCAGTACATATTGCTTGTAACTTTTAATTTTCATCTTCTTCTTAATTTTTTCCTTCAGTTTTATTTTAATACCAGGCAAAAAACTGCCTTCCTTAAAGAAAAGGATGTAAATGCCATAAGATTTCAGTAACGATACGACCTTTTTAATAGGCACGGAACCCTCGTTGTGCGTGGTCCGACACGCACTTGGCTGCTTTTTTTATCAAATATTATAAGCCTATGTCACTCCCGCGATTATGAAGAATCTAACGACACCTCAAATGCCAAAATCCATCAAGCAGTCTAACTGTAGCCCGAGAAATATAGTATTCTTGTCCACATTACATACATTTATACATACATACATACGCTCGAAAAACATAACCCCTTCTGGGGCAGTCGGGCCACGACCTCACGATCTCAGGTTGATCCGATGTATACAGTGCAGTGCGAAGAAGTTCATAGACAGAACTCTTAACATTGGGAGACGCAATGTTGATTTGCTGTCATTCAGCACAAATGGGAAATTGACAACTCCAAATTATTATCGAATCTGAATAATGTCTATTTGCCGCGAGTGTATGCGTGTGCGTGGCGCATGGGACAACACTGAACTAGTGTGCGACTCCTACCTGGTCGATTTATCTTTATCTAACCGAGATGGACAAATGTTTACGATTAATGCGCGAAGTGTTAATGAACTTAATTTACCTAGTCAAGGCCTGAACTTAGTGAACTGTGATAACTTTATGCACTTGCAAAGACTAAAAAATGACTTATGTTGTGAACAATTAAAACCCGAGATTTTGATAGGACAAGACAATTACCAACTACTGTTGCAGCGGTAGTTTATTTCCGTTACTGTGTTTTGGAAACCATTAGAAATGGGCCGACTATGGGTTTGGCCGACTAGCCGACTAGCCTAGAAGGCCGACTGGTCGGCTAGGCCGATCGTGGACTTCGGCTAAGTTCGAGTGCAATCGGGGAACTTCGTTTCGACCCGAAAAGCCCGCACCCAAAGTAAAAAGACGACGAACCAAAAGATCAGCTAATTTACTGACACTGGGACTTATGTTAATGTTTACATTTATATCACCGGCACAGTGTGAGCATAGCCTTACGAGTATAAATAAACATCAAGGAGTTTATTTCGACAAGATATCCGCAACAGCAGCGAAGCGCCTGCTAAATGTTTACGGTTAGAATAAAGATAACTGCTCGAGGAACCATTGCTAGTATTCAACGTGCAGTTAAGTATCCGGACGGTCTATTGTTTCATTTTAATATTATAAACACTGCATTTAAATCAGGAACTAATACGGGTATTCATAAAAACAAAATCTTCCTCAATTCCTCGATATTTTCGCGGTATTCCTACATTTTATTTTGACACAAACTTATTACCCTGAAGATAATAATATATTTGATCGTATAGTTATCGATTGCTCATTGGAAGTCCCTGTTGTGATGAAGTCAGTCAGCTAATTCCTTGCGATTGTTTTTGTTTGGTTGATGGCTAAATAAGTAGGTATTTTTGAATTTTTACTTATTTCTTAAAACTGTAAAGTCAATATACCTAGTTGTAGAACAGTAGGAGCATTTATACAAATAAAAGGACAAGTGCGAGTCGAATTAGCGCACGAAGGTTTCCGTACCATTATCTATAAAAACGGCAAAAAACGCAAAAATACGTTTGTTGTATGGGAGCCCCCTTAAATATTTATTTTCTTCTGTTTTTTAGTATTTGTTGTTATAGCGGCAACAGAAATACATCATCTGAGAAAATTTCAACTGTCTAACTATCAGGGTTCATGAAATACAGCCTGGTGACCGACGGACAGACCGATGGACGGACGGACAGCGGAGCCTTAGTAATAGGGTCCCGTTTTTACCCTTTGGGTACGGAACCCTAAAAACACGAAAATGACCACATTTCGTTTCCAAAATGATGGATTTTGTCAGGATTTTGCAAATTGTCAGCTTCATTTTCTTATGTAGTCAACTCTGGAATAAGATGGATTGCTTCTAATATTCATTAACCTCCACTCATGTCATCAGTGTATAGAAACTCATCGTTATGTAAAAGGGGCGAAAGTCTACGCGACTTTGTTAGCATAATAATTTCAATACGCCCCTTTAAAACACTAATAAATAGCGATGACGTAATTATATCGTTATTTGCGTCTCATGCATAGGTAATATAGTCCGACGGTGAGGACTCAGTGAAGCGGTCGGATTATAAAGCTTGCTTAAATGTTTAGTGTCTCAATGAGAGGGTTCGAAGTTATCAAGATAATTACGCTTCTTGATAATTATCGCATAATTATCACTAGTATAAGAACCAGTTCGACTCAATTTAGTATGATCCGAACTGATTTTTTCTTGTAAGGGGCAAAACAGATTTCTTTCTGTATTATTTGTGTTAGGCTTCGGAGCCGATTAAGCCGAGCGAGTTTGGATCGTGTTCGAACAACGTATTGTTAGCTTCACCAGCGTTTCCATATAGTTCTGCTTTAAACTAGGTTTCTATTAATACTTCCAATAAATGCACGTATTAAATATGACGACAGGCAACACGTTTAGAACTCTTGGGGAATGTCGCTTGATCACCCTCTGCGTATTATAAGATACGTTAGTTTACCCATGATTTTTTTGTAGTATATTGGACATGTCTCACGAAAGTTTAAATTCGATTCTTGAATAATTCCATTTTATTCTTGTATTTAGCGTCCCGTAGCCAGAATAGCGAACACCCATTCTAACGCCACCCGAGAACAGCGAGTATCGGTTTCGACAGTGCAACGGCGTCTGCGAAACTATGGTCTAAAAGGTCGTATTGGTGCCAAAAAACCCTTGTTACGTAGTCAGAATAAAGTTAAGAGGTTGAAATGGGCGCAGAAACACAAAAACTGGACGTCTGAACAGGGGTCTAAAGTTTTGCTAGGAGCAAAGCGTAGCCGTGGTTAGAGCCCTCAAACGTTATAATTACGGTCTCTAACTGGTCGACCAAACTTAAATTCTACTTAAATTTGTGGAAAGACTAATTATATACATATAATATTTTATAGATTTTCCTTCAAAATAATTATCTGAGAAAAAATAACGCAGTATGGCACTATGTAATACCGACCTCAATCATTTTTGTTGATTTTATTGTTAAAAAATACCAAGATTTAAAAAGTCCAACTTCTATAATGATTTCAGATTTTATACATTCGCTACTTTAATATCAACTTCTATGATAGATTTTTTAAATATTTATAGGATTGAGATGCTTCATAACTAACTGAATAATGCACCGTTTATGACTATCATCTGATCTATTGATTTAAACTTTCACGATTCTCACACATTATTTATACTAAACGGGACTCAATCGCGTATAATTAACTTATTTATTTGTGGGATATATTTATGTAAACTCATTTTCAAATGTCTGTCTTGACTAAGGTCATTTTGTTTTAGAGGCAAGTCATGTAGGGCACACCCATGCTTCTTCCACTGGGAAACACAAAGGCCGAGATAATTGAGAAATAGGTTTTTGTAATATGTATTAATCAGTTCATCCGTTTGGGAGCTACGATACCACAGACAGATACACAGATACATAGATACACAGCCAGACACGTTAAACTTATAACACCCTCTTTGCGTCGGGGGTTAAAAGCAGAACTAGCAGCGTTAAACGTGTCAAGCTTCCGAGTATAATATGGATTAATATTTATAAATATTTCATGCTAAAATTAAGGCCTAAATGTAATCGAAGAAAAGACCATAATTATGTTGTTTGATTGAATTCAAAATCTAGCGCCAAAAGAAGCTTCACCTTATCGTCGTTATAAAACTAGTCATCATCGAATTGAAAAAATCAGATCTTTCACGTCAATAGAGATACGAAATAAGTGTTTTTTTAGACAATGTTTAAAAAAATCATACAAAATTAAGTATTAATTTGTTTCAAAATCCGGTCTGTCAAAATGGAGATAAAAGATTGAAGAACCGATAGCCGTTTGATTTATGATCAGAGATCGATTCTTAATTTAGTCAGAACGGCGTTTCAAAGCACGCGATAATTTCCAATGCACCATATACAGCCTGGAAATCTAATACGAGCAAAGAATTAAACCAGACATAGGGTTTAATACCGTTATCAATAATTACTGGGACTTTTTAAGATACACTTAATAGAAAGCCTGTAATTAATTTTTCAAAAATTACCGAGCAGCAATGTAACGATTCGTCGACTGACTCAGAGACGGTAGCTAATTATTTTAATGATTATTTTAACTCGGTTTTCATAAAAGGAAGCGCGTATCGTACAGTAACTAATATCAATACACATAATACCCCGGTAAATATATTTTCAATTAAAATTTGTACGACACGAGAGAAACATCTTACAAAAAATTTGCTCAATAAATAATGGTAACAACAGGCGGTCTTATCGCTGTTAAATTAATAATAATAAAAATATAATTTATTATTAAGTTAAGTTCAAACGTATTTTGACGAGTGTTCGAAATTACCAAAATAAAAATAAAAACAAAACAAGGAAATTGGTCGACCAGCACGTACGCACGTAACAATCGTGTACCCGGGAAGATTTCATCTACCTAACCATAATTCTTTAATAAATACACCCACATTTTACTTATACAATATTACCTACGAAGCATCGTGTCGTGTCATTAAGTATAAGGTTTATCTTAATGATTCTGAGCTATTGTTATGAATACGCATTTGAGAAGCATTTTCTAAATATATTAATGTCATAGTTTATTGCACATCAACATGTTAGTATTGTATTTTTATGTTTTTGATATCTAGGGCTAATATTTTACCTAGTATATCTTATATTTATTTTAGTACAAAGTCTCAAAGACGCTAAAGTTATCTTGAAGAAAATGGGTCTAAACTTGTTTTTTGTAGATAGTATTTTACATGCTACACGGACTAGAAAGAAAATTCGTCAGTAAAATGTTGTTTACTCAAATATTAGAAATCCTAGTCGTCACAGATAAAAAAATCTACGAACAGCTGTTTTTGACTGAGGGCACTGTAGTGCGTAAGCCAAGTGTGAGAAAAATAACACTGCGTAGAAAATGTCTTTCCCGAGGCGAAATATCATTATTTTTACCGTCAATATACTTTTATTAGTAGCTAATGAATATATATATATAATAGTAGTAGAATAACCATTAAAAAACCAATATTTTCTAATAAACTGTATTAATTTCAAGTGAAATCTGCTGTAGCACTGAAGAATAGCTGTTTCCTATTTCTTTATAGAGATCCTATGCCTTTTTTCGCGCTGGCAGTATTACCCTAAAGAAATGGAATGTATGTTTTCAGCTTTCCTTCTATTAACAAAGACAATAATTAAACCTAGACCCTACACTTTTTTTGTCTTGCCTGTTTATGGTAGTGCCACTGACTTCGATTTTATTCAAACTTGCTTAGAATACCGGTCGTAAAAAAATATTACACCTTGACTTGAGTTCAAGTATAAAAGTAATTCACAGAATAACGAAAACAATTATGGTTGATAAAGAAATGCTAGGTTTTTTTTTAAATATTGAGTATTGGATTTATTTTGAGAGAGTGAAGAGTGAGTAAGATTTGCCAGTGGTTGCGTGTGTAATCATGTTATATTATTTAACAGAAGCGGAGTTGGGGATCCTAATATGCGTAGGAAAGTTCTTCGTTAGGTGTAAGACTATGTCACATATATAATTTAACCTTTTCAATTCAGAATTTAGTTAAAACACAAAATAACTTCTAGTGTACTTTATATCGAACTTGGCTTTTTTTGTTTCTGATTGATATTATTATTTGTATAAAACCGATATTGGCCAAATTAATTACGATTGCGCTCCTTCCTATCTCGAATGAGGATTCTTTGTCTGTGGTTACTGCAGCCATTTGGATTAGTTGAAATATCTTCAAGGTACGTCACGTGGTTTCATCTAAGCTTTTCGGCCAATGACATTCTTTGAGAGAGTCGGGCATAAATGTTTTCGAGGAAAACTGTTGGTGGAAATTAATTCTGCATATATCTTGAAGAAAATGCGATCCTCCAACGTTTGAGTACGTTAATTCGTCCGATGTGCTACGACGTACAGGTATCGTACGTAACTGGCGATCTCCGTCGCCACGCTGCCGCACGCGCGCATCTCGCCGCAAGCGCGGGCGCAGTGTAAGTTGCGGGCACGCGAGGCTTGTCGTGCGTCAGTACAGGCACACGGGGATGTATATTGGTTGGATCCTATGATTGTAAATAATTTGCTTGGAGAATGAAGTTTTAATAGATCAATTATCGGCGGGATATGCTTAAATGTAGTAATTTTTATTCACGCAGTCATAATTCGTCACGGATATGTGAGTATGAACGTTTAGCCACAGCGAATCTTAATGTAGGTACTTAGTTATCTTGTCACTTGTCGCATTAGTTTTTAGTAAACTTTTAACAGCCATTAACAGCATTGGGTATTTTGCCACAACATACTTTTGCAATTGAACCGTACGTTATTTTATTGGTCAAGAACCTCAGTGTAGCTAGTTTAAACTTGAGACTATTAGCTTCGCGCGATGGGGTGGCGCATGACCGGACATTGTGGCACTCTGTGGGTCAACAGCTCTATTCTATAGACGCTTATCTTGGTTGATCACGCACTAGTATTCATGATCCGTGATAGTGTCATAACACGCTCTCAAAACACGTGGAATAGCAAATTGTAATCAAAAAATGTCTCGAATCAATCTCCAGTCCTTTATGAAGAAAGACAAATTAAACGAAACATCGGCACGCAGAATCAGTACACAATACACTCTTATTTTCGCGACAACCCTACCCTAATCGGAGCTGTCAATCAAGCGTAATCCCCGAGTTCGACTGTGAACTCTAATTGCATATAAATACGATCGATAGTCGAGGCACGCGCGTCGGCTTATCTGAGCTTGTTTCTACGGCCAGTTTGGTATCGAATTATATTCGACACGGTTCGAATTTTAATGGACGCATAACAAGTGTTGGCCGGCGGGACGTCTGGGGATGAGATCTGCCACGAACTCTTCTTGAAGGATATTTTTTAAACGCACCGTCGACGCGCGTCTGTGTCAAATCACGTGTACATTGACACAACCTCACCTCACCGTTCACCCACAAATACTTCAGCCCCCCTATTCTCTCTGAAAATTCAGGAAATCAAAATTCTCACCTTCCCAAGCTTGTATGTCCTTGAAGTAGCCAAGTACGTGAGAGGTAACCTTGAACAGTTCCCGACGCGCGGTGACTCACACAATTATAACACCGACGCAGCGATTCGTAGTAACTTAGCGTAGGTAGAGGTCTAGTGTCGAAACACAAATCAATTAATTTAATTAATATACATACATATATAATGCATACAATATAAACTTACTTATACTTACATAAATACATACAATTAAATGTACCCGAACAAAGATATCATGAGGATCATCAATGTTTAATGGTTAATAAGAGATGCTTACGCAACTTGCATTTAAAGGTGAACTTGCTCTGAGCTTGCCTGACGGTAAGCGGGAGATCATTCCACAGACGAATAGCCTGAACAGCGAAGGAATTTGAGAGAAAACCAGTACGGTGAAATAGGACAGAGAGTTTAAGACTCCTGGATGTAAACACTTATTCCAGTCCGAAGTCGGGGTCTCCAAAATGGCCGTTTTGTATGCCTCAACCGCTTCTTCAGGCGTCTGGTACCGTTGACCACGAAGTCGTTGCTTGATTTTTGGAAAAGTAAAAAAATCGTTAGGGCTTAAGTCTGGACTGTACGGCGGGTGTTCCAGAATTTCGACGTTTTGCTCTTTTAAAAACGCAATAGTTTGCCGGGCGGTGTGCGAGCTCGCATTATCGTGGTGCAGTTCTTATACGACGTCTTGGGTTATTTTTTCGAAACTCGCCGATGACTTCTGGTAAACAGACAGTGGTATACCAGTCAGCATTAACCGTTTTACGATCCTCGAGCACGATGGTGGCAACGTGGCCACTTTTCGCCACAAACGTGGCGACCATTTTTTTCGATGTGCTCCGTGAGCGTATTACTTTGGTCGGTTTTGGCTCACCTTAGAACACCCAAACAGTCGACTGCTGTTTAGAATCGGGATCGTAGGCATATATCCAAGATTCGGTGCGCAAGGTGAACCTGCTGCAGTCCAATAAGGCCACCATAGATCAGATACGAAAGAACAATAAAACGGGCCAGGTACTTTCTTACAGCGAACAAAAGAACCGTACAACTCTTAAGTAATGCCGTAAAATGGCCCCACAGAATGGGTGCCATTCCCATTATGCGGGGTGTCAAATGATGATGCTGTTTAGTTCGAACATGCGCATACCGGGTTTTAGGCACGTGTTTGAGTAGAAATTTGTAAGGAGCTCGTATTCCATGGTGTTTGCGTTAGGTGCTTTTAAAACACATTTTATTTAATCAAACACATATACATGTTAAAATATAGTTAGAATCATTTTTTAGAATGCATCTTACGAAAAGGCCATGTTTAATAAATACTTTACTCAAATAGTGACTCTTTTGCTAAAATAGCAAGATTCAAATGAAGACGAAAGATATATCAGTATTAACAACTTTTTATTAGTAGTTGAAACATAATTAGTACAACGTAAACAATTAGTGGTTACATTTAACAATTAAAGACAATGGCTTTGTCTTGTCTTTGTGCCTAGTGCAAAGAGTAGTGAATTCACTCTGTCAATAGGGCTCAACTGAAGAGAGAGATATTTGTTCAACCTGAACCTTGCAAATCATTTTCGCGAGAAGAGATTCATCGTTAGTGACGTCACCAAGTAAAAGTTGAACATCAACAATACTAACTTAACAATACTAGAACAACGCGAGAGATAGAGCACCCGTGTCCTTCCAAGTATTCTAATTAGATAGAGACGGATAGTACAGTCAGCATCATATAGTTAGTAGCAGCCAAAGTAGCCAAATATATCGGAACACGTCTTTATTACTATAGGAATAAGGAAATGTTACGATATATTTGGCTACTTTGTCTGCTACTACCTATGTGATGCTGACTGTATATCTCGAAAGACAGTTCGCGCGGCGTTCATACCAGGCAGCACTAAATGTTGTACGTGTTACAGAAAAATAATAATTTGGAAGAGATGGAGACCTACCTGCTGCGGACGGGCGTGTCCCTCGATCGGCTTGACGAGCTGTCGGTTATACACGTCGCCGGGACGAAAGGAAAGGTGAGTTCCTTCCTAGTCGAATTAGTGAGAACCAAGTGGGTGGTTTGGAAGAGCTATCGCGCAAATCAGTCGCGCTGCATCAATGCCTACTGTGCAGCAGTTCATATAAAGGTTCTCGCACACGTAACCGCTCGGCACGGATGTATACTGCCTCTCTTAAAGCCTATTGAAGGGGTTCGCAGCTGCTATCATAAAGGAAAAATAATGTAAGGATTAAAGCCTTCTTTTTTTATTATTGTGTGGTATTTTGGGCCTTTATATGTCGCTTCGACCAGCAAGTGATCTATTGTGGCAGCCCTTTGTTTTAGATTTCACCGTTAAGACCTCTAAGAAATTCCAGATTCTTTGGGCGGTGATATGTTGTACCTCTTCTGGGTGCACGATGTGCCGCCCTAGGTAGATACTTCTTTTGTGCATGAGTCAATCTTTGTCTCAAATTTTTAGGTATTTATGTTTTTTAATTGTAGTTGCTCCCATACAAACACTTGTTCCTCTCCAAAAACTGGTTCGAATGACGTCACAAAAAAATCTTAGTCATCATCGCTATTAGGTGTTTGGGCATCTCTTATTTGAGGAACCTCGACACGAATAAGAAGAAGAAGGTGTAAAACGTTTGGACCGTTAAGACGAAAAAAAAAGATCGAAATAGTTGAGAAATAGGTATTTGTTAAATGTTTTGCTGTCGCGCCAACCTCAAGCCCCTCCCCGCAGAGCGCGATAGATACAACTGCAGCTTGGACTGAAAATACCTATTAAAAGAACATAAAATAAACGTTTCGTAGTAAAACAATGTTATTGCATGTGCAGGAAGTTATTTAATAAGTTACCGCCAGACATAAAACAATTGCCTTTCAATATGTTTCGAAGAAGTATACTAAAACTAGCATGAAAAATAATATTAGGGTGTAAAGTTGTTCCTTTTAGATATTTTTTAATTATTTGCATGCTAGTATTATTGTTTTGTAATACTTATTGCAGGATAATGTTCCGCAATAATATTTTATCTTCTCTTTTTATATAATTATTCTATGCAAATAAAGAAGTTTGTGAAGTTTGAAGTATACTTAATCAGTTTTGCAGGGTTTTGGTTCGAAATGTGACTTTGTTGTAATGTTAGGATAATAGTTGAATACTAATAGATACAGAAATAAACATTTAGATCTACTGGACGTCCGTGCAAAGCATTACGCAATCGACCAGCAGGTATATAACAGCTTAATTATGTAAGCAGCGAGTAATATATGCACTTTTGAGTGGACCACCGTAATACAGTTTGCTCGATTACAATCAGCCCGATATCCAATATCCACCGCGTCGTTTAAATTCACCCACTTTGCTTTTGTTTCGCCATGCCGTGGATACCTTTTTTTAGTTTTTTTTCAACATTTTATGCCTACTACACACCCCGCAGTCATTCACGCTTCACGCTTCGTTCGATCACGTGTGGAGCTACTAACTTTCGATGAAGTTGCTTTTTTCGTTAAAACTGTATAAAATACAAACGTACTTTCAGTGCTTACCCATAGTAATATCGATAGTGGTTATACTCTTCACATACAGGACTTTTTTCACACGGCTCAAATGCATCATCAACACAATGGGATATTTTTTTTTTTTTTTTTTGAAAATGAGGACACAAAAATATCATAGGTGATTTGATTGCGCTTGTGAAGCATTACATATAGAAAGAAGCGTCGTTGTGCAATGCCTAGAACAAATCTTTGCGAGGAGATTGTTTGCTATAAATACCTTTTGAGAAATAATTTCCTCTAGATCAAAAAATAAATCGGTATTTTTCTGATATGCTGGGTCTTGCCGCGTGTAAGCAATGTATTAAATTACACTTAAAGATACTTGAAATACGTCTTGATATGCAAAATACGTCTATAAATACAGCCGTTTGGTAACACAAAAAATTCAGTGACACAAAATCCTTCGTACATCCCAGCTAGGTACCGCTCAATGTTATTTGAATGTGCGTTCCCGCTGGCCATTTCGTGAACGCGAATGGGAAAAAATGCACTACAGCAGAAATTCCTGCCATTTGAGCAACCGTGAGCACCGCAGCCTGATTGAGTACGTACGAAACGGCCAAGTATTTGTGGCAATGTCGTGACAATAAATTTAAATACCTAGTTGTATTATTAGTAGGTACAGTTTTTCTTGTTTATAAATTAACATCTCTGTTCTAAATCACTTTATACTTAAGTTTTCTCATGGCTAATTTTACGTATCAAATAGATGTAACCTAGATTATGTTGCACCTTCTACAAAGTATTTAATTTGTGCTTAAGTGCTCAATTTAAGTGTTAGCAGGTTTAATTTTAAGTGTTAGTAGGAAGGAGCTATTGTGACAGCCTCAGGCGACATAATGTATACATGTTCTTTGTGCTAACTAGCTGGAATAATATCATTATTAGTTATTATATAAGTACCAGGTTAATATGTGGCTGCCAAGTGGTATGCAAATTTTAGTCAATTATAGACCAAAATATGGAAAGTTTGAAAAGTTTCTATGAATTGACGCCATATTTAACGTTGATCGATCCCTAATCGTAAGTTGGTCCAACCCACACTTAGTATTCATAATATCTTGCAGATAAAGTGAAGGGGTTCATGTATTTCAGTTGGTTCTCGATTACTTTGCGTAATTTTGTACACACTATACTTTTTAATCAAATTGAATCTCTTATAACAGTAAATTTGTTTATAGCCAAATCTGCACAAGTGGAAGGTTCATTCCCGTTTAAAAGCAGAGCTCCAATTCAAGTAAATTACAGGAGGCTGGTTAAAACAGTCGACTTGGGCGTGCATAAAATTTACGGGTGGTATTCGGATAGACCTCGTTATTTCGCCGAAGCTCATCATTCCACTTTTATTACCCCTCCCTTATTGTCCCCAATAAAAAGTCTAGAAGATAGCCTATAAAGTTTAATGTAGGCATTTTTGCTGTAAAAAAGATTACCGTAATACCGTAGCTGTAATCAGTTCGAAGGTATGTTAATAAATATTTATGAGGAACATAACAACAAAACAGGTGTGTTTATTAGGTAGCTTACTAGCAGCACATCGTCTCATCCATCCCTCTGGCACTTACCGACCACCAAGAGAAAGACAAATGTTATATGTCGATACCGTTATCGTATTAAACTCAGCTGTAATAGTAATGTTTGGTAGATCCGATCATACTCTCCGTTGTATTTGAATAAGCTGAGTATATACTGTAGAAGTCAACATTTTTCTCTTCTATACATCGCATTTAAAAAGTCACTTATTTATCGCCAAACCGCCACAACGTCTCCGAATCTGAAATGGGATACGGAAACCTATATAATAGTATCGTAAATAAGGACAATTTAAATAAAATATACGGTTTGAGATCGGAGCAAGGTTGTAGTTGAGAATACGCACTGAGCAGCGATAAAATTTATCGTCACTCGCGCGACATCTGGTGCCACCCTCTGGAACTATGACTTAAAGTACAAGCGACTGCGGTTTTATTCATTTAAACTTACAAAATAATTACAAGTGGCGGACTCAATGTTTTAAGGCATTCTCTACCACTCAACCGTAAGACTAAACGGTAACGCTTATAAGTGGAAAATTACAGTCAAACATAGATAAGGTTCTGACCAAATTAATAATACATGATCAGCATATAGAGTAGTCTGGCATAACAATAACTTAGGTCTCCTTTAGACATATTTTGCTATCGCAAGATTAATCTTAGAAAGTGACTTCGGCGTAGCATCGTTGCCATTTTATCACTTATCGCTGTGGATAAGACATCTGTCACATTCCGTACCAGTAAGCGAGCGCGAGCGTGACGTAGGTATATCTTATCGACAACGATAAGTGATAAAACGGCAGCCATAGTACCGCCCGCAGCATCGTTCTCAGTGAAAAAAAGACGTGGGTACGGTAGGAGCTTACGTCGTTATTGACGATACCCAAATCATAAATAAATGCTACATGTCATCACCTTTGCGGGCAGCAAACAGCAGGCAGCTATTAGAATAATAAATAGACAATACCTTACTCGACACATGCACTCGGTTTTACTTGAGAAGAAGCTAAAATATTAACAATACGAGTACAATCAGTTTAATATGTCAGTGTGAGTCGTGTAGATATCAACACTAGCTGCCGATATGATATGACCCGCTACTGCTTATAATTTGCACTGCCATTGGAAAGACGAGCGCAAGCTGTTTCTGGGTACCTACTCAATATTCAGAAGAATAAAACCTTCACAATTTCATTGTGTACATGGAAGTTTACTTATCTATGCAAAGAATTACCGTCCTAAGGGGTGCAGAGTCATTTTTTTCATCAACACTGGTGGATTATCTACCTGCCATGTATGTCAGGTAAAATATGTCCACTAAACCATTTGTTGTAGATATTAGGACATGTCTTTGATTCAAACTCAGATTTTCTATAGCAGCTGAGCCCACAGCTTTGTTCATGTTGAATTAATATAAATGTTTGCAAGTAAGGTGCAAACTAAACTGAATCATGTTTTACAACACTTTCACTGGAATCAAACATAATGTTTGTTCCTCATTTTAAGTAGTTGGGTTTGGAGGGACTGGAACATGTAATAGTCTATGGAACCTCTTCATATATCTTTATTTTCAAAGCGAAAACATTTTCCTTTACATCAAAGAGGGTTCTGGTGTGACCTGTTCAAATTACAAACATTCATGAAGACTAGTTTTAAAATTTATAAAGTTATTAATTCTACAAGTAAATAAAATAATGTTTGTTTGCTGTGAATGATGAATGCAAATAAATATTTTTTGACTCTCTCATACTTACTAGAGCGCGCGGACGGGTGGATCGGTTTGGCCGATTTGACGTTTGAGAGTTTAACTTCTCTCAGGCGGCGCGGCGGGCGGGGTGTTTAGACTTGTTTAAATATCCTAAAATTGCACAAGAAGCAAGAATTGGACAAATCTGATATTTCTAACCTACTTTGCATGTAAGTAACAAGTTTCACTTTTAAGTATGCTGCTTTATAATAAAACATATATATTTATATACTTATTCCATCAACACTTGATTATTTTATGTGGAAGTTATGGTATTTTGTACCTAATCACCAGTGCCTAGTTAGTGCCTTCTATTGATTCTATAAATGAGTGGGGACAATTTTACACAAATCAACCTAGTCCCAAACTAAGCAGAGCTTGTACTATGGATACTAGGCGACAATATATTTATATAGATACATATATAAATACTTAAAGTATACATAGAAAACATCCATAACCTAGGAACAAATATTCGTGCTCATCACACAAATGAATGCCCTTACCAGGATTTGAACCCATGACCTGCAGCTTCGTAGGCAGGGCCACTACCAACTAGGCTAAAGCAGTTGTCATATTTTTATAGGTATAAAGAAAACAAGCTTGTCCCAGTTTCTTGCAGTATGTGCCATATTCAATTAATGGAAAATCAAATAATTTTCTGTACCACAATGAAATCATAGGTATTCAAAATGTTGAAAAGAAAAACCACAATATTTACTATTTCTTGAAAAGGCTTTATTATTTTTCTGAAGTGTTAAACACTTAGCAAGGCATAAAGTTATAGTTAAATGATATTCATGTAAGTAAGTATTGTACAATAGAATCCAAGTAAGCTTATCATTTCAGGAAACACAAAGTTAATGACTGATAGGAAAATTATTGTAATACCTAGGTAAGACAACATATTTCCACAAGTGAAATCTGGATTGATAACATGAGAAGTGAACATAGTAGGCAATCAAAAGCAGCATTTTATACGCGACCCATTGCTTTATTGGACAGAAACACAGACAGAAAAACAGAAATGTCGCGAAATCTCTTCATCACCGCTTATTACATATGATTCAATGGTCATCTGGTAATCATGAAATAAATCTTATAAGAATGAAACTGTCTTACCTCTCTTAGGTTTCTGGAAGGTTTCGTGCAGGTGAAAAACGACTTTGTCTACAAAGTGGCTGATTTCTGCTCCCTCTTGCCCTCGCACGAAAACCTCCCAGTCATGAGTGAACCGTAAATACGAGTTAATCGTGTTTGGCATCAACAACTGGTTATTAGAAAAATTCGTTCCTGATCACGAAAACCCTTCACCTACGGGGCCTTAATACGGGCATGTTTTGGCGAAAGTCAGCGGTTAGCCATAATTTCACTTACTTGAAACTTTTGAAGTATTACAGCTACACACTTGAAATCTACTCTACCTACCAGGTGTCAACCAGGGTCACCGTGTATTTTTGCAGATAAATGAGTTGGCTTAAATAGTGCTTTGATTTAAGAGGCTCCCATACGCCAATGACCTTCGATCTGAATCCCTTAGTTTTCTAATGTTTTTTGTAGCTTATTATATTAACAACAACGGCTTTAAGCAATATAGTATCCCATATTTACTTCAAACTTCAGTGTTTTCGAGATATTTGGCATCAAAGTTGAACAATTTTAGGCCAAAAAACTGGTTTTCTGGCCATAACTTTTGTGTTAATTGGTTTAAAATTAAAACCCTCTGCCAGTTTTTAGAGACGTCATAGACGAACCCAAATTTGTAGATTTCGTATATGTTAGATCTTTCACGTCAATAGAGATGCGAAATAAGTGTTTTTTTAGACAATGTTTAAAAAAATCATACAAAATTAAGTATTAATTTGTTTCAAAATCCGGTCTGTCAAAATGGAGATAAAAGATTGAAGAACCGATAGCCGTTTGATTTATGATTCTATCTGTAGTGCAAAAGTAGTAGATACGATTCAAAACTTGTCAAAAATCGATGAAAACCTCGGGTAGCCCCTAGTCGGTTAATTTGAAGGATTCTTACTAGCTCTTTTGAAGATTTTCCAAGTAGCTTTATATCTCAAGTTAATAGCCATCAATACCTACGAAAGCCATTGTCTTATTATTACATGGATCCCTTACCCTTGATCTTATCATGAGATAAGGTCCCATTGTGATGGAAAACACCTAAGATTGCTCCCAGCGTTGAAAAGGGGCTCATTTGATTGCAAATTGACCATTCACCTCTTGGAGCGGGATTTGTGTTTGAATGATTTCGTTTAATTAGTTATGATGACGATGATGAGTTACGAGATGTCTTGGTACACAATATGAATAAGTGTGAAATACATAGCGCAATCTACAATTAATTTCAATTTGCTAACACGGTAAAGTAAGAGAGCGAGAGAGAGAGCTAATCTATCCTACTACATTGTTTGGATGTTTGTTACTCAATCACGCTTAAACGGCTCAACCGATTTGGATTAAAATCTTGCACTAAGATAGTTTATAGCATGGGTTAAATAACATATAGGATAGTTTTTTTTTCCGGGTCCACGCAGACTAAACGCCGGAAGCTAGTTTTTAATATTTTTGAAAATCTCAGGTTTTAGACTCGTAGATTGAACAAAATACTTGTAATTTTTGCCTGTTTCTTGATTTTTATTGTGATTTACCGGGCAACCTCTCGAGGACCTGATCAACCTTACTGACGTGGCTTAAATCTCTCAATATGTAACGAGCTGTACCATGCCATACGAATAAATAAATATATGGCTACGGTGTCCGCTTACCATCAGGCAAACCGTATGTTTGTTTGCCACCGTCGTAGTATTCGAAAAGGTGTAGCGGTTACTCTGTCACACACCTCTCTAACACTATTGTTTATCGCCGACCCCTCTGTCCTTTGAAAGGTCGAGTTTTATCGGCCACTGGCTACGTAGACAATCTGTGTGGACGCTTTATTGCGAGCCATAACCTTTGGTATTATGTGCTAGATGATGCGCTTTTAATAAAGGTATTCAACGAGTAAGATTGCTTATAATTTCTATCAATCGACTTTTTGTCTAGCGATCACCTAAAATTTAATTAAATTTGATTATAACAAAATCCAAAAAAAAAAACAATAGTAGTAAATGCCCACGTCTCCGAAATTTACAAGAGTTGTAAATACAAACGGTTTTATAGCTATTTACATACATTTCCATGTAGATACTTGTAAATATATTACATGACTTGTCACCTTTATCCGTGAACAGCAAGACAATGTTTATAAACATATACAAAACTTGTATACGATTACATCGTTACTATACATACAAGATGCCAACAATCGTATATTATAAGACAAAGAAGCTTGACGTGTTTCAGCATTTACTTCATCACTCATCAAATTCATAAATAAAGGTATAATGGCCCTATTTATGCACTTAAACACATGTGTTCGTATAAGAAAGGCACAAAACACATTTTATTTATCACAGGCATTTAAAGTTACATGAATACCACAATTAATATTTAGCAACCGTATGTCCTTAGCAATAAAGTCGTGTTCACATATTTTTGTTATCTTTTGACCGAGCACGTAACTTCGAACTCGACTGCTCATAATTATAACACACTGAGTGTACTGACCTACTCAAGAGTGATAAAGATTTTCTAACCACTACTTTACATTCGTTCTTGTCTGTTTTTAAAACCACTTGAAGTTGCTCACATTGTGTGATATCTTTTTAAGGGTGAGTATCCACTAGAGATGTGCTAAGGTGTGTTTCCATACAAGTGATGCCTGTCAATCATGCGGGGTGTGAAATATACGGCAACGCAACTTACCACGTCTCACACCTCTACCTCACAGGCTCACCTTGAGGAAGAATTCACGTTTATGTCTTCCACGCACGAGATGAAAAACTCTCCGGTAATGATTTTTGATAAGCTCCTATCACCTGTATTATGCAATATACTTGTGTCTTATGCAGCATATACCGCTAGGCAGAACCTTTCATTTTCATCATCATTTTCTAGTGTATCCTTGACAGGAAGGTAATTTTATGTATCCACGCAAGCAATTTTGCCGTCAAGTCACCCCACTGACGTACGCACGAAACACTGCTAGAGTAAACTAGGTTACTCGCGTCCGCTTTCCTACAAACCTCTAATAATTTCGAATACCTAAACTGTTAGAAAACAGGGGCATTTACCGAACGTACCAGATTCCCAATAACACGGCAAAGTTATCCGTGCGGGTTGGGAAAAGTTGTACTAACATTAATGTACACATTTGGAAAGCGTTTAGTTTCAATAAGCTCATTTCTAGTACATTCTGAACACGATATAGCTACATATCAATTTTGCGGAATGGGAGATTAGATTTGTAATGAGGTTCGTGTGTGCCGATGCCGATACGTAGTTTTTATTCGCTGTGTTGACAGCTAGAGAAATATGGAGGTCCTTACGGTGAACAGTCTCAACACAGCGTATCTCGGGACCTCCCTAGCGAACTTATTACTAGGAACACAACACTTACACTTACGTCACCTACAGAGCAAGTGAAGACTGTAAGGGGATACTTTGCCAGTTGGGTTGCATCTTTAAGGTTTAGCACCTTAGCAGCTTGAGAGGCAGGTCGTATGTCCGAGCCTTAATATCGTTCAACTTAAACCGATAAAAGGCAACATAATCCTATTTCTGTCACACTTGCGTGGTCTTAGCAAGTGTGAAAGAGATATCTTCATGCCCTCGGTCAGTTAGTATCGCGGCTACTACGGTGTAAGAGAGGAGTGAGAGGAGGAGATGACGCTACGAACGGTAAAGGTAAGTTTGTATTTCTTGACGGTTCGTCATCGTCTAATCCTTGAACTTATGAGGTGAATGAAACAGCCGCGTTTGTTGTGAAATGGCTAATGGCTTAACTGTCGATGTTTAACAGTTATGGTATTTATAAAGTGTGTCGCTTTATTAGTCACGTACATATATGATCATGCCTGTTTCCTGGTGCTAGAGTAGTAGCCAGTGATCACGGATCGCCCGACACACCTTCGTTTCATTCGACTTCACGCCATTCTTCACTTGTCTTGATTGATACTTCGAGAGAGCCAAAAATTATATTAAGCTTGTTGATCTGTTGTGTTGTTAAAATGTTATGTCACATTGATTGGGTAATTAATTAACCATATAGTAGGTAAATGAATGTGGCTTGATGACACGACATGAGTCACGACAGCGGTGTTAGGACAATTCAACTGGCATCTTCCCATACAAAACATCACAATTAGATATAGATCTACCCAAAGTAAGCATCTGAGCAAACACTAAAATCAAATAATGTGAAGACATCAAGGCCGCTTATCTGATTCCACTGAGCAATGATTCACCCAAAGGCACGGCTCTGTACAATGCAACGTTATTTTAGAAGGAAATGCTAACGCTGTACTCCTACAAATCGAGTAAGTACCTATGTTTTTGCTTTTCTTTTGCACTAAGTATGGATATTTTGCACTAAGTACTCGTACATAGCCGTACTTTATTGTTGTTCGCTGCACGAATGCTTCACGGGCCTTAATATTAGAAAATTATAGATTTTCTGGCTCGTAAGTGTCACGACGCACACCAGCAGAAACAACACCAAATTCGAGGTAAACATCACTTTATACTAATTTGTTTTGTTTTATTTAGTAAGCGATTTAATTTTTAAAGACGTGTATTTAATTTTAGTTTTGTTTCTTTTATAGGTCGAAAAAAATAGTGAGTAAGAAGAGGGCGCTTTGTGAATCCGATGTTGGAACGCAGGAGCTAACACGGTGAGTTGCAGTAATTTATATTTTATTTTGTTTTAAATTCTGTTTCCAAAAATAAAAAAATAAAAATAAAAATAAGGTATACTAAATATAACATTATTTTGTTTCAGGTATAAGAAGCAAAAGGCGTCTAAAAAGTGTACTTCACACTTTGAGAGGTTAACCCATAATAAAGGTTACGCTCGCAAAGCATCGCTCTAACCGGTTTATTTATATCTCCGAGCGCAAACAGAGAACGAAATCCGTTTTTCGGTTAGAGACGAATAGTAACCGATAAATGGATTTCGTTTGCAATCCAAACAGGGGTCGGTCCTTCCCGATTTAGGTATTTATAAATACTGGTGAAAATTGGCAAAAACTCAAATAAATCCTTTTAAATTTTATCTATGAAGTACTTACTTATACAGCTTCCTTTCTACTTCATGTGGCTAGTCTTAGGACGTTTCGTTTTAGGATTATACGTCTGACAACATTCGTCGTAAAGGCCGGTCGCCATTGGTCAAGAACTCCAATGTTGCCGGTTTAGACTATAAAAATTGAAAAGTGTGGATTTTAAAGGGGGCCAATAGTCGGTGGTTTTGAAATGTCAGGCAGTGCCTACTCGACGTCACCAGAGACTCGTATTTGTTAATGCAATGGCGCAGTAGGTAGTTATTAAACTATGCAATTTTTTATTTCTTAGGTCCAATTTATTTAGGATATCTTTAATATCATAAATTAATATTCAATATGAAAAAAAAACAATTAACACTTTCATTGATAGACTAAGGGCGACATGTTTCGAACTCTTCGACCGCGAAAACACAAATCCTGAAGAACTTCCGAAGAGTTCGAAACATGTCGTGAGTTGAACCGTGGAATGATTAGTATTATTTTTAAAATGTCTCACGAAAGTATACATTTCGATAATACGTACATGAGGTATGACTTCAAATATGCGGCCAGTATGATCCTGCTGTATACAACAACGGTCCATGGGTGGAGCATGATCGCTACGCACGTCGCACACATCAATCTCCGTAACGAAAACACCTCGCCATAAAACAAGCTATTGTTGCCATGGCAACTCGCCGTATGTATGCTTCCAAGGGTCTCAAAATATCTGTGCGGAAAATGTTATCTAAATCTGTTCAGGGATTAAGCGTAAAAGGTAACAGTGCGATGAGTTCATTAGTTTAAATTGCTAATTGAAAACTCCGTCATCAACAGACGTTTCTGCTTAAATTGTATATTTTTCATAATGTATTAAAGAAAGCTACATTACTGGAAATGTTTGCCTAAATCCGTCTAGTAGTTTTACTCAAGTTAGTCCCGGGCTGCCTGTATAGTTTTGAAAGCAAACGTATCTAATGCTAAAAGACGCAGAACTTTCCATCTCCATCCGCCGTCCCCATTTAACCGGTGTTTGAGAAAAAAATATTTTGATTATCCAAAAAACTTTTTAAATTAACAAAATAATCCGCAGGTTAAATAAAACATTAATCTTCTTTTCGGTTCTGGGAGCATCGCAGTTCTAACCTAACCTAACCTACAGCTGTTCGGTTCTGTAAGGGCGTGGTTCTAACTTAACCTAACCTACTTCTCTGCTTACAGTCGGATTATTTGTATTTAAACTAATAAATGGCAAAGGAGAATTGTACGTGCAAGCTGCCCCCCCACTTCGTCCCGCATGTTCAAGTTGTTTGCCGGGAACTGTACCATGTAGTATCTATATCTATGACCTAAGAATTCCCTTAGGTACTTCAAAAATAATCTGAAGATAAGATAAGATGTGATTTTACTTATTAGGTAACGTACTTTCGATATCAGTTTAAAGTTTTCTGATATCTGTTATATTTACGGAATAATCGCCTGGCTAGACTTAACGATTACACCCTGTATATATATTTATGTATATATATAGGGTTTGCAAGATCCGCCAATATTTCTAAAGGATTATACATTTTTCGTTTCGGTCATAGTCAGTTTTCGATGGCAAGAATCAGTGATAAGTCATACGAAAGGTTACGTTAGGCTACTGAGTACATATTAACCAAAAACTACCTTTTGGTATAGCTACCTAGCGTTAAGGTAAGAGTAGTGCTGCTCCCAAGATACGAGTTAAAAGCGACTGTACCATACTTCAAAAGTAAGCCTCATAAGCCTGTGCCTTGCAAACAGAGACAGCGAGATGCGAGACTGCGAGAAGTGCGAGAGGGACGGGATACGGGATCCTTAATATTAATATTAAACATTCGAAACTCAACAATGTACAGACATGGTATAGTTAGTATACCGTGCTTAACGAAATGTGGCTTACAAGTTTCCCAGTTTCTGATAACCACCAGTACGCATTTTTTAGTTGAAATCGGAATGAATGGAAAGTGTAAAACTTTCTATGGAATGGAAGCTGCCAGCACCATATCTAACGTAAGTTGCCTGTAAGCATAAGTTGTTGCAACGGACCCTAATAGTGCATCAATAAAAGGAAGTAATGACATCCGGTGCTATCCTCGTGTTAACATTTATAACATAAGATTGGTAGTAAACCATCAAATTGTTCCATACAAAGTTTAGTACGAGATTAACGGCAACGGCGCGGGCGCACGCGCTGTTACGGAGAGGAACAAATGTTTGTATGGGAGCAACTACAATTAAACATAAATACCTAAAAATTTGAGATAAAGATTGACCTCGCTGGCGTCAGCGCGAAACGCTTCATACTGTGTTGGTATACAAGTGTGACATCACATTTGTATATTTGTGCTCTACGGGCTATTTATTTACTTCCTTTTATTGGTACATTCACATCTATAAATATTGCGCTTGTGCATATTTTGGAGTTCAATAGAGAAGCTACAGCGTCCAAAAAGTACTAAATATAAATAACTAGGTTTTAGTGATTATCGAGAACAGAATATCTCATGAAAACTGGCGTTTTTGCGTTTCCAAAAAACAAAACAATTACGCATGATTAAAAAGAGTGTCAGACGTATCGTTTTGTCACGAAACGGTTCCACCTCAGCATAATGCATTATGCCAGCGGTGATCTTCCGATAGAACCGTTTATGTCATATCTTGGAAATCAAATACCAGCTTCCCTATTTCCTATCAAGTTAAAATTGTGTACTTCCACTTATGTAAGTCAATATAATTTTATTTACATGCTCTCTCAGTTTCAACATTTACAAGGAGAATAATATTATATAGATAGAATAGATTTTAAAGCTCGTTGGGATCCTTAAATGAGCCTTTTTTTAAATGCTACTAATTTTTTTATGTAATTTTCTGCAATTTTTATGCTATTTCTACTCATCTAGCTGACCTGGTCATCAGGTCACCGAAGTTTACGACATATTTTGGTCATTTTAAATATAATAAATTGGATATTTGGGGTGTTTAATGGGCTTAATTTGAAGAAATTAGTGTTATACTTATTCGAAAAACATAAAATGGGAGGCTCATGAGTATTTTTTTTACACTAGACCATTTGAAATATTCTACCAATATAATGCCTACACTCAGAAGTTGCTGGTGTGGGCTTCGATTTACATGTTTATATCTGAAGTGTTTTATACTGTATGTAATCAAATTCATGCCTAAACAATTCATTTGGGCCATCAACTAGGTGTAACCGAAGCTTTTTTTTATTGTAGGTGCAGCAGGTTTTATGTGAGAGTAAAATGAAAAAAGTATGTCTACTTTGACACAAAATAACCTCTTCCAAACGACTGCAATTATCACAGCAACCATGGGCATTAAACCAAACAAATTTGGTTGGAAGCATCTTGATTAAATATCCTTTCAATTAAAATTACAACATTAATACCAGTTAAACAAAAAACACGTAAAACATGAACATTAAAACAATGAAAATCAAGACCATTTCGAAAAAAAATGGTTTGCTTAGTATGGATATACGACCCACACCATGAGTTTGTAGTAGCGGTACAACCTGATGAACATAAAGGAATAGTGGTGATTTCTGAGTGGTCTCTCGTCTGTGTAGAAATTAGTTCTTACTTACGATGGTTCTTCGTAGATTGTACAAGCACCTAAATAACACAGCACACAGCTCAGTTAACACTTATTGAAATTATGATAGCACATGAACCATCGTATTCGTTACAATCGAAAGCGCCACTCACTCACTTGATTAGTCCGAAGAGTCCAAACGAGCACTATAGACACACCTGAATATTGATTAATATTAATATTGATAAACACATTAGGCACATACACAAGCACTAAGTATTTATCAAATGTTAGTTCACCAACATAAAGCTAGACAGTAGCATCAAATCGCGAACACAACACAAGATCCAACTTTTCCGTTAATAGATACGAATTACGAACGTTGCAAGACAATCAATCCATGGCGTATCCATATTATGAAATCGCGCTGGTGCGCTGAGTAAGTGACGTCACGAGGTCTCATGTGAGCATCCCTCGGAGGGAAGTTCCTTGACGGTCACCATCCCTCTGAGGGCTCTGTTATGACCGTTACCAATTTCGCAAATAAATTATGCAGCGTTTGCTTAAATGAACATCATGGAAAAAAATGTCTTTTCGGCTTTAGATGTTCAGTTTGTAAAGAAAAACATAATTCTTTATTGCATGAGGACAGTGTCCCTAAAAGCTCAGGCCATGTGAGCTTGTTATCAAAGGCCAGTGACAACATACTCTTGCCTACTGTTAAGGTTAGGTTAATTAACAAGGAAGGCAATCCTATTTATGCCCGGGCAATTTTAGATTCCGGCAGTCAGGTTTCTTTCGTAAGGGCGGACTTGGCAAAGGAGATTGGCTGTACATTACAACAATCTGACACTATTATAAGCGGGGTATGTGATGGTCGCACTAAAATAACGCAACAAGCTGCTTTCAACTTGTATTCAACTGCGAATGATTTCAGCATGGCAGTGACCTGCCACATACTCACTGAACACCTGCCACATACTGACACAACTCCTGAAGCTGCGCGTAGGCGCAATTTTGCTAGTTTTATTCCATAAGGCGTTCTACTTTAGATCGCCGTCACGCCATGTTATTTTTCACACTTCCTAAAGCTTTCGTACTGTCATGTACTCTTGTAAGCAGTAAATTGATAATTTATTTAATATCTGGGTTTTATTTCTAAAACAAGTAAAGCCACGTTATGTGCCAATACATAAATTGGTGGCCCATGAGGGGAACGTGCAAGAATACAAATTAATCAACTCAAAAGTGAAATACAAAACCGAACCTTCATACGACACTTAATGGATGTATGCAGTTTTGAAAAATCAAGGAGTGGATGAAAAGTAGCTGTGGCATTAACAAGTCTTCGTGTCTGGACTGGTTACGGGCAGTGGAGTGTATAAAGCATCACACCGTGCAGCGCAGGATAATTGCAAGATAAGTGCCCTTCCTCACCATCCATCCTCAGCAGTTAGAATCAAATTCTGTTTAAATAGTCAAAATAGCAAACTATTTTCTATTTAAATGGTTAAAATATCGCCTAAACTTGTGTAAACACGTACATAAAAGACGTAATTACGATATATTTGATTAACTTTAACATTCCTTTGTTAACGCAGAATTAACATCTACCTACTTATAGAAAATATCAACTGCAATTTAACTAAAATAATTAACATTGGTTTAACTCATATTCAACGGTGGCCCATGATTAAATGCACCTAACTGATTCCAGTTTTGTTAGGAGTCATCTAGGTTTTAACTTAATTACAACTAAAAAGTACGTAACAAATAAATATTAAATCGTTAACTGAGTAAAGGTAACTACTTAGCTAGTTAGAAGCCCTTAAGTACAACACTGTGCGCTTACGTTTTTTACTCACATATATTTGCCGATTATTACAGGAGTTTCGCGCGGCGCGCTCCCGTGAAGCAGCGGGCTAAGATAAGGCAAACAGCTGTGCGCGCTCAAGATCAAGGTCGTCGTGAGGAACGTGAGCGTATCTCTTTATTGATTGTTTACCTTTACCATTAATTTGCGTTGCGCTGAAATATGTCGAAGGACGCTGATAAACTTAAGTTAATCACAATGCGTAGTTCCATTAAGGGACAAATTACGAAGTTCTATAACTATTTTAATACTGTAAATGACTGCGAGGAACTAACGCATATCCAATTGGCGGAATTAAGCCTCAAGCTTGGCAAATTGGAGTTATTATCAGCGAGATTTGACGAGTTGCAAAATCAGATTGAGGTATTATCGCCGGATAATTTATCCGAAGAAATTGATGAACGTGAGGGCATTGAAAACAAGTTCATTATGAATATTGCGGCGGCTAAGAATTTGATAGAAAGCTATAGCAAAAATGAGTTAGCACAGCGACGTCTTTCGTTCGCTGAGAGCAGTCAATGCTGTCACGATCGTCATCAAGATCAAGGTTTTAAGCTAATAATAATTTTCAAGTCTACACCCCTATTATCTTATCATCTGCATCCAAATTTTAGTTTAGCGGAAAATGGCGTTCGAAACTTTGACATTTCGGAATAATTATGGTTTCGGACCAATGAATCTTCGGAATTTGTCCGTGTTCCTATCTTTGACAGACCCCGCACCGAAGCAAGCTACCTCTCCCCACCGCGGCAATCGGCAAATCAATGGAAACTGAATCACTACTTGATTACGTGTGATATATAGCCAATGATAAAGAAAGCATTTTTATTCGGATTACTTTTAAAAGACAAGTATTGTTTCAAGCTTTCATTTAGCGTGCAATGTTCACATTATCCGTTTCAAATCTTGCAAACCATATTTCAACCATTTCCAGGTTTTCGATTACACTGAAATTTGGTATACATAGAGCTGGTCTGATGATGGTTTAGGAAGGTTGCCATAGGAACTCTTAAACTACCCAAGTTAACCCGATTCGGGCTGAATAGAACACTCTCGACAAGTAGTTAATGATTGTGAAAAAAAAGGTAGGCACTAAAAGGTTGTATCAAACATTTTTTTTTTGATCGAAATCTTAACATAGACTAAATACATAACAATAATAAAGACCAACCATAGTAAAGCCAGGATTGGCATATTTACATTGTTACCCACAAAATATTGCCATATATTCATAATGTAATATAACATACCCGGAGGCTGGGGTGCTGGTGCCGGTGTATCTGGGGCCACCGTAGTGCCCGGGGTAATACCTATATTAATTAAGCAAATATATACAAAAAGGTATTAATTATTATTTATTTTGCTAATATCTTATTTAGTGCCCATTAAGTTTTGCAAAATAACTTTCTTCGGATTGGCTGAATAGAGAAATGATCGCCTCTTGTTAGTAAAAGGGAGCCAATTTAGTAATTTTGGTATTTTCTATTATAACTAGTGATTTACTTAAATCTATAAAAGTACGTCACACATTCTGATATGATTCCTTTGAAATAGCAACTATGGAAGTGGCAAAGGTCTCAGAATCACCCTTCTTGATGAATCAACGAAACTCCTCAAACATTATCGACCCACATATTAGGATTCGGTTTTTTTCTGAAATAATCAATGTTCATGAGGTAAAGTGGAAAGGAAATGTGGAAATGTTCACCTGGCTTGGCAGAGTACTGAATTGAAGTCGGTTAAAACTTTGATTCAAAAGTAAATTATATTTAGTTACGTTCCTCTATTTTGTGGAAAGTGCAAAAACAGCCACAACATTTTCACTAAAAGCGAAATTCAAGCGTTTTGTCCTAAATATATTTAACAAAAATCAACCTAAATAGGTTGTTAATACATTACATAATAGGACAGCCTGTGGTTTTCGTTTTTACTCATACCTACTTCTATTTTTTAGGTTTTACTGACAAAAATTTAGTTTACTCAATGGACCCCAACTTTTAACGCAGTCCACTTCGTTAGATATGCCATAACACTCTCACCTCTTTATGATAATGTACTCTCCGCCACTTTACCTTCGCTCTTGACCTCGTTCAAGTTTTATAACCCGTGTCCATAGGGCTGGAGGACATTATTATAAGCAACAGATATAATTTTCCAGACAAGATTCTATGGAAAATGCTGTAGTTGCTAACATTTATTTAATTATAAGAAATAAAATTTAAAAAAAGGTTCATATAAAGGTTTTCTGGAAGGGATAGCTCTTTAGCGATAAGACCACCTGTTGTTTGCCTATACCTCGGACAGACAGACAGACAGATGACCGGGTCAGGGTAAAACTTTTTAGTGTTATGTCATGCAAGCATTAAAAATTGACCTAAACCTGGAAAGATCTTCCGTTACCAATAAGTACTTGGGCGACCAAGCTCCGCTCGAGCTCGCCTCGGCACACCAAGTACCTATTTCATCGAAATTGTTTAAGCCGTTTGCGAGTAAAAACAAATTGATATTTTGGTCGCCAACTCGCCACCGCCGTCTGCTGTTCTTGCAAATTCGAATAGTTCGAATTTAGACGTTATTCCTAAAGAGATAAAGCTTTGAAAAATATTTGGCAATGGCAAATACAAATTGGTATTGTGTTTGCCGCCGCCCCGTCGGCGCGCCGAGCCGGCGGACCCCGTCGCACCCAACGGGCCCGCGGCCCGTCCCCCTAAATAATTGATATTTTTTTATAAATTTGCGTCAAATTCATTTTTAGGGTGACACCGTAAGATGTCACGTGACCAGAGGCTCTAGTATAAGTTTTACCGAAACAAAACTTTACGATCGCGTTTGCGTTTTACCCTCAATTTGTATAGGATTTGACAGCTAAACTCAAACGCGGTCGTAACGTTTTGTTTCGGTAAAACTTATACTAGAGCCTCTGATCGAAAAACTGTTACAATGTTATTGAGTTTTCACTTCTGCCGGCACTCCCGGAGTGCAACCCGGTCTTTTTTTATGAATGTATGTTAAAGTAGCAATAGAAAACCAACTTCTGTGAAAATGTGAACAGTCTAGATATTGCTGACACGCAGCCAGCCGGATGGACAGCGGAAGCTTAGGAACAGGGTTCCGTTTGATATCCTTTGGGAACTCGACTTTAAAAATTATCTAGTTGAATTCCTTGACCCCAAATATGTATATTTAGACAGTTAAGTTTAAGTTTGCGATTCTACTTTATTTAGAACTCGAGATATAATGATACCTAGATACGTATAATTCATGGCCGCCATAAAATTAAAGATGAGGAGTTATTTCCTATCAAAAACTTAAAGCTATACCTAACAAGGACCTAACAAGTACCTGAAAAAATTTTGGTGCTTTTGTCCAGCGTGTCCACATTATCACCTGAAAGTCCTGAAACTGCCCTACTACAGATAAAAATGTGAGTTTAGACAAAAATTACCAAACAACCGTGGTTCAATGTGCATACTGGTATCTGAATATATCATTTGCAGGGAGCGTACATTTCATGCCGATGACAGGCGTATGACGTCAAGCTACATACAGGATGGAAAAAGTTTGAAAAGAGCAACGGCATAACGAACGTTTATTTATCCGTACCCAATAATGGAAAATGTGATTAATCTTTCACTGTTATCTAATCAACATCTTCCGTTTAAGTAGATCTAATATATTGACACTTGAGACGGACATTCAAAGAACTTTATCTGACATTGTCACATCAAAGTTTACTCTTTGTCACAAATAGGAGACATGCGGAAACAACATTTCAGTTAAATTTAATAAGATCAGGAAACTTAATGCTTTGCTAGTGGCCTAGGTCGCCATGGAGGCTATAAAATTATTGTGCCAAATAAATCCATGTTTAGTTATAGATAATAAACAAATTTATTGTTCCTGCTGTCAGCAAAGTTTGCCACCAAAAGCAAGCAACATCAAATTACATTTGCAAACAATAAAACACAACGAACATGAGGAACATAAAGAAACACAGTTTGATTTTAACATGGACTTGACCAATTTCATGATAGCATCGATAGACACGTTGTTGTGGCCTATAAGTAATTAAAAGTAAAATAAAATATTAGTTACTAAATACGTTTACGGTTACTAAGTCGTGTCACTTCGTTTTTTGAATCATCCTGTGTGTTTATATGAATACGTCATTATGACGAAACCGGCATGAAATGTACGCTCCCTGAATAATTTGTGTAGTCTAGTTTGTAGGGTTTACTGTTTATTTTATATGTAGACTAGCTGTCTTATGGAACTCTTTCTATTCTAATAAGAGTCCATTAAAGTAGCAACTAATGAAGTGCCAAAGGTGTATAGTCCAGGCAATGAACTGACAACTTGTATGGAAAAAATGACAATTTTGGAAATAATTTATAATAGCTTATTTTTTATGTATAACGGATATATTATCAATTAAATAGTTACCCAGCGACAAAATCCGACAAAATTTCAGACATCGAAAAAATGATAAGTTAACTAAAAAGTCTACTTCTAAAAAGTCATTAAAAATATTAATAAATGTTTTTGTCTTTATTTTGGTTCATTTACATTTGCTCTATAATATTCAAGATAAATCGTACAAAAAAATATAATGCATGCTTCATTTAAATCTATATAATTACTTCCGGGTGGAAAGTTTGTCAGATTCTTGACTAAATCATCTTAGAATAACATTTTCAAATTAAATCAACAAAAAAAACGCTATTATAAATTAATGTTTTTCAAAACCGTATTTTGCCTGGAGTAGTATCCGAGTTCCTTGTGGAATCAACGGAACTCTCACGGAACCAGCACGGAACTCTTCAAATATTAACTAAGCGGGCAAGCTTTTTAAAAATTTGTTGTACCCAATTAGCACGAGTTGTTAAACAAAAATTAAGCATACAAATTATGTGAAAATGAACGTGTTTCACATTTAAATAATATGCATATCATTTATAAATTTAAAAGAAAAAGTGATTTTTTATACAAACTGAATATTTAATTGTTGTCACAAAACTAACAGTGAGTTAACTTTTGTTTAACAATTCATTCTAATTGGCTACACGAATTATTGAAAATGCCCTAAAATATGGTCTAAGCCATCTGACATCATAATTGGCAAGTCCCATTTCTTAAATTTCAGTGAGGTACAAATTATTGAAGTTAGTTAGTCAGGGGCAATAATATGTATATGTAAGACTCTACTGTCAATGTTATAAAGGAGTCCATTTGAGATACTAAATTTGGGTTAGGTCGCAATTGCAATATATTGCGTCGGCATGGAGTTCACTGTGAAAAACTTAAATCGAAGTTGATGTAAGTGGTGTTAAAATAATAAGGAACAGTTAGATTTTCCCTTTTATTTTCAGTATGTTCAATACATTTATGTCTCCTTCTTAGTGTCAGTCTTGCCACCACGGATTCTGCCGGTCCTGCGGGCGGCAATGAGACCGACCTTGCGACCAGCCGATGTTCCTCTCTTGACAGTTGACGCCTTACCTGTAAATCAAATTAGCAATTGTTATTCGGAAGCCACGCCATTACGCTCCTATCTTGTCACTTATCGCGTGACGAGGCCGACCATGATACGGGGTCTGATCTGCCGAGCAACGAGTACTGAACAAGTCTCATGTAACTTACCCTGTCTCTTCTATTCGATAAAAAAGGGTTATTTACAATTTTTATTCATAATTCAATTCACCATTACTGTTCGCCATAACCATCATCTGTCCATTTAAATGTTTGCATCACCTACTCATATCGTTGTTTTTTGCTTAGTCTCACCCAAAGGTTATCTGGAAGATATTGTGATAAGACAGTGCGTTGGTTACCGCAGCTTATATCTAGGTTAAGTTTCAGACGCGGTTCTTGAAACAAACAATTCTATTTAGTGAACATTTTGGCGGCACGTTATTCTTTCTTGTAAAGTGGTAGGAACTTTAGTCAATTACAGTTCTATATTTGTTAACATCTTTTAATGCATAACGACACACGGTTTTCAGGTCCTGATATTTATGACGCCGATGGCCTTGTCACAGAATTTGGAACCTATTCTCTGACAAATATATGTCCCTAAACTTACCACGCTTTTCAAATTGTTTTTATTTTTTATAATTGATGTAATGATGTTTGATGTGATTGACGAAGATTTCAGATCTCGAATTCTAACATGCTCTTGGCATTAAATCTATTGACGTCAGTACACGATTGTAAACACATCAGTTATAATACTACTTATGTATGTAAAACTGTAAGCACCGTTCAATAATAATTGAAATTGCTTTTACCGATCAGTCAAACAATGGTGTTCTTAACTGAAACCGGACGGAAGTTGACTTTGTAATCAAGTCACTACCTGAATCCAAGATCCAACTCGTTGTTTACAACGTTTCACTTTTGTCATACCAGTTTAGCAACGGTTCGTTGTCCTGACCTTCCTACACCGGTTACATTAAAGACGTAGCGAGCCTCTGTAATAACAATAACTGCGTAGTATTTACAGATCTGTTAGGTATATAGGTAGTATAAGTAGGTATTGTTGCGTAACTAACTACAGATAAACATGACCTTCTCCAATGTCAGTGATACATTAACGGAACATCAAGGTCTTAAGATGAGACTTACTTTTAAAGGATTATCTTTAGAAACTAATTTTAGATCAAGGGTTGCCCATACGCTTTGATCATACGACTAAAGGTTACCAATTATGATAATCAAATTAAAATAATAATTTTATTTAATGACGCGTTGTTATAGTGTCCACGAGGCAGCCGGATGGCTAGCGGTAATTGAGCTCCCAAAGTGTTATGGAACCGCCCTGTGCAACCCGAACTCGTTGAGTTCCCACATGGGCGTATACATAAATGTTCATTAAACCTAGTTTAGCTCAGATGCCGTTACGATTACTTTATTTTCAAATATACAAATGTGACGTCACACTTGTATAGACACACAGTATGAAGCGTTTCGCGCTGCCGCCAGAGAGATCAATCTTTATCTCAATTTTTTAGGTATTTATGTTTTTTAATTGTAGTTGCTCCCATACAAACATTTGTTCCTCTCCAAAAACTGGTTCGAATGACGTCACAAAAAAATGTTAGTCATCATCCCTATTATCGTTATTTCTATATTATTTGTGTATTCAATATTGCAAAATGCCGACGACCTAAAAAGGACTTTATTGCCTTCTGCGTGGGCCCAATACAGATTAGGAAAAATTATAAACGTTCTAACATCGTCGCAATGTGTTACACTTGCGCAAACGCCGTTTCAAATATTTTGATCATAGCTTCATTAAAATGATTATTCGCGATTCATATTTAGAGGGAATGTTTACGAGCCGTAATCATGCTGTCTAAAGATACGTGAACCCGTTTACCATTGGTGGACGGAATAGGTAATAAAGGGTAACGCGCTTGTAATTATTCTAGAATCGCAAGCGTCCATTGACTATGTCGTCGGATTACATCACTTGTATGGCAGCCTCGTTATTAAAAAAAACTCAATAAAGAGAAATAAATAAAATAAAAAGTGTATGTGACACAGAATTGGCGCCAACCCTGCGCGAGCGCGGCCTCTGATAACTCCTAACCGGAATGATCGCCATGATACCGGGGTCGCTCACCTCGCCAAACGTCTGCGACCCTGTTCCGTCCATTGTTTATACAGAACTAGGCTAAAATATGGGATTGTCGTTTATACGATTAATATGCGCGTTCGTATGCCAAACTACCAGTTAACCAGACCTGTAGGGTTATCACAGGACGGCATAAGCTATCAGTCTGTTTCTAAACGTTCTAATTAGAAAGAGACGGTAAATGTTTCTCGCCGCGACACAGCTCGCAGGCAGTCTTGTGACAGCCTGGCTTGGCCATCTTCAAGCCATAAACTGCTGGAAGAACACAACAAGTGGCGAGAAAACTGACTCCGAGAACGATATGCACACTCCGCCGGATATCGTAAATGCAGCCACGATTGCAAGAAAGATATTTTACAGGTAGCACTATAGTACCAATGCAGGTCATTTCCCTACGGCTTCTGAACCCATCTTAGAGTACTTATGATATGTGTGTAGATAAAGTAGTGTATGAAACTGTACATAATTTGGCCTTAAAATACGAGTGGGGTTTTATGAAACGAGCGTGATTATGTATCAGTTGCATAAACTACTATTATGAAAGCGACTGCCAACGATATGACACGTTATGTGAGTTGTGTTATATAATCAATAATTATATCAAATGAGCGTTATTGCAACTAATATTATATAAGAAAAAATTATAGGCATCGTTACGTACACCCGTCCCGCTACGTGACCATAGCCGCCACACGCAAAGTTGCACGTGTATTGCGGCGCGTTGCATTGTGCGGCCACGGCACCTTACGCATGCTACGCGTCCACGGGTGACGCATTGCAGCGGCTGGCCGATAAGCAGCCGTTGCAATGCGTCAGGTTCACGCGCCTGACAATAAAAATAAACAGCTGTGGAATACATTCTGGAGGGTTCTTTTTTTTAATCATATTTCCGTTTAGTTTAGTATTGTGTGAAGGCGTTGCAGAGTGCAACAAAATATTCTTAACGTTATGTCCATTTGTGAATGGGGTTTTTGTGTGGTGATAATGAGATGTTTTTGACGATATATTTATATGGCTATTGTGCTGTGCTATCTAAACATATCGCATTCTTCGTTTCTGATACGTATTCAATGTATTACGAGTAAATGGGTTAATGCAAGTGACCTCAATAAAAAAGGATAATTTATCAGAAATAAAAATAAATAGGCGCTCTAATTTAACAGCGTTTGTGTTTAAGAGTCCGCAGTAACGTTCTCATTTTTGCATCTGCGCTCTCATGCAGGGGACTCCAGGATCTGATGCTGAGCCCCCCTCGCGCCTCGCCACATTTGGCTCGTCCTAGGGCAAAGAGATGTTGTCGCCTTCCCTTCCTCTCATGCAGGGGACTCCAGGATCTGATGCTGAACGCATTGGAGCCCCCCTCGCGCCTCGCCACATTTGGCTCGTCCTAGGGCAAAGAGATGTTGTCGCCTTCCCTTCCTCTCATGCAGGGGACTCCAGGATCTGATGCTGAACGCATTGGAGCCCCCCTCGCGCCTCGCCACATTTGGCTCGTCCTAGGGCAAAGAGATGTTGTCGCCTTCCCTTCCTCTCATGCAGGGGACTCCAGGATCTGATGCTGAACGCATTGGAGCCCCCCTCGCGCCTCGCCACATTTGGCTCGTCCTAGGGCAAAGAGATGTTGTCGCCTTCCCTGGGGTTCTTGAGCCCCGGCCAGAACACTGGGGAATACCTACGGCGCTACCACGAACTTCGAAAGTCGAAATTCGTAATACATGCATCCCTGTCACTCGAGTAAGGGAGTAGAGATGGAAATACCCGAACTTCGACTTTCGAAGTTCGTGATAGCGCCGCTAGTGCATAAACATTATAAAATGCGGCCGCAAGCAAAGTGGTGTAGGTATGTCCGGTGCTTTGGAATACCAATTTAATGGTTGCATTTAAGAGGTATGTAATTCAGGTTAACGATCTACCCAAAACCGTTACTGGTGACATGTATTTGCTGACGACGCATGTAATATTGTACCATCTTCTTCATTGCTGCAGTTGGAGGAACAAATAACCATTGACATTAGACACATGCAAAATTGGTTCACATCACAAACAACGGCCTAGTGTTAAACCTTGCAACACTCACTCTTGCTCACGTCATTCATGTCAATCTAGGGGGAAAACCTCCTAGATCTCTAAACGTTCGCATCGATGACACATTTCTCGAACAAGTGCAACACACTAAATTCCTCGGTGTGACTCTGGACTCCGCCCTCAAATGGGACAAACACATAAATACACTAAGCGGCCAACTATCTCTATCTCTATTGTTTTACCGAAAAAGCAATTGCGCTCGACTTATTTTTCCCTATTTCACTCAATTATGTGCTACGGGCTCGAATTTTGGGGTTCAGCAGCTGAATGGCATCGCGTCTTTGTCTTGCAAAAAAGTGCTATAAGAATAATATCCATGACCCCACCAGGAACTCCAGCCAAACAATTATTAATTGATAACCATATCCTCACACTACCCTCACAACATATTTTCAACATTACTTTACATGTACACTCACACAAACACACCTTCTACACAAGCAAACTCACGCGTACCCATCTAGGCAGTAAAGAGCGACTTCTGTCGTCTAGTTACCGACTGACTAAGTCCTCCAAGACAATGCAAGTAATAGGTCCCAAGGTGTCTAACAAACTACCCGAAGATATTACGATGGAAGAGTGCACACACTTTCAAAAATACATTTAAAAAATGGTTATTTGGACATGCCTTTTATAATTTAAATGATTTTTATAATAATAATAATTGAATAATATGTATAAACATTTCTTAATTTTAAATGATAATACCTATACGCAATTGTGATGCTAATAATATGTGACATGTAATATATGAGTATGAGTATAGTCGTATAATTGAGTTTTTTTTTATTTAGGCAACAAACAGTCACATATCTTAGAAATATAGAAAAACATTAAAAAGTAATAGACCTGACCCCGTATCATGGTCGGCCTTATCTCGCGATAAGTGACAAGATAGGTAGTCTCGTTCTATCGAACGGTATCAGCCAGTGACGGACGCTCTGTCCTGTCACTTATCGTGTGATAAGGCCGACCGTGATACGGGGTCTGGTGTGCCATAACTTAATTTATATACAACACTTATAAATTAAGACCGTTAGTATAATAGCGAACAACAGCAAAATGAGTGCATTTCTACCATTAACAACAGATGAGGTATCCATACTAATATTATAAATGCGAAAGTGTGTCTGTCTGTCTGTCTGTCTGTCTGTCTGTCTGTTACCTCTTCACGCTTAAACCGCTGAACCGATTGCGATGAAATTTGGTATGGAGATAGTTTGAATCCCGGGGAAGGACATAGGATAGTTTTCATCCTGGAAATCACCCCCTAAAGGGATGAAATGGGGGGTGAAAGTTTGTATGGAGCTACGATATAAACGAGTTCCACGCGGACGGAGTCGCGGGCAGAAGCTAGTCCATACTAATATTATAAATGCGAAAGTGTGTCTGTCTGTCTGTCTGTCTGTCTGTTACCTCTTCACGCTTAAACCGCTGAACCGATTGCGATGAAATTTGGTATGGAGATAGTTTGAAGCCCGGGGAAGGACATAGGGTAGTTTTCATCCTGGAAATCATCCCCTAAGGGGATGAAATGGGGGGTTGAAGTTTGTATGGAGCTGCGATATAAACGATTTCCACGCGGACGGAGTCGCGGGCAGAAGCTAGTAATATTATAAATGCGAAAGTGTGTCTGTCTGTCTGTCTGTCTGTTACCTCTTCACGCTTAAACCGCTGAACCGATTTAGATGAATTTTGGTATAGAGGCAGTTTGAGTCCCGGGGAAGGACATAGGATAGTTTTTATCCCGGAAATCATTCCCTGAGGGGGTGAAATGGGGGGGTGAAAGTGTATGAAGCTGCGATATAAACGAGTTCCACGCGGACGGAGTCGCGGGCAGAAGCTAGTATGATTATATGTTTGCAATTTTTCAGATCTAATAAAGTACAGTCAGGAAAGCAAGCACCCGTCCCGCTCTTCCTACTTTAATGGCCGCTCTACACATTGGGCCAACGTTGGCGCGGAGCAGAATGCAGCTATGCGTTAAAGGAAGAGGGCTTTATTTCGTTCTCAAACGCGCGACTATATCGCTGCATAATTTATGCATAGACTACGGTGTTTGCTTATCATCAGCCTGTATGGTTTGCCACTGTTGTATTGTATAAAAAAAAAGACCGGGTGGCACTCCGGGAGTGCCGGCAGAACTGAAAACTCAATAACATTGCAACAGTTTTTCGATCAGGTCACGTGACATCTTACGGTGTCACCCTAAAAATGAATTTGACGCAAATTTATAAACAATTATCAATTATTTAGGCGGACGGCCCGTGGGCGCGTTGGGTGCGACGGCGCCGACGGGCGGCGGCAAACACAATACCAATTTGTTTTTGCCATTGCCAAATATTTTTCAAAGCTTTATCTCTTTAGGAATAACGTCTAAATTCAATTTTCGCCGGGAATAGGCATTCGGAGAAAAGAGTTATCCGAGAATATTTTCACTTCCCAGAAAGATCGCCACAGGGAGATTCATAGAACAAGATTCTGTGCCATACCGGCACTCTGTCACTTTTCCGTACATTCGCCCGTGCGCCGGTCGGCAAATGGTTAGCCGTCAAAATCACCTACGAATCAGAATGCCAATAATAGGCAAAATATGTGACTGGTGAACTCTTTATTTCATGCGGGTTATATGTTAAATATTAAGCGGACCCCGGGGTCTAGGGTACAACCGGGGAAAAATAGCGGTAGGAGAACGATGATGATGTACAGTCGCCATCAGATAAAGTGCTTACAAATATTTGATCACGTCTCTATTGTCAAGGCATTAGAGACGTCTTCAGATATTTGTGAGCACTGGCCGCTCTGATATATCTCAGGACGGCTGTACGTAAATATTATCATCATCTAGTACCCATAACTTTAATTGAGTTTACTATGGGACTGTTTCGATATGTGCAAGATTGTTTCAACTTAATTGTAATATGTGCCGATGTCGGCCCGTCACAATTTGGGACTCATCCTAGCCCGCCATATTTAACAGTATTTTTATTGTAAGCGTACATATTTCAGTATTAATCAGCAGTGTTTAAATCCACCTGACTTCAGTCACTATAAGGCGGGGACCGCCTTCAACCGGCATGCAACACCACCACTGCAATTATTGCAGTCGACCCCCGCTATTAAGACGTTTTTTAATTTCCTAGGCTGGCTGCTTTCCTGAGGTGAGGGAAGGTAAAATCAAGAATATACCTTGGATTTTCCTTATAAAGCGTGTACATATTTGAAAAGAGTAAGAAAAAATGTCTATATCTACGGGTCAATATACCTATAAAGAGGTCAGTATAAAGACCTTAGTCATCCGGATACAGCATAACTAGTTTGTCAAGAAATATATCTAAGTCCTATCCCAGTGCGAATCCAGGTTTTTAGGTTTAGGAGGCGTCTTGACTTCTGTTTAAGAATAAGAATAATGATATTTATTTTCAAAAATGTAGTGGAGTAATTTGTTGGACAATCGATATATGTGTGTATTTTACTTAAAGAAGCATGCACATTTTACTTATGGACTACAAGCTATTATCTGATTGTTTGGCGGATTTGACCCCATCAAGGTTAGATTTTAGTTAGGACTAGGCTTTTGGGGTCTTGAACCCCTTGACTTATATTTTTCACGTCACTTTTAAAGTGACGTGAAAAATATTCCAGTGCACTCGTGCTACATATGTTTAATTCCGAGTATTAAGAAATGAAATAGGTAACAATAGTAATTTAAATTCAATAATACCAAATTATCGATATCAGGTACAATAAGAGAACGAGCGAAAGAGACACGCCATTCTAACCTGTAGCCATGCAAGTGCGAGAGGGACATCATATTTTATGATCTAGACGTAACGAAACTTTATCACATCTTGAGAATTTCGATGAAGCTAAAAAATACTGGAATTTTCGCTCTGCTGAAAATAAATTCTTGTTACGTTTATAAAATGATGGCTTCAGTCGTTAAAAACGACACTTATTTATTTTCTTCTTCGTTTCGTGCGTATGGTACCTACTAGTATTATGATCCCCTCAGCTAAAACTACTAAGTGGAATGGTGATCGTAGTTGGGGCGGGGACTGCGACATGCAACCTGCATACGTAATGTAATGACTGCAACCACATATACGTACCTGTATGTAGTCTAAGAATTTACACACGACAGGCAAAATTAGATCTTATGTCAATGTCACAAAGACTGGCATCTAGCTTTTCTAGCACCTACCTAATACACCTTGAAAATAATTCGTTCAAATAGCAATTTCTCGAGTTAAGTCAGAATGTTAGGACAAAGTTTTACTTACTAGGAAAATCTTTTTATGAAACGCATGTTTTTCTGAGTGTAAGAGGGAAGAGATTTTGGACGATAAGACCGTCTGTTGTCTCATTGTAGAGCGTTCTTGGTTCACTAATGACAAATAATGGGTACAATTTAAGGGTAAATTTTATAATCAAGAATATTTTCTCTCTTATTATGTTGCTATGTAAGTAACTTAGCTATAAAGTCACGTGAAATAACCTAATTTATACACAGAAAAATACGTACTTGATTTGAGGTCAGGATTAAATATTCTTGAACCAAGAAATATCATGAAGATGTTAAATTATCTCGAATATGAAGCGAAATTATCTTGGAACAAGATTTTTTTCTCTTGGTTCGAGAGAATCATCTGCATTCATGATATTGGCGATCTACCTAATTTATTTCTGTAGGTACTTATCAGATTGGTTATTATCTCTATGTCATTCATATTTTAACGTAGGTAATTAGGTAGGTATTATACTCGTACTAAGCTATTACAAATGCGAATATGAAGTAGTGTTTCTTTTCTCATATGGAATAACGGTTAGTGTGTATGTTAAGTATCAATATCGTTAATTTATTATTCATACAATTCTGCTATAAAATAATAACTAGTATCCAATAAGTACGTACTTAAGAGTCCGCAGTAAGCTCGATTCTCCATACAAACGTAGTTACGCTCTCATTTTAAAACTACGTGTTGGATTGTAACGAAAATTTTCATGTGCAATGACATGAGGTATATCCAGGTCTGTAATTAGTTTATGTAGCTTCAGATACCATAGTAAAAAAAATACAGCGAATTTAAGTTTTTCATACAAAACTTGTTTTTGCTGTATTTCGTTTGTTTTATAAACTGGAACCATGTAAACTAATTACAGACATAGATATACCTTATGCCATTGTATATGCAAAGTTTCGTCACAATCCAACACATAGTTTTCAAATGAGAGCGTAACTACGTTTGTATGGGAAGGTGAAATTCGGCCGAGCTTACTGCGGGCTCTTAAGTAAGTTTATTAATAATGATGTTGAATGGAGCGTAAAAACAAGAAATAAAACTTTTTAGTACTTTTTATTCTTCAAGTCCATGTATTATTTTATTAAATGTTAAAACTATAGTAACAGGACGGTATATATGTCTGTACCTACCATTTATTTACATACTGGTTTCAAATAGATACAATAAAATCGAGCTACATTTAATATAAACTCCTTGCGATACTTTGGACATGCAAAAATAAACACTCCAACTCTTGGATAAAACCTTATTTTATTATTTAAATTGACAGTTGGCTACGAAGCGGAATTTCGTTTCCAATTTTAACTTACAAATGACAACTTCCAGAATTACCGGGGTTGAATGATCACGCTCGTGCTATTCCAGTTTTAAATAACTGCTTGTATAAATTTTGTTCGGGATTCTGCCGCGTAAACATACAGCCAAAACGATCAATACTACACATGTCTAAATATAACAACAGCGACTTTTATGACAAAGAACTATCAGATGAAGAAATCATGGCATTGCATGCGATGTGTAAATATCACATCCCGACGCAAGGATGACAACACACCTGCTCGTTCCGTCCTTGAACAATCTATCCTAGATGATATCCAATTCGATTATAGCACGATGCTATTTGGGAGCAAATAGCATCGTGCATTCATCTGCAATAGAAGCTGACAGACGACAGTAGGTGCTCAAAAATACCAATCACGCACAAACGTGTCAATGGAATTGTATTCTGTCAGATATTTTTGAGTCCTAGCTAATATACTATAGGGTCATTTCGCTGGTTACGCGACCACCTTCGGTTAGCGACCACCTGAAGGAGAAGGTTTTTTCTATTGAAGATAACATCAATTCTACACACCTTATTGACACAATTATTTGTACATGCATTTTTTTGTTGTTTTAGAATATAAATCTACAAAAAAACCGAGAAAATATCCTTTCAGTTCACCAACTCAGCTTAAGTGGTCGCCCACCGGCACATTAAATTAGGTGGTCGCTAACCGGCGAAAAGGTATTTTGGCATTAAAAAGCTGCCGTAGCTTAGTGGTTCAGGCGGGGGTGTCCATCTATATCGCATAGGTAATGAAATGACTTTTACGCATAAAGTTGTTCTTCATAAAAGTCTTTTGTTATTTATTAATGATTCTGCGCATAATAATTTCATTGTCATCTTTGAACCATGTCATATTTTTAATAATCATAATATCCATAGCCATAGTTTTGATGAGCGTAACTACTTGTGTCATAATCATCATTACGCAAAGTGCCTTAATGTTCAGCGCATGAATCACTCTGTACCAACTGTAGAATAGCCGTTGGCAGTTAGTAGGGTTAGGTACAGTTGTTTATCTCACGAAGGCGGGTTGGTCTTACTTATGCACGATCTTCACTGACCGGGTGACGCCGGGGCGCACATTGTGAGTGCCAAAGGAAATTGAAACTTCTCTGCTGTAGTTAAATTCCATATTTGCACGGAATTTACGCAGCTTGCCACCTGCGCGCGCGAGTAGTGGAATTTAACTGAAGCAGAGAAGCTTCAATTTCCTTTGGCACTTACAATATGCGCCCCGGCGTCGCTCGTGGTCGGTAGGGATCGTACATTTGTTGTGGGGTGGTACCTATTTAGTGCACATGTCCATGGTTTCTGGGTGCGTAATCTCGAGAGAGATTCTATATTGGCCGAGCACACAACAATGTGCATGTGCATAATACTCACAAACCGCCTTCGTGAGAATAAACATCTGTAACATACAAAGTAAACGTCTTTAAATAACCGAATTTACAAACGTAACTGCACATTAACTGTTAACGGAGATTTAAATGCCTTCTGAGACTTTTCACATTTACTTGCGTTACCATAATTTTGTACAGCTAGACCGTAAAATAAAACTTCACATAATACGTTTATAATTTTATTGTAAGGAAAAAAAGACAACCTCGATTTATAATCGATATGTTTCTATTATAATTAATTGTATTTGAATGCTGGCCCTGTAGCACGATGCTTTTTGACCGGCCTTAAAGCATTCATCACTTTCTAGTAAGTATGTAAGTGAGAAAGGGACACATTCTTTATGGCGGGCCATAAAAGGCATCATACTTGCCCAAATTTGTCAACGTCATGACTGGACTAACATATTTTGACCTCCGATTCCGAGCAGTTGCGGCTAGCCAGTTCCTTTGCTTGAGCTTGGCTTGACACGCTGCCGCGTGTCTAGATACATGTAGATCTATACATTCTATTCCCTTTCATTCACGAGAGGCCTGTGCCCGGCAAACAAATAGCAAGGTAGTAGATATAGACTGACGCTGATGATGATCAAATCAATGTGAAGAATAAATCAGCAATGTATATGCATTTTGTTTGCAAAAAAGTACGAGAACGTCAGAATAAGAATAAAAAGTAAGAATGACCTTGGCCTTCTCTGTCAACTCAATCAAGATGTGTATCTTGAATACCTATCAGTCTTATGACCTCTAAATTACATAAGACAAGTCATGCCGGGTAGATTTGGTATTCTGGTCACATTAACAGTGATCTCACTGAGTGAGACTTACTCAATTTGTTTGTATGCCTTTGTTTTCACACCCCTATACTCGTAATATAGGTACGGAGAACTAGGTAGTTAACAGAATAATGAATTGTGTTGTGATTGTTAACTGTGTATTGTAGCGTTTTCAGAAGACGTCACTTAGTACTTTAAGGCAGCATTTAATTATTTTTGTTTCGTTGACGATGTTTTGTTGCCAAAATTAATGCACCAACAAAGGTCTATTGTGTTTAATAACTGAAATATTAATGTGTGTTTCAACGATATTTAAAGTTTATATAAATTTAGTATTTTTATTTCCCCATTTTTGAGAAAAGCACTAGGTATATTAGCCTCAGCCGGAATGCCAGTTTCAGGCTTCGTATTATAATTATAAACAAATACTCAGCCTGCAATTGCCTGAAACGGCGAGCTGGGCTGTTATTCGCTACGCGCTAATGCGGCTCACCCCACCGGTCACCCGTCACGAAACTAGACCTCTACCTACGCTTAGTTATTAGGCATCGCGGTGTTAAGATATATTTGTGGTTGAGCGTTGAGGTGAGCTTAAAACAAGTTACAGAACAGCGGGGCTAGCGTCCTTGCGCAGATTTCACGTCGAATTACGTAATAATTATAATATGACGTATGACGCTTTCCGCAAAGCAAAACAGTCAAAGAAAATATTGCATACCTATAACTTTCAGATGAATAGGCATATTATGTGTAGTGATTTATACACATTTACATTATGTATAGGTACAAGCTTTTATGCCGACCCTACTTTTCTGCATACCATCATCAACTACTCCTTGAGACGATTCTAACGAACCCAAACTCAACGGGATTACGTCGGTTAAGTACTGATTCCCATGGCCACCTTCTGTCTCCATCATCAGTTCAGCTCGATGGTACCATAATATTGAATTGCCATCCAAACCATACTTATACCCAAAATTTCAGCTTAATCGGTCACCGGGAAGTGGGGTCAAATAGATTTGTCCCATACTAACAGGGCACAAAATTGTCAAAATGTCGACCGATCACCACCATATAAAAACTTTCTCACATGGGACGGTTACACATTCCAAACCTTCGCGAATACGTTATAAGGTTCACTTTCATCTGTATTTCGTAAAAGTTTTTGAGTAACGAAAACCTTTGGTATTTATTCATCAAACGCTCTTCTATAAAACACTGTATAGTCAAGAGTCAAGAGATCTAGTCACCTATAACACGTGTTTAAATTTTATAATTGTATTACATACAATACAAGGTATGTTAGTCTTTAATGTATTTGGTAACTATGGGCCTTAGTTGTCTGAAATCATCATCATCATATCTGCCGAAAGAGGTCCACTGCTGGACATCGGCCTCCCCCAAAGAGTGCCACAATGACCGGTCCTGCGCCACCCGCATCCAGCGGACTCCCGCGACCTTTACCAGGTCATCAGTCCACTTTGTAACTCTTCTCTTGAAACTCGTTGTCTGAATTAATTGGTTCCGCCGGCCGGCTGTCTGACGGTATTACGACGAAACGCGCACGCGTTCATACGCGTCCGGCCCGACGCAAATTGTTCGACGTATATATCGCAGGATTATTTGTTGTTTTATATATATATATATATACATATACGCTTCTACATATATAAAAGCGTGCAGGTTAATCCGTGGTACCAGTCTGCGTTAAACATTAGCGCGTAGCGAATAACAGCCCTGTAGTGTTTGTCTGTGAACGTCTTCGCATCTGTTTCATTAAACATCCGTTCAGTATTGGACTAATTCCCTCACAATCAGTGCGAGTGGAAAGTCCACCGCACGTTTTCGTGAGGACGAATTTTCTACGTCGCCATTTCTTGATGATAGTGTCTCAAGGCATTATTCCTCGGGGGGCAATAGAGATCATATAATCGGGTAGCTACTGTTTCTTCGAAATAGGTCGCTGATTGTGTAAAGAATTGTCGCAATGTCAATAACAGGGACCGTAACAAATGGCACCTCCACTATACCCGATGTAAACGACAAGATTGACCAAATCGGAGACGTATTTACATAAACATATCCTAGCAAAAGGACAAAGACTATTTAATTATAATTCAACACTTAATTTAGTTTATATACCCAATAGTTCATTTACCTTTCTGCTCAGATAACAAATCGGATTGCACATATCATTGGAAAAAACTTTTTATGAACACTGAGAAAAATATAAACAACAGATTAACTGAATGATGCGTAGCACACTAACAGCACTTTGGGCAACCTTGTGAATGGAAACAAAGGAATGAATAAATGCATCCAAGGTTTTATGCAGAGGTATTGTTGGTTACCTTCTGTTCCGAGTGCTTCCTGGCCGCCTTCTCGCGCTCGTACTGCGTCACGAGCTCCGCGTCACGCTCGCTTCGCTCGCTCGGCTCGCGCGCTGTAGGGTCGCAGTTCAACTAACAACCTAACCGGTTTTTTCCCCTGGGGGATCAGGCTAGGGGATTAACGTGGACAACAGCGGCAAAGCAGGAGGCTGCACAGTCATTCGTTTTCTTCGTTCAACTATTGGAGCCAAAACGTTCACTTATTGGTCTACGTGCTCTTGGCACTATAGCCCTCATGTGATGGTGAACAACCTAAGCTTTTTCCCCCATTTCACTAATTTGACACACCTAAATAGACACTGGCAGTTACAATAGACCAGTGTATGAATTGGACAAAGTATTAGCTACTTACTAATTTGAGAACAGGTACTGGGATACTTTATAAATGGTGTTAAGTTCTAAAAAATTTAGTCATTTTTTGAGATTTGCCCGAACCTTATTGCGTGTATTGGATGTCAATAATGTATGGTTTACTAATATGTGGCCGAAAATTATGTGGCGAAATACAATTATGACGTCCCAACGCCAACGGTGGGCCCAGTAGGTACCTACTAACCGTTGTATAGAAAACCGAGTAGGTAGGTACTTACCTAGCTAAATTGCTGTTTTGGTCGTGAAATATTGCGTTTAGGCACATAGTTGGCATACAATTTATACAATACAATACAAATATCCTACCTAATGCTCACCTACGAGTATCACAAAAGAGGTATTTTTATCAATGTAATGTTTTATGTAGACATTCATCATAGTTTATTGTACGTTATATGTTTATGAGTTGGAAATTGTAAGCTCGCCAGTGTAAAGTCGTAAGTAATATTTAAGAAGAATGGTCAGTGAAAGTTTACAATGTTGAATTGATTTATTATCTTACAACAAATAAACGTTATATGTATATGTAACACGTAGTGGTTTTATATATATATATATATATATATATATATATATATATATAGACATTTGTAGTGTAGTAGTGTAGTAAGTGTGCATGTATATAATATACAAATACTTGTACGTAAACTAAAACTTTAGACACATGTTCCACCATAAATGGTAGGTCCTTTATATAGTTCAAAAAAAGAAAAGGGCCCAGTATTGACCCTTGGGGAACACCAATTTTAACGAGTTCCATTCACCAGCGTTGTTGAACTATACCTGAAAAATACGATTGTATTAAGGCCAGTGCTTTTCCTTGAATACCGTAGTGATCAAGTTTAGTCAGCAAAATCGGATGGTCTACGCAATCGAACGCCTTCGACAAGTCACAGAAAATGACAAACGCGTCTTTTTTTTCTTCCCATGCCTCGAAAACATTCTTAACCAAACTAATTCCCGCGTCAGTTGTAGATCAGATCATATTGCTGAGCATTGTTAAGATTAAAGTGAATTCTACGCTACGATGAGTGCTTCCTGAGTGGACAGTCCGAATGCAGTATTACACACGCTCCGTCCCGCTTCTACATAATATATGATTAATACTGCGCAAATGTAATACTCTAACTGTAAGATTTAACCTTTGTACTCCATTGTGTATAATCTAAGTTCTTTTTGCATGCAGTGTTTGCCTATACTTAGTTGTGCATTTAGTTAAGAATCAGCCCACGTATATATATTTAAAGATACGATGAACCAGTTGGTGAACCTGTTCAAATAAATAAATAAATAAATAAGAGACCCCTTAAAGGGATAAGTTTGACTTTGTACTCGCATTTTCCTTTTGTACATTTTAGAACATTTATTTAATATCGTGTATAATAAAGAATTTTACTGCTAATGGAATTTAAACTTTTGTGAGACATGTATTTTCTAAAATACTACTAATAAATCCACGGTTAAAATCACGTATTAAATTAGGGCTTTACAGCCCAATATCCCGCAAAAGAATCACTAAGTTGAAAAATGGTTTAAAAACCCATAATATTATTAAACAATCTATCCAACAATATCACACACTATGGGTTTACCGAGAAAAAAAAAATACATCCCCACTTTAGGTGTCCGAAACTGTGTTAAATAATACAATACAATACAGAGATAAAAAAAAAAGAAATGTGACACACTATGGGACGCAGTCAGCAACACCAAGACACTCACAAACTTTCTGGAAGAGCTGGGGCGGCTTCAGCCAATCAAAGCTGGTTTCTGTATGGCACTGGCTGGCAGTAGGTAGTGGCAACTGGCAGTGTTGTTGTGAAAGGAATCAAGGGAAAGTGCATAAAAACTTGCTCAATCATTTTAATTATAACTTACATTATTTATTTAAAACTACCGTCGTGTTATATGACTTTTGGGGAGAAATATAGTGATATGATCTCGGAATTACAGCCCTGATACTGTCTAGTTTTATTAAGGTATGTATCTAAATTAGTATCAAATTACTGTGCTTCGAGTAAAAAAATATATTTACATAGCGATTAGCTTACGTTGATATTGGTATAAACTAGGTATACAACTTCATTGTTGTGAAATAAAACTAATGTAACAATCAAGTGTGTGTGAGTAACTGAGTCGTTTCCTCAACTGTGAAATAAAGAAAAAAAACCAATAGGTAGGTACTTATTAAAAACTAAACAAAAAACTGCCTAGAAAATTAAATTTCTTAATTATTGATTATTTTCAATGATAGAACAGTACGTCTTTTGCTTTTCCGGAGTGTTATTCACAGATAGGTTTACTCATTGGTGTTTCTTGTGTCACCTGAAATAAAAATTATTAATATGAAATAATTTTGCATTTGTGTTTTAAATTGTTGGCAGACCAAACTTTGGTTGGGTCTATCATTTTTCTGGATAACACAAATGTTCCCTTAACATTTTCACTGACAGTATGTCATGTTTATATGCAGTCACAACAATGCTTAATTGACAGTATTGTCAACAAACATGTTGTTATATTATATATGACAATAAAAATATATTTAAATTCTGCGGATTTACTCAAACTTGCCATAAGTGTCAATCAACTCTTGATTTCTTTTCTTTAACCCAAGTTCTTTCCTTCAAGTACTGTTCCCTTGAAGGAAAGAAAACCTTGGATTTTGTTGTCATGCAAGTCCACTTATTATCAATGTCACCATCCAAAAACTGGATCTTGTTATCTGAGTAAATTAATGAATTGAATTGACCAAAGCAACTAGTTGCTATGAATGCTAGCATTAGAAAAATTATGATTGATCTATTGAATTGAACACCTAACCTTACAATTTCAATTAGTGTGTCTGCCTGCTAGGCACTCGTAATGTTTGCTCAGATGCCGACTCAGCCCGCCAGGAGGGCAGTAGCATGAATCTACATGCCTGGCGAGTTCTGTCAGTTTCTGGGGTATTGTTCCATTTTTAGTCCGGTTGCGAAATGTTAAATCTTAATGTGTGGCAAGTTTGCCATGCTTGTTTTATTATTAGTAATAGGGACCAATACAACTTAACCCGTCGAGCGCGCGTCGTCTGTAGAACAATGAGTAAAGGGTTTATGACCCAACTCCGCTCCCTAATTAGGATGCTAAAATCAGGTAAGGGTCCATGAGCCCTTTTCTATTTTCCGTTAGTAACACGCGTGTGTTACTAGCGCGCTCGACGGGTTAATCACAAAAAGACTTTCAAATAGCTTAAATACTGGAATGGCAACTTTATTCTCAACCTACTTGTTTGTATACCATTTTGAGAGTATGATTCACTACTTATCCATACTTATTCTGGGTACCACCCATGTATGTGATCAACCGTGTAAATGGGTAACAAAAATGGGTATAACTACCTGAATAAGAAAACGTAACATTTTCGAAAATATTAAGTAATTAAAAGTCCTACGCCAATCGGGTATAACCTGACACTGACAATTCACCATACATTGCTCGTTCTAGAAGTTAAGGTGGTTGCTAGCTTACTTGTGGAACCAGCAATGTACCTACGGGGAATTGTCGTTGTCAGGTGACAATTGTCAAGTTGGTGAAATAGGGGCCAGATGTCAGGAATTTTAGACATATGTCAAGAATGCGGCCGGAAAAGGGAAATATCAGGAATTTTCGGCAAATAAATGAAACAATAAAATTTTATACGCACACCGCTCGGGCCAATAACCTCCTCCTCCTCCGCCGCCCCGCCGCCGCCCACCACGTAATAACAATACGCCGCGAGCACGAGCGCGTCAGGCGAGTGTCCTGCGACTCTATAGCGCGCGAGCTGAGCGAGCGAAGCGAGCGTGACGCGGCACCGTCCGGCGAAGCGCCATAACCGAACATTATATTTTTTTTCTTGTTGAATATTAAAATAATTGCCGCTAAATCCCCTGGGTAATCGGGGTCAGGTGATTAACGTGGATAACGTGGAAAATAGCGGTACTTTTTTACAAATTCTCAACTTCCGCCAAACTGTAGAGAAGTTTGTTGGCAGTGTTAGGTGCCGAAATTGGTCCAACGGATCACTGCGATCCCTCGGTATTTGTCCGTCTGTCACAGTTTTTTTTAAGTCCTCGTTATCGCGTTCACATAGCTGCTGAGGGTCAACTCCTCTGGAAGCCAAATCCGCAGGGTTCTGATCTCCCGGGATATGCCTCCACATACCTCCAGGAGACAGTTCCTGAATGGCTCCTACGCGGTTTGAGACGAAAGTCTTGAGGCTGCGTGGTTCGGCCTCGAGCCAACTCAGGACCACAGATGAATCCGTCCAGTGGAAAACTTGGTCAATGCGACATCGTAGCGCCTGTTTAACCTTAACCGACAAACGTACCGATAATAAAGCTCCTAGTAACTCCAAGCGCGGAATTGAAGTCGGTTTTAAAGGAGCAACCTTAGCTTTCGCACACAACAGACGTACCAAGTTAACCCACGTGACCAATCCAAGGTGACCCACTTCCCGGTGACCGATTGAGCTGAAATTTTGGGTATAAGTATAGTTTGGACGACAATTCAATATTATCGTACCATTGAGCTGATCTGATGATGGAGACGGAAGGTGGCCATGGGAATTCAGTACTTAACCGACGTAACCCCGTTGAGTTTGGGCTCGTTAGAATAGTCTCAATGAGCTGTTGATGATGGTATACAGAAAAGTACAGTCGGCAATAAAAGCTTGTACCAAAAATGTTTTTTTTAACAGGACCTTGTTTTAAAGTCAATATCTAAATTATGTTCACACATCCAGTTAGATGTTTTCGTTAGCATTTAATTTATTTGGTAATTTACGTAACGGACATTGTTGTTTTTACAAGTTGTTAGAAAAGAGACGTCATCCGCAAAAAAAAGAATACACGGCTCCTGCACTATTTTGCGTAGATCATTCACATGTATTAAGAACAAAAGATATCCAATGACGCTACCTTGTAGAATTGATGCTTTCGTTGTTATACAGTCACGACCGGAAATTTAATATTTCACCTCTTCGGTGGTCATAAAACTCTACCTTGCCGTACTGCTCCCTGTTTTGGAGGTACGATGCAAACCATCCTCGTGCCGTTCCACGTATATTTCTATTCCATAGAGTTTATTTGGGTCATTGTCAGATTTAGGTTCGCGTCTTTTCGGTGGACATTGCCAAAGTTAAGGGCTTTAAAGCCAAATTTTTGGTTGAACTCTGAATCCGCATTTATAAACGGTGTCGCCTCTTCTATAATTCTATGCGATAAAAACATATTATATATAAACATAAGCCCCTTTCAGTGGGCAAACTGAAAAGACGATTTTTGTTTTACTGACTGACAATGACCCATTTAACAATATGTTATACCATACAATTTACGTAGGCATTAATCTTTCCCTATTATCAACGCAATTTATGTACGCACCCGCAAACGATGAATAAACTTTGTTTTGTTTTTACGTATTATTGATGAGGGGCTCGCCCCCAAATAAGAAAAATCCATAATTATTGCCGGCGTTCCTAGTAAATGTATTTATATGCAATTCTAAACAAAAATCTATACGATTTTTAGCAAAATAGGTTCATCAATTATTTTTATGAGAATCAAATCAAAGTACTACTTATTACAATTTTTTTCTACCAACTTCTGTCACCTGTCACCCAAGCCATGCATTTTGTTAATATATTGATTTTACATGTAAAAAAAATGTCGGATTTCATTGTTTAGGTACAGGTTAAAGACAATAATATTGTTGTGTTGACGATTATAGACAACTATTATTAATTTTAATTAATAAAATCGGCGTATATTTGACAGTATTTTTTTATACCTACTTTCGGGTCGAAAGTTTGTAAGATTCGTAAATAGAGTATCTTAAAATATGTATTTATGACGGAGAAAAAAAACACAGGCTATTATAAATTAATGTTTGGCGAAACCGTATTTTGCCTGGAGTAAATCCCTTCGGCCGTGTTTTAATTTATCACCACTCGTTGCGAATTTCCTATTTTCGGCACTTGTATCGTAAATAACTGTATTGTTATTATAACAACACTCCGCAATCCGTGTAATCACTAATTAAGACATCAAATAACTAAATACGACACGACTAGCTGGCCGGCGCCCGGCCGTCTCGCTGTGGGCCAGAAAAAACAATCCAACCCTAATTCAAAGATTTCGTTAATTTGTTTGATACCTACCGAACCCTAAAACTAGTTAATTATACGATAACAGTCAATAATGATTATTGACCTTGTAAAATCATCAATAGAACCGAACCCTGCACAAAGGGTTCCGTCTGGAAGGGACTTTGAACAAAGCCAATTTGGTCTAATAAAGTATAATTAAAAAACAAATTTTATTGACGGCACCCTTCACGCGTTTGTCTTTAATTAATCAAATAGTTTATGAAGAAGCAAACTTGAAAATAGGAAGGATTGGTTCCTGTTGATTTGTTACGGAGGCTGTTAAGGGTTAGGGGTAGCACTGGTAAATACTGCAGAAATAGACTTTCTAGAAGACATATGCATGTTACATATACAAAAGTTGCTTACTTACTACTTGTCTCTTGTGCCTAATAACATAAAAAAGTTATGAATTCTGCAACTATTAAAATGCCATAGATCGTTAGATAACTTTCATTAAGTATGCAGCCATGGGCTGGGCATCACTATAAAATGTAAAAGTTGCAGAGTCCATACCCAGTTTGTCTAAGTCCGCACACCTCCACTTTTGTTCAGTGCAAAAACTCACCAGTTCGTTTCCAAAACGCCCACCTGGGTGCGCGTTGAAATCTACCAAAATAATAACGGATTCTACGCTCTCGCTCTCAATAACTGCACTAATTTCACTCAAGCACTCCGTAAAATCTACTAAATTATCCGCACAGTCCGTAGGCATGTAGACACAAACAACTATAACTGAACGATCTGACATCGCAATTTTTATTGCTGTGATACGAGATTACCGAGACGTTCGTGAAAACACTGTTACGCCATAGTATCGCCACTCCACCGTACGGCCTTCCTCGCAAAATCCCAGCAGAGGTATATCTATCGCTGATTTCCCGGTATAGCTGAAGTCCGGATTGATGCAACCGAGCATTGGTATATCATGTGGCATCAGCCAAATTTAATTTTTATGTCTAGCTGTATTCTGGTTAGTTGATAGCAATACTAATGTTTTTTTTAAGATTTGTGGTTGGTGGATTATATTTTCCCTAGGGGCTAAATGTACTACTTTAGCCCCTCTTGCGAATCCTAATATGACGCACTTTTTGAGCATGAGTCTATTTGCAGAATAATTAATTGATTTTGATGATATTGCTACATTTTCCTTTTATAATCTTTAAATTATTATGTTATACTTAATCATTTTATTCGTTTTTTTACGTTTAAATAAATTTTTAACTACTTTTTCAAAGATCGTACTTGTGAAACCTCCTTGCTATAATGACGCATGAGTGACAGATACAATTTAAGAAAAAAACCGTTATATAGGTAATTTTTAGCCTGCACGTTATGAAGCACTTTACGAGCAAGTGTGATGAAAAATTGTTTAGTGCACCCAGCGCAGGTTAGACGGCAATTGTTAGGAATCAATCGACTGGTGGGGTCAGATAAATCGGAGGCAGCCTCGCCCCCGTGGATCTAGGTCGGGAGGTCTATCCGGTTATTTCCGTATAACTTGAGAAATAAATCTGAACCTGAGGAAAATATATCTTAGCGCGTGATAAAGCCAGACGTTTCGTATTGACGTGTTGGGAGTAACCGATGTCAACGTTTTCAATTTTAAGGATGAGTGGTTGGAATCATTTTTTTACTATTGACCGTTTTTATACGAAGCACAACAGCAGACGGCGGTGGCGACCAAAATATCAATTTGTTTTTGCCGTTGGTAAATATTTTTCTAAGCTTTATCTCTTTAGGAATAACGCCCAAATTCGAACTATTCGATTTGTCTCGATAGCAAAACGGTGCAGGATGCGTTGGTATTATTACAAATTTATGGGCTAGCAGCAAAAAGTGACCTCCTTCACATCAGCGACATCCTGGTGACAGACAGACGGGCAGCGAAGTCTTAGTAATAGGGTCCCGTTTTTACCCTTTGGGTACGGAGCCCTAAAAACGGCTAATGCTTGATGTTCTGATACAAGTTCATGTTCAAGTCTATCAGCACCTTTAGGGTGAATGTCCACCAGAGATTGCGAAGATGTGTTTTTAACCCCCGACGCAAAGAGAGGGGTGTTATAAGTTTAACGTGTCTGTGTATCTGTGTAAGAGAGGGAAGTTATAAGTTCAATGTGTCTGTGTATCTGTGTGAGAGAGGGGTGTTATAAGTTTAACGTGTCTGTGTATCTGTGTAAGAGAGGGCTGTTATAAATTTAACGTGTATGTGTATCTGTGTAAGAGAGGGGTGTTATAAGTTTAACGTGTCTGTGTATCTGTGTAAGAGAGGGGTGTTATAAGTTTAACGTATCTGTGTCTCTGTGTATCTGTCTGTGGTATCGTAGCTCCCAAACGGGTGGACCGATTTGAATGCGGTTTTTTTGTGTCATAGATAATTTTATCCCGAGTGTTCTTAGCCATGTTTCATGAAAGTCTGTTCAGCCGTTTTTGAGATATTGGACTTCGAAATGAAAATGTCGGGGGTTTTATAACTTTTCTAAGTTGTCATATATTTGGCAACTCGCAGGCTTGGCAACTAGTAGTTAAAGCAATGACGCGGAGTTACAGTGTCCGATAGGCAACCGGTTGGCTCGCGGTATTTGAACTCCTGAAGCGTTGTGGAACCGCCCTGTGTCATCCGAACTGATCCAACTTGACCTGGGGTGGAAATTGGAAAGGGGTGAATTTTTTTTTTTCAGGTATTCGATTGAAACGGCATATTTTCATTATATAAACAGCGTGCACACTTTCAGGCAATCGCTGTTTCAATCGGCTGCCTTGAGACCTTTTTTTTTCATACTTTTTGTCGTTATCTAACTTTATCTAAGACGATTATCATTTGATATTACTGTCATCTTTTCATAAAACCCTTCATATCCCCTTATTTCGTAGACATATTTTTTGCCGAATTTTCATATCACGGAATGTTCACAGATTACCCAAATCTCGTAATTTTCTTTCATATAATTTAATTTCATTGACTATTAATTTCATCGAATATTACTTGGTAATAAAATGTTTCATAGAAGTTTATTAAGTCAGTCACATTTTAATACAAATGGCAGAATTATTAACTGCATCTTTGACATAACAATTCATAGAAATCTATATTCTCATAATATTTTTTAATTAATATGAGTCATAAATCTGTTGAATTTAACAAAACATACTCCGTAGAAAACTGTAAAAAATCACGACGTCTATTATTAATAAAAAATGCCATTTCGATTATCGTTTTACCAATTTACTGTTTTGCCGACATAATTTGTATATAATTTTGTTTGGCAGAAAATGTTTGTTTCTGTATTGTTGTTAGGGTTCCGTAGCCAAATGGCAAAAAACGGAACCCTTATGGATTCGTCATGTCTGTCTGTCTGTCTGTCTGTCTGTCTGTCCGTCCGTCCGTATGTCACAGGCATTTTACTCAAAAACTATAAGGTGTATTTGAATAAAATTTTGAGGATAGGTGTATTTTGTTAACCGCTACATAGTTTTGTACATGTTCCTAATGGAATGGCATAATTGCATAACATGTACGAGGGCTGCCTTTTAAGTTCTGTCGTTTGCAAACCTCCCGTGATTGCATAAAAAAGAACTAGTGTCACATTAAAATATTTGAATTTAGAATTCGAAAACAAAAGAATGACTCGAAATCGGCCCAACCGTTATAGTACAGCGTTCGTTCAAAGTTGACAAGTCAGTTGTGAAAATGGAAATTTCGAAGGAAAATTTACGTGCGATAATATTTTACAACTTCAAAAGGGGCTTAACGCGACTTCAGTGCTTCGAAGAGTTGACTACGGTTTTCAATGATAAAGCACCATGCCTTCGGACTGTGGAACGCTGGTATTTAGAATTTCAACGTGGTTGCTCTAGTCTTGGTGATAGACATCGTGAAGGTCGACCAAAAACAGCCGTAACCCAGGAGAACATTGATGCTGTACGGCAACTGATCATCGAAGATCGCCATGCGACATACCGTGAGATAGAAGCTTCCTTAAGTATTTCAGGGACCAGTGTTCACAGTATTTTGCATGATCACTTAGGCGTAAAAAAGTTGATCTCACGCTGGATACCACATTTACTCAGTGAAGACCAAAAAACGGCTCGCGTTCGATGGTGTCGCAAAACTCTGCGGCAATTCAACCGAGGAAACTCTAGGTAGAAGAATCCAATTCCAATGACAGCTTTGTAAAAAGTCGGCCATATAAACAATCTCAACCGTACGATATTTCACAGTCACATGGCATGGACACAACACTGCGTTGCACGGTCAATGAGTGAGTATGTATGAAGGATCAAATAAGTTTCTGTCAAAATTTTCATTTTTGGTACAAGCTTTTATTGCCGACTGTACTTTTCTGTATACCATCATCAACATTAGACGATTCTAACGAGCCCAATCTCAACGGGGGTATCGGTTAAGTACTACTTTCGCCCGAGAATATAAGGAGAGTAAGCAAATGGCAAATATGCAAAACTATTCCTGAAATGTGAGATGCATTATTTGTCATTTCGTATACATATCCACGATTCGCGTGTAAACCAGGAAACTACCGATTGACTTTCGTAGTGCTTTTGTCTGAACCATTTTATTAACGCTTTTAAGGTGTGGGTGCGGCTGAATAAATTCTACATACTGGTGAAATATTTTTATAAATCGGATGAAACGATTCAAAGACAATCCCCTGCATATTTGCAACCTCACAAACTTTGCTTCTTTGTAATATTAGTTTAGAGTAGGATAATAGATAAAACACAGTTAGCTAGCTATATATTTAATTATCCAGTGAGTAATTATTTCGAAAAATAATCCAAACAACTACGTGAGAGCGGAACCATTATTAAAAATCTATAAAATATAAAATTCTATGTGAAAATGCGGCAACTTGAAAGAGTATAAAATGCATTATTGATGTCTAAGCCTTTTAAGAAGTCCCACAAATGGTAACAATTTCAATAATTACACGGTTCAACTAACGTATTCAATATCACTAGATATTTCATAAACTTTATCCGTATAGTAGTATAAGTAACATTTATGATGAAAAATATTATGAAATACAATTTTAGGATGCAATGCTGCCAGCCTTCTGGGCACGCTGCCCTCAGGAGGTGACATATGCACGAAAAGTGCTCTTTTCCGCACTAGTGCGGGAAAGTAGCACCATATGTACTGTAAAATATATTTCAGCATTATCAGTGCCAAAACATCCAATAGGATAATATAGTGAAATAGTCCAAACAAGTAATATTTTAGCTCTAGGGAGTCCTCCCTATCACATCCAACGAGAGCAGTCACGGGTTTTATGTTCAAGATTTTATGAGGGTCCAGTAATTATCGAGTCGGGACTCCTCATTACGAGCGAGAAATGTAATTTGAGAGTAGATTGAGGCTTGGGATAGTGTTTGTCAAGTCGACTTTTATGGACGAAGTAAAAGGGTGTTGATAGGAATGTTAGGTATTCGTTCCTATGGGCAGGATACTGCATTTAATAGGTGCCGAGTAACTATCTGTATGTTATAAATGTTAAATACTATGAAAACTTATTGCCACTTACCCATACGTCACACTCTCAGCATGTACCTAAGCTTAAATTCAAGGTCACTGGCAGATGACGTCATACGGTACCATACAATCTGGGCCACAATCCCTTTCGTCTTAATTGACAGACGACCCTCTTCTCCCAATGTTACTCTTGCCCCGACTCACCTTACTGTTAGTTAACCACTGACAGATAGTCTGCCTTCATTTAATTTTAAACTTTAATGTCATACAAATCAAGCAATTTTCAGAATACTGTTACCCACGTCTACCGATTTAGAAATAACTACTTCATTTGTGTGAGGTTAAAGTTGAAAATTAAATGAAGGCAAACTATCTGTCAGTGGTAAACCCCAAATAATTCTACTGTACGCACGCCTGCTTACCAACGGGCAGACCGTATACTTGTTTGCTACCGTCGTCGAAAGTTACGATGATAGTACGGATACTTGAGATTATTTGAGCTGGCCGAATTGCTTCAAGCAGTCCATTCAAAAATCAACTCTACGGCCTGAGGTAGAAGATTCCAATTCCAATGGCAGTTTAAAAAAAAATCGGCAATTCTAAATAACCTCAACTATACTAGTTAGTGTTCCTAATTGGCTTGGTTACTTAATTTGAAAGTGTTAAAAATGTTCATTCACCATCAACACACTCCTACTGGATATATAAATCAAGATCAATCAAAAACCCGTAAACAAGCGTTTAACCTCAAAAGCCACTCAAATTACACCCTATGGCAAATCGTTAAAACTTATATTCGCATGGCAAACGTAAACTTTAAAACCGACATATGCAAAAAATATTCACGCCCTTCTCCTTTGCTTAATTATGAGGTAATACAACACGAAGCAGTAGTTTGGGATCGAATAACCAAACCCGAGCGCTTCGCTACTGGGCGGGTCAAGAGACTCATTTAAATTTAGCACACTAATGATGCGAATTGTGAAACATCTCAATTAAAGAGATTAATAATCTATACTCCTATGCCGTGAAAGCATACGTTTAGTTTCTTTTTTCCTAGCCTCGCTGCGAGTTGCATTGTATTCAAAATGCAGGTTTGCTCAAAGTATTAGGTATTTCACTTGTTTTGGTTTTCATTTTATTTTTATTTTGTTTCGTTCTTTATCCAACTTTTTCTAGTGATTAAACATACACACACTACATTACTACAGAGGCCGGGAAGTAAGGGGTTGCCGGCCGAGTACATATAGACGGCCGAGCGTAGCGAGGTCGGATAGTTATGATGCTGGCAACTCCTTTTCACGTCGAGGTATGTATAATAGTGCTTTTCACAAACATGCAATGAAATAAATAAATAAAACTCCAAGAAATCTAACTTTAATTTTCATGGCTGAACGCCGTGATCCTGTGACAAATAGTGGAATGGAAATAAAAAAAAACCATCTTGCAGACCTCCAATTTTGTACGAAATGCCATTACGGGTCTCTCGTCTCGCTGCACCCGAAACGTGACACTTCGAAGCCCATTATGAAGAACACAACGTCAATATTTCTTTGCTTTCTTGACAAAACATCATTGTAGAGGTAATCAAGGAGAGCAATGCTAACCTTAATGCACAGGTCTACCTATTTAGGAAGCCGAGTTTCTATTTTGCGACACTTTTGTAATTGATGTTTATTAATGCTATGCTTATGAAAAGTCAGTAAGTTTGTATGTAGGGGGTTATCCCCGTAACTACTCGTCCGATTTCCACGCCGCTTCGTCAGCGCATAATATTACACAAAACACTCGAAGCCACGGGATAAAACATAGCTGATCCCGGAGGTCTATACCCTGACTATACACTGATGAAAGAACTTTTTAAATTGGATGAGTTTTTTCCGTAGATTACCCCTACAGTACCTATACAAACTTACACTGCTCACAAACTTTTCCTATTTATATTATTATGAATAGTTTTTATTTATTACTATTTATCTATTTGCCAAACGTACCTTTTGCATTGGGGTCTTTGGGGTTTTTGTTTTTACCATACACTCTCGCTCGCTACGTACGCAAATACGAAAGAGAATTCAATTCGAAACTTCTATGCTCTTTAAAATATTATCATATTAATATCAAGGTATCTTTCGACGATCGCTCAGGGCCAATTTACAAATTGACATATTAGTAGGCACACTAAGATTGCGTGACTAATTCAGAGGGGAGACTTCTAAAGGAACAAATTTAGGATCAAAGAGAGATTCAGTATGAAAAGGTTTTCAAAATTAATTAATACGGAATCTTCCTAGTACCTTTTTGTAACTCAATTTGCGAAATAACTTCGGCTCCTTTACATCATCAAATTAGATTTTTAAAAGCTGCTATTATTAATTAATTTTTTTTCCACATTTCGGCATGTCGTTTACGAAGATTGTAAATAGGTTTATTTTTTAAACCACATCGGTAGCAAATAAGTGCAAGGCCTATGTGTTAAGCGGGATAGTTTTTCCTCTGTGCCGGAATGTTAGCGTAAAATTAGGTGCCAAAGCACTTGCACTTATTGGATTCAACCTACCTCCATCTCAATCGGTTCTGCGGTTTGACACACTTTAGCATTTAAAGTATTAGTATGGATCTTTTATATTTAATACTTTTGGGCGGTGTCTTTGTATGGGTTAGTATGTAGTAATGCATGCCGAATAGTTTTTGCGTTTGTTGAGGCCGTAAATGATGTGACATGCTTGCATGTTCGCCAACATTACAATGAATATTTGAGGTATTATTTTTATGATATGAGATATGAGTAATAAAATCATAAATTGTTGTGAAATACTTTGGAATTCTAAACCTGCAGCCTAGTTTCTGGTTCACGGTGTTTATAAAGGCATATGGTGACTTCATAAGCCGTACCAGAGCCGCATATACACAGATATACCTATCGTGAACAGACGTAAATAGCAGATTGTATGACGAGGGTCTAAAATAAGCCATATTATATTCAATTCAATTTTAAATTCAATCATTTATTGATAATGATAACGTTAGTAACAGGTCATTGAACGATCCATTTGCGTCATATTGCGTTTAAAAGCCCTTTTTTTTGTCGGAGTCCAGTGTTTTATTTCCAATAAGTTTATTTTAAATTACTGATGAAAAGAAACATTCTTATTCCTAAAGCTAAGCACTTCCTTCCTGTTTACAATATAAACAAGCCCAGCTTCCAATTCGATTTGCGGAACAAAACCACTGAATAGAAATCCAAACATGAGCGGGGAAGAGTTTGATGAAACGCTGGTATTTGCTTGAACTTGTGTCACACCGGGCTAAACCAAACACAAACAACGAAGCTTAGTTTTGCATATTTCAACTCTAGCAGTTAAATAACAAAAAGAAATCAGACGACAGATATTTATTTTTATGATAGTCAGTCATAGAATAAATATTATTGCTCCTGGAAGCTTCAGTTTAAGTTTGATTTGTTGAGTAAACATTAGCGACGTTTCGACCGATCACGTTTCGTCTGTTGAAATTAACGTTATATTTTCTAGGTTTAATTTTTATATCACCGTTATAAAATGCATTGTTAATTAATATACTTATTACATTATACTATTTTTATTAAATGTCCTTTTTTCTTTGTTATATATTATTTTACTACTAAAAATTCCATAGAATATGGAAGCATGATATGTTTCAAAAAGTCCTAAACCTTTAATATAACTTCATACTTACTTTGAAGTTCACTTCGAAAATTTGTAAATAATTTATGTTGAAATAGCTCGGGTAAATAACAAAACAAGTTTCTTCTTAATCACGGCACGATAAGGAAGGTAGGTACATTAAAAAGGTCTGGCGTGACAACAAATCTAAAGGAAAAATCTCCGCCTCTGAGAGCCCAACGGTGATAAACGAGAAAAACTTTGGAACTAAATGGAGCATTCGAGATGGCGAAGCTGCGCAATCCATGAAATAGTTTCTGTTTTATCGTCATCTTTCTCCTCGCGTTTTCCCGATTGTAGATAGATACCCTAAACAACTACCAACCAACTTCCAGCCACAGCTACCAACTTATCTGCATATATCATGCATACTTGCCCTGGGGTGGCAGAATACCGGGCAAAACACCTCGGAACACGGGGGTCGCTACCGGAGGCCGTCGGCAACGTAAAGGGTTTGCTAGGCTTCCTGGTGGAACTGGGTTGGCACGAATAACAGTAGTGCCAATAACCCATACGCAAAATAGGCGCTATTATGACGTCGAGTTGCGAAGGGCGTTGTCTGTCAGAGCAAATATGGTGGCCCATAGATTTAGTCGTTGCTCGGTGGGTGTTAAGCTCACACTCTTTAGAGCATTCTGCACCAATTTCTATACGGCTAGTCTATGGACTCATCATACGCAGAAACAGTACAACGCTCTTCGTGTACAATATAACAATGCCTTTAGGGTGATGATGGGGCTACCCCGTTTCTGTAGCGCATCAGGGATGTTCGCGGAGGCCGGGGTAGATTGTTTCTACACCATAATGAGGAAACGCTGTACATCCCTGGTGCGCAGGGTCCGGGCTAGCTCCAATCCCATCCTTAGGGCATTGTCAGAGAGATTTGATTGCCATTACATGAATCATTGTCATTTGATTCACGTAGTGGCAAACAAATCCCAGTAATTAATTTAATATTAAAAAAAAAAAAAAAAAAAAAACATAATTAGATATATTGTATAGTAGTATAGTATATTGTGTAATGTAACAAGCTAATTATAATTATTTCATGTTATTCCTCGCCTTGTAATATGATCCCAGTTGGTCGAAATAAATGATTTTTATTTTATTTTATTAATTAAAAACATACAAAAAGTGCATGCCGGTCGCTGGACTCGAACCCGGTCGAGCTTACTGCGGACTCTTAACGAAGCGAGTTTATTTCGCTCCGTGGCATAAACAAGAGCCCTATTTGGATATCTGTCACCCGAGTATTATAAGTGCGATAGACACGGTCGGGAATAATTAAATGAAATACTGAATCATGACACAATTTTAGCCAATGGTTGGCTAAAATTGTGTCATGATTCACTTAGTGATATTTTTTACACTACGTCGGTGGAAAACAGCGGAGGGCCCGCTCGATACAATTACCATAGTTTGTGAACGCTTGTAACGCTGGAGGTGTAACATGCTCATTACCAAACCCTCTGAAAATTGTGTCTCAATGCCACTGCGACCTTTATGGAACGTTAACCTTTATATATTTTATTCAACCAACCTTTGAAGAATCTCTTAAGGTGTAAAAGTTATCAACAAGACCATCCTGTTTTCTTTTTCGCCGTCAAGTAATAAAGTATTTCTCTTCCCGAGTACTTCTCCGAATATTTATGTTACTAGCTACTCACAAACCATTCACCGAATAATCATCTATCTGCAATCTTGTTCATCGGATCAAATTGTTTGACCTTACAATCATTTTTCTCTTTTATATTCGAAAATTACATAAGTTTGTGTGAATTCTTAAATGTAAGTCCAAGTCTAGGCCTCTGTAGCCTAGTTGGTAGTGACCCTGCCTACGAAGCCGGAGGTCCCGGGTTCGAATCCCGGTAAGGGCATTTATTTGTGTGATGAGCATGAATATTTGTTCCTGAGTCATGGATGTTTTCTATATATTTAAGTATTTATTTATCTATATAAGTATGTATATCGTCGTCTAGTCCCTTCGGTCTTGTTTTAATATATCATCACTCGTTGCGAATTTCCTATTTCCGGCACTTGTATCGTAAATAACTATTATTTTCGTTTTCTATCTTGGCAGATCTCTCGGGTGAAATCTGTTACAGCCGGCAAGCAGGCTAATAGGGCCGGGCTATCTTCTGCCCCATTACGTGGCCGACGCTACAACGTCACCCCGTTGCGGGATGCCGCCGGCACAAGGCGCGACCGCGCATCCATGCGCGGTGGTCATGCCGGCATTATGCATGCCGCGCTGGCGACGCTCGCGTACCATGGTGCGTCCGGTGTGGATAAGGCCACATATTTTACTTCATACAAGGCCATAAAGTGCAATTACTTCCCGATACGCGTGTGGGAAATCCCACTTCTTCGCCTGAGGGAGACGTAAAATTGTTTACTCACCAGGGACGGTTATAAAGAAAGCCTTAGACCGCATATTTATCACCCTAAAATGCCTGCGATGTCTATACTATTGATAGTAGTTAAAAAATTCCGCCGCGCGTTAAAAACTAGGCTAACTACTGGCCTAGAATTTGGTCCTCACCCTTAGATGATTGTTACTCAATCACGCTTAAACGGCTCAACCGATTTGAATGAAATTTTGCACGAATATAGTTTAAAGCCTATATTAAAATATAGGAAAGTTTTTATCCCGGGTCCACGCAGACCAAGTCGCGGGCGGAAGCTAGTAAATAATAAATTACTAAGGCACAGACAGGTAGAATGGGGCACATCCGAATTCAGAATATCATCTCGCTCATAATATTTGGAAAAGTACCTCCAGCTTACGGAGAGCAGTAGACATAATCACACCACTTCTTGCTCTCTGTAGGTATCTATGTGTTGTTGTGTTCCTGATGGTGAGTAAGGGCTTGTGCTTGCTCGTTCTTTTACGGGAGCGCTCCGATCTCGTTCAATCGGTTTGAGGAACTAGTTCGCTCTTTTAGTTCCTTCGCTCTTTTAGGTCAGTGTGGGAGTGGCCGTTAGTAAGGCACTGTTTGATTCAGACGGTGCGCGTCCGCGCGATGTTACCGCTCACGTCACCCGCATCTCGTTCCGTTCCACTCTCGCTCTGCTGCTGAACTATAGACCGAAGACCGATTTAGATCGTGATTGACGAACTAGTTCTTTTCGTTCTGAGATGGGAATTCATTCCAAATAGTTCCTATAGTTCCTGACCGACACAAGCCTAGTGAGGCCGTCAGAGCGAGTTAGGTGTAGGATTGACTTGGAACGCCTAAAATTAAATACTGTAGTCGAAAAAAAAAAGTAGAAGCAGGTAGTGACCGTACCTACGAAGCTAGAGATCCCGGGTTCGAATCCCGGTAAGGGCATTTATTTGTGTGATGAGCACGAATATTTGTTCCACATCGCCGAGAGCCAGACGACACAGTTTTATGGCGTTATGGTAACCACGCGGTAAAATAAGTGTAGGTAAGTTACCGATAGATATGTATAACATGTCAATCACCATACTCTACGTATAAAGTACTACAACATAATTGAACGAGCGAGCGAAGCGAACGTTCCATGCTTCAGCTTGGGCCGAAAATCGTTCGAATGTCCGCTGTCCCGCTGTCCCGCTGTCCCGCTGTGCGGCTGTTTTCCTTTACAGGCCCCGTAGCATGGATGGCGTTATCACGCGATAAGTGACAGGATAGAGCTTCCGTCCCTGGCTGACACCGTTCGATAGAACGAGACGACGCGCCTATCCTGTCACTTATCGCGTGATAACGCCATCCATGCTACGGGGCCTGGTCGTTTCTCAACCGGTTCTCGTGAAATTTTGTAAGCTGATTTGTCAGTTATGTAGTCTTTTTTTATCAATACAGTTTTTGGAAAGTTAAAAATAAAACTTTTTTTGTATAAAATACACGCGAGGTCTAACAGCTCACATAGCCACTTACTATGGACATAAGCTCCTGTCTCTTTAGTATTACAAATAGTATAACTGCGCAATCGAAGACGTCAAAAGCTCTTACTCCCTCTTAATAAAGAGCTACTTAGCTACTTCTGATGCTGACTGTACCAAGTAAGTAGTAGTAGTGAAGTACAATAGAATGATTCAAAACCTTATCACGCAATCGGATATTTACAATGGAATACCAATTAAAAATGTGCCGCCGATGTGTCACCCACTAGAACAAGCATGGCGGGTTGCCAAGAGTATTAGGTGCGACATCGGATGTTTTAATGAGCCTAATTCTTTATTTGGAGCTCGCTCAAGAGTGAGAGTGTAGAACTAATGACTGTTACTATATGACATGTTGTTCTTAAACACATTTATACTACGTATGCTTGAGAATTGGCCGAATTGCTTCAAAGTAGTAAATTCAAAAAGCAACTCTATTGTCCAATGTAGACGATTCTAATTCCAGTGAAAGTTTTAGAAGAAGTCTCCACATTAAATAGTCTCAACTATAACAGATTTCTAAAAGTTATAATTAGGTGGCAAGAACTACAGACATATTTTATCTACCTACATATATTTATTACAAGTGTTATAATTAATATGCACTGCCCGTATGTCTTTATTTAAAACTATGTTGAAGCTAATTGCCGGTATTCGATTGAGCTGAAAGGCCAATCATGAAGAGACCTTATTTCAATGCCATAAGGTTCACAGACGGTTAGGTAAATGAAACTTATGTGGTAATGTTGTACCTATGATTACAACGTATAAGATGTTAAATGTTATTAACCAAATACACATAAGTACCTATTTATTATAGTAAAAAAAAATATTCTTTTTAGTAGTTTTTAGTAAGTACAGGTATTTAGATTAATCTGCCCCGTTAACACGTAAACAAAACCAATTTTTGATGTTACACTATATTTTAAACCTTATGTTTTATTCTTGTTCGTTTTGTTTACTGTTAATCTTTTCTGATAGCAATTTGGCTCGGCTACGAGTCATGATTTCACGAGTGGCAGGATCAGAGCAATTTTCGACTTTATTCTTGGTGTCATTAGGTTGAAATTTACATTCTTTTGCCTGACCTATAATATATGTACCTACCTAATGATATACTTGTAGTACGAGTATACCTATTATTTTTGTCGCGATTGATTTGTGTTTATGAATGAAAATTTCGGTTCGGAATAATTAAACGGTTCGAAATATTATAAAACCAAACTTCCCTGTAAGGGTGTTAATTTACTACTACGTATTATAATCTGATTAAAACATCAGTGAAACATGATTATTTCTGAGCAACACCCAGACTTCAATAAACAAAGTAGCCCCGCATAAGCGATGGCCCCGCATGCGGTCCCACGGGGCGAATCTAGTTCGCTGCAACTACATACTTTAACAGAAAATCCAAATCGCTACATCGTCATCCTCCTAGCGTTATTCCTGGTAGTGCCCCCCACTTTGAGACCTAAACCCAAGATTTGGCATAGGCACTAGTTTTACGTAAGCGACTGCCGTCTGACCTTCCAACCCAGAGGGAAAACTAGACCTTATTGGGATTAGACCGGTTTCCTCACGATGTTTTCCTTCACTGAAAAGCTAACGGTAAATATTCCGTACACAAGTTCCGAAAAACTCATTGGTATAACGAACGTTATACGAGCCAGGATTGGAACCCACGACCGCCGCTTAGCAGCCGCATGCCTGAACCCCACAACAAAGAATTTATATGCCCTAGTGACTCCCCGGGACTTAATTATTATTACTTTATTGTTTTCTTGGATTACCGGGGCACATATCTATCCGAACGTTTTATGAAGCCGGAAAGGTGCAGATTTGTATTCCTACTATTTCCTATTCCTACTAATATCCTACTATAATATTATAAATGCGGAAGTTTGGCTGTTTGGCTCCGTGTTGCATATACATATTTGTACATATACTGGGTCACACGTGAGTAAGGAATGACATTTTTTTTAATTAATCGTATGGCATAATATATTATTTTGGCCTTTAAAGTTTGTCACTCTTTAGTACCACCCAGGGGACACCTGCAGGGTTGTGGTAGTTAGCTCCTGCGGACGCGAGTAACAGTTGTCCCCCCTTTGTCAAGTGAGTGGGCGACTCGACTGTTAGAAGTTCTTGAGCCGCCCAAAGGCCTCTAACTCGGCTTAACGACTACTGTCATAGACAGCAACCGGGATCAACTGCTTAGCGTGCCTTCCAAAGCACGGAAACGCTCATTTATATTAACGGAAGAAGCATACAGATCTCACCATTACAAAGGCACTGAGGGTATTTGGAATGTGTAGATCAGCGTATGGCAAAACATGGGGACTGAACCCAAAGGTACTGAGGTGGATCTACACCATGATGGTGAGGCCCATACTGTTGTACGGTAGCCTGGTATGGTGGCCAAGGACTTTAATGAGCACATGCAGAGATGCTCTGTTGAAAGTGCAGAGATCGGCATGCATGGCTATAACAGGGGCGTTTCGTACCACGCCCACAGCGGCGCTAGAAGTCCTATTGGACCTACCGCCACTTCACTTGGTGATTAAGTCAGAGGCGCGCAAATCGCTCTACAGACTAAGAACTCTTGGATTGTGGAGCGACAGCATGCCAAAGACTAAGCACACGAACATGGAGACTGACGGTTTCCTAGACAGAATAACAAACATGGGAAGCGACAAAATGCTACCCAAGTTTGTATTCCATAGGAACTACACAACAAAAGTTCCATCCAGGGCTGAATGGACCGAAGGTCTAGAACCACCGAGGTCTGGTATCGAAGACAGTATATGGTACACGGACGGATCGTTTATTGCTTATTTATTCCGCTTCTCAAGTCGGGATTAAGTTATAGCCAGCCTCCGCAGATTAAAGCTTAATAGGGGTTGGATAGATTGATTTCTGAGCGCCAAATCTCCGCCCGGATTGGCTTGTTTGCATTCTGATTACATTTTGAATTTCGAATTTGACGGACAGACAAAACGAAACTATAAGGGTTCCTAGTCGACTAAGGAACCCTAAAAACTACCTACATTAATTTCAAAATAACAACATTTAATAGTTTTACTACATAATTTGATTGTGTTACACATTCAGTGCGCAAAAAGGAAGGTTAAATGCGTAATTAAAATAATACCTATTCTATAAAAATAAACTGCCGAAAAAACAAGAATCCGATGAATAAAAAATCCGTCGTAACAGAGTCGGACGAAACGGGAATACGTAACTCAAACAGTGCACCTCGTACATATTAAATCCGTTTTTTTGAGATGAGATCAACCGGCTGAGAGCAGACGACGCTGACCGTCTAGTCAGTCTGAACTGAATGCCTCTTGGCTATTAGAGTGTTAGTTGCCGCAATGTTCCCGTTGAGTGCAGTCGTGCTGTCCTGCCTGGCCTTCGTCGCCGCCACCGATGTGCAGCCATGCCCCGGTAAGTCTCTACAGGTCACTTCTTCGTGAAGTCTTTCTCGTTCTATAAAAGGCACACAGTCATACATATACGAGGGGTGATCAAAAAGTTTTGATAATCGGCATAAAAAACAGAAGTTATCCGTTATATGTCATTTTTAATTATTAAATACACCCTTTATTAGTTTATTTACCTATATAATATATTAAAAATGTTTTAATTTTGCTACATATACAAAAAAAACTTTGGATAGACGAAATAAGACTAGTTTTTACATCGACGCAATTGCACCGATTTTATTCAGGAGTTTTCAATATCTAAGAATAAGAAGTAATAGTAAAAGAGTTGGTCTAGAACTCTAGATTACACTGTAGGTAACTAGTTTTATAGAATTCACAAGCCTGAAAAAAAGTCCTGGTAGGGTCATTTTGCCGGTTCTCGACCACCTAATTACATGTGCCGATGGGCGACCACTTAAGCCGAGTTGGTGAACTGAAAGGATATTTTCTCGGTTTTTTAGTAGATTTCTATTTTAAAACAACAAAAAAATGCATTGTACAAGTAATTGTCTCAATAGGGTGTGTAGAATTGATGTTATCATCAATAGAAAAAACCTTCTCCTTCAGGTGGTCGCGTAACCAGCGAAATGATTTTGAATGATAGAATTGATGCTTAATTGTTATAAGTAATTAAAGTAATTATGTAGATTTAAATGAAGCATGCATTGTCTTTTTTTGTACGATTTATCTTGAATATTACAGAGCAAATGTAAATGTTTTGTTTGTCCTTACTAACTGAGGAATGTGCAATGCTACCCTCATTAGAAAAAAAAACACGCCCTAATAAGTTACGTACGGTACGTTAGATTACCTGCCATCATACCCGTTGCCACGCAACAATAACACTTATGGTAACAGAACTATTAACTTCTTACTTCCATCTATCTTAAATAATCTGCCTAAGAACTTATTACAAGACCTTACACAGCACCGTCATGGCCGCCGAGCCGTCCGGATGACAGAATGACGCCGGCCCTGAGAAAGAAGAACTGTGTTATGCGCGTACGAACAATTTATTATAATCAATGGGCATTAACATTTTACGGGTTACTCATGTAATGGCGTCATACAATGATGAAACCCAACGATAAATAGGAGAACAAAATTAAAAACTTACTTGTTTTCAATAAGAGCTAATACAAAAATATTGAAGAAGAAAAGAACGGTAAATAAAACTAATTGAAAACAACGTGATAATTATAATAAATACGTCAATCAGTTATCATAAGTATCTAGTAATTGTTTTCAAACATAGTACCTGGGTATATACTTAGGTATATATATTTTTGTAATAACATTAGTTAGGTAGGTACCTACCTAATGCCATCACGCATTTTTTTATAGAATTTTACATAAATATAACCAATTCACCAAGTTAACTTTGCGTTTTAGTCAAAAAGACCTAGGTAAACCGCGCTTTCAAACTCTTTAACAGATAATTGGCAAACTCGCGTTATCTAATAATTGTTTTATTAAGTTAGTGATGCTACCTCATCATCAACCGCAAAGTTGACCATAAAATTTTACGTAGATATCACATTTTTATCATCAGCCTAAGCCAAAGAAATCCACGAGGCAAGGAGAGAAGAGTGCATGTTAAGAAACATAATAAACAAGCTAGGTCTAACTACAAAAGCGTGAACGGTTAAAAAGATAGTTAAAACACGACGAAATGTCAAGTGAAGACGAACTTAAATGTGAAAGCCAGTTATTCAGACACTTAATAACGTTATCGAGAAAAAAACATGATAAAGCCAGGATAAACGCCATTAGACAAGCCGGAGCGAATGACTACTTAGAAAAATGTCTCTCTAAAGAGTATTCCAAACTGCACGCATTGAAAGAACTTCTCTGGGAAAAACATCTTCCAAGTATCTACTTACTTCACAGGTTGCTTTTGATCTAGACGAAAACAAACAAGGTTTGCGGGAAATGGAATAAAACACGACGTAAAACAAGGACGTAAAACCACAGAAATAGCTGAAAAAAAAACTAGCGCAACTGTTTATCGAAGATGCGTTGTCTCTTTCTAATAAGTATTTACATGTGAGAGGCATGAGAGTTTTAAATCGACTATAGTGGCGTAGCTATAGTTCTAAACCTTGGAAGACTGGTTCGATGTTGTACGTACAAGATATCATTTTTTTTGTGCACAGTAAGAAATGCCTCTTTCATACTTTTGTTTAACAATAATGTTGTTGTCTGAGTTTAATAAAAATGTTTTAATATGTAGAATACATGTCTATGTCTCTATGTCCAGCAGTGTACGTCTTTCGGCTGATATGATGATCAAATCAAATCAAATATTTATTCGAGACACAACACAACAAAACACACAGTAGGTATTATAAAACAAAAGAAGAAGTAACACAGCACGACTATCATGGGACGGCCGCGACATACTCTCGATTTCTCTCGCACATATATACAGCGTGTCTCTGACTTTGGGGCTATAAATGCAAATGTCAATTATGCTCCTTAAACGGAACTACTTTTGCTCTACAACTTTTCAAAAATACGTTCTTTTTATATTTTCATTATTCCATACAAATAAAATAAAATGTTCAATGTACATCATCCATTAGTTAGTTTTCATACTTGTCAGTGTCATGGATGTCAAATAATGAGGCCGTGTTTGCAATACATTGATGGTACAGTTAAAGTTCAAACACGAATAAATGATAGAAATAATAGTTATTTTAAAAAGTTGCGGAACAAAAGTGGTTCAGTTTCAGGACCGTAATGGACATTTACATTTAAAGCCCCTAAATCAGAGACACACTGTATATACTGGGTGGAACAGATCGATGGACTTTTAAGCAAATGGGATATAGATCAGGTTTAGTGCTTTACTTCTCACCTAGTAACCATATTAATATTTCTAACGGTTACCGAGATACAACTTGTTAAACTTTGGTGAAAAAAACTGTATGTTTCAACCCTATCCAGCAGATTCAATGAAGTCAGCAAGATTCTTGTGACTTGTGACATGTGTCAATTTCAAATGAAAATAATAACTATGTATAGTATTAGGGTTGTCATTAAGATAAAATATTTCGATTTTTATGTTTTTTTTTTCTTTTAAATCCAGCTTAACATTTATAATAGATCGTTTGTAAGTACGTCACTTATAATTTTTTCCATGTTCTCAGGTATTTTTCCTTCGCCGTGGCGCAGTACCTTTGTTATTCCTCTCCCTAAAGTCCCTAATCCTACAATACAATACAATACAATACAAATACTCTTTATTGCACACCTCACACAAACAAAGCAGTTAAAAAGAGAAACAATACAATAACATGCAATACTTAAAGAGTTCCGTCCCATTTCCACGCACCTCTGAGATGACAATAGGGGTGTAGATTCGATAATTAGTATTACTCCAAAAGAAAGAAGGCAGAAAAATATGCCTAGTGACGAAAATCCCATTCAGATATCTCAAAGAATTACGAAGCTACAACCGTTTTAATATTCCTTGTTATAGAAAGAAAACGGAAACTGTGTGTGACGTCACATTACAGCTACGTTCTCTTACTATATTGCGTTAATCTACTGAGTGCCTTTGTCAAGCTCAAAGCCTCTTATTCAAGGCTTTAAATGCAAATATCGATTATGCAACTAAAACGGAATTGCTTTTTAACCGACTTCAAAAAGGAGGAGATTCTATTTAACCCGTCGTATGCTTAACGCATTGAGCGCATTTACTTATAACACTAAGTACTCGCTTCCTTCCTTGAGGTATCCAAAAGTTTTGACGTATGATACTGAGAGTATGAGTAGCCCCGACATGATAATTATCAGTATGAGTTTTCATAATGATCTCATCCGTATATGTACTATTATAAGGTAGCAATATTGGATACCGTTTGTCGTACGTCCAATTAGCGTACTGAAATCGTCCCTTGCTTCTCAGTATTCCGTCTTCATCTGTAAAAAGACCTAGATTCCTCTTTAAGCTAGTCTCCTTTCCAGCTAGTTCTTCGGGAAAGTACTTAGCTTGAATCTCCTTTATCTCAGATACCTTCGTATACACGATACCAATGTCTCCTTGTGTTACTTCCATAGATCCGATAAAGGCCGACAAAAAACTCATAAGAATAAATTTCCCACTGCCGTCGCAATGCTTAAAAAACTATCCGGTCGGAAAAAGGTCGTTCCCGGACGCTCCAATATGGAGGTTCACTACAATGGTTGTGAGTGGATGCGTGGAATGAAATTGTTTAGTGGAACTGGAAGGAGCAATCAATTTATGAAGTGTTTACATTATTTGTGAACGGCTATGCTTATGCTTTGTGGTTTATGCTTATGCTTATTACACACATGGGTCTAGTCCCAAACTAAGCAAGGCTTGTGTGTGCTAATGGTACTTACCTGTACTTACCAGAGGACCGCCTAAAGGCCTTTTATTTATTTATTTATTTATGCTTAAGGAGTACTAACAGATGCAAAAACATGATATAAGTCTTACATAGTAATACAAAGCCAACAAAGGAACAAAGCAATAAAGGAACTCACAGATAGAAATGGCATAGAAAAAAGAAAAATGTTTGACACACTTAGCACACAATATCGCTAGGTATATGTGCACTACAAATACAGAATAGTGCACCAGAAAAACAGATAAAAAAAAAAAACATAAAACTACATAGCAACTAATTAACAAAGAAGGAACACGTGAGCAAAGTCACACGCACCTGAACAAATCACCACTTGCAATTTATGAATTGTTATTATGAAAAAAACCGACATGCTAGTTTAACTTGCATGTTAGTTTGTTTGCTTGCTTTTAACACATTCACTGCCAATCGTCGCTACGCGCTACGCTCGGAGCCGATCCTGTGGTTTTCCCCGTATGTAGCGGAGACAAGGGCGAGTTCCTGACTGTGAAAGGGTTAAAAGGTATCCTTATTATTATTTATTTATTCAGTGTATAAAAAAATGTATTTATCAGGGTCTCACAAAACTGTGAGAACAGTTTGTCTATCTCCTTGTCTTCACGAAACGCGTTGCATTTGTTTCGTTTCGTTTGATTTTCAAATAAAGCTAGCTCAACTCTATGTTATATATGTAGTTCTCACATATTGCCTATTTCCTCTGTCGCCTATAAGAAAAAAAACTTATTTAAAAAGTACACTCGGTAACAAAAGATTGTTCTAATAATGACATTGACCTATGAGCGCTATGACAGACCCATATGAACTGTATTTTGCAAAGTAGTTACGCGCTTGTGATAGAAGTAGTAAATTCGTTTTAAATGTAGTTCCCAACATAATTTTGAATTTAATTACGTCAAAAGTTAGTTAAAAAACGAGTGCTTATTAGCAAACATTATTTGTTTAATACACGACTAACCCAAAAAATAACTCTCTCTGAATATTGAAAGAGCTCTTTCCAGTTATATTTCTAGCTCCTTATTCCACGGGCGGCAGTTTTTAACCATTCACGCGCGGGAGTTGGTTGGCACTGTGAGTTTTGATGGCAAATATTTTAAAGGACAATGGATTCAATCAACACTTTCAACCAGAAACTGCCAGTTTTTCCACTAGGCCGTCAATTGCATGGGTGTCGTTAGTATCGATTGATTGGTAAACGTTTATTTTTATTTCTTTATTTTAACTTTATTGCACAAAAACGTATGCTGGACTTAATACCATAAGGCATTATACTAGTCAACCAATAGGCTAAACAGAAAAATTTGCAGCTTCAAAACGACGAACGACAAATGCAAACACATTTCCAATCAAATACCTAAGTTTCTGGAATAGCTCTCCACCATTAGCAAATATGACGCGAATTTTGCTAAAAGCAAACCAAAATAAATACCATCCCATTTTCCCAGTGACAGATGCGTCATCAAACCTAACTCATGGAAATTGGAAACCGTCACAAATCGCACAGCTAGTAATTAAGATTTTCCGATTTTTCAACGTTTCCCGTGTTTTTATTTTAATTACGACAAAAACTGGCCAAGTCGAGACGGGTTTTAAGTGGACATGTTCTCATCTCATGTTCCTGCGACTTCGGTCGTGTCAAACTTAAATGGAACTCACACAAAAATTTTCATCCCCACTTCATTTTCTTAGGGGGTTGGTTTGAATAAAAATATATTTTGCCTTCTACGGGGTCGTCATGCTCGTCGACGAGTCGTCATAAACTAACTGGTTTATGCGTTTCTCATCAGCTGATGGTTTACTTACCTATTGTGTATAGATGCAAGTATTTGGACAGTACTGGACTCTATTCTATATATATTACAGTGCCAGCTGGAAGTCATGGTTCAATCTGGTGAAAAATGCGATGACGTCGGTGTAAAATTTTAAAGTCATTCAAATATTCAAGTGCTCATAATTATGGTGAGTTTCGGAATACCGTCGAGATGCCTAAAATAAACCGGAATCGATTGTTACAATCGATTGTTGAATATTTTACTGTATATGTAAAATTTGAAGAACCAGTTTTTTTTTGTTTGTAAATTATATCAGATTTTTATTAAATTTTACTCTAAGGACAAAAATGTTGACCGTTCAGGATTTAATACTGCAGGTACCTACTTAATTGATTTTTAATGTAAAATAAATAAACGCCTTAGTAACTAATAAATAATCCACAATCAAAAGATTTCGATTTGAAAAATTGTACCCGTGACCTCACTTTGTCGTATCAATAGGTGGTACCTACTAGAATGCTCCAATAAAAGTTTTATTAACAGTTTTCTGATATAGGAGGACGTACACAATTGGGTTGTCTTTTATTAACATATTGACGTCAAATATTATACTTTAGTCAGTATTGCAGTGCAGATATTTTGGTTTCTATTATACTATAATATATATGATTTTACGCCCAGCATACTTTTTTGTCACATATACGTACCTACGCGCACTCACCATACACACACACACAAGCACAAAAACACACACACACGCGCGCACACAATTTAGCACACAATTTAGCCATCTAGTTGAAATTAAAACCATGGTACTCAAATCTACAGTCCCTTAAAGCTGTGAAAAAATCAAACTTCTAAGTTAACGAAAAAAATTATGCCGCAAAAAACGTATATTTCGACGCTCTCAAGGTAATCACAATTTATAGGATACTTTCCGTTGACCCAGAACTATGTTTGGAAAGAAATATCGTCTTACTCATATGACAGGCCAACTTCATACACAATATAATAGAAAGGACCCTCCTATAATTATACTTATAAATCTTATAATAGTTCTGGACAACTTTACTGCCCTACCTGCGATAGAGTTTTTAAAAGTAAGTTCGGCTTTGCAAGCCATATTAGAGCTCGCGCTCGTACTAGGCTACCGTAGCTCTAACATTGATCTTGCATACCATTTCTGCAAAATTAATCATCAACTCCTAAGTGATAATTATTATCGACGCTGGCCGACTAGAAAACAAAAACATAATATAAGGAGAATCAAACGCACTTAATTCCTTCTTCTTCCCAAAATACACGATACTCACTATACCATAATAATACAAGACGGGATCCTGACTTTCTTGACACGTGACGTACACAGACAACGTAACTATAACTAACAGTATGTTTACGGCCCACATTGGAGAGTTATCCCGTCTATACTACAGTTACATATCGCGTTAAGAGCCGGGGAGGAGGTCGTAACCTATGGCGATAAAGGATAACCTTGTGTGTTTATTGTGACGAGAATATTATATTCCATTTTGTTTCTTCCTTGGTTTATTTCAAATCAAGCTCTTATAACAAGATTATTTTAGTCTTTGGAACAGCTAAGCCGCTTTTGTTGGTCTCCTTATGATTCGTCTTTCCTATTATTATGTTCCTTTGATATTTCCAATCTGGACTGACCGAGTTAAGTTTCACGCTTTTATATGGTTTAAGTTTTTCTGGCATTTGTAGTTAAGGAACTAAACAATCGGGAACGCAGCATCATCAAGGGCACGTGATAATAATTAAAGCAGTGTGTAAATTAATAGCAAGTTCAATTTACATGAAATGAGTCTCTTCCCTTACAGAGTCTCTTGGTGAAGAAGCAGGTATATATAACGCAACATACAAAGCTAATGAGAATTATGAATGACTAGCTTCCACCCGCGACTTCGTCTGCGTGGACCCGGAAAACTGGAAACTATCCTATATTTTAATCCAGGCTATAAACTAAGATCGTGCAAAATTTCATTAAAATCGGACGAAGCGCGATTGAGTTACATCCAAACATTCAAACATCTAAACACCCAAACTTTCGCATTTATAATATTAGTAGCATTTGAAACAAGTAGTAAATATTACAAGTTTAGAACTGCCTACTACATATTTCATTAATAATAAACCCGCTGTCGTACCCACGCACAGCGCTCGTACCCGGTCGAAAAGTTTTAGATTTAATATGAAAATGTTTACTTTGCCCTATCTTATCCCCGCGGTGTTTGCTATGATATGATAAGATAGCGTCAGTTAATTTTTACAGCTCACTGACACTAAATAGGCCATGGTCGTAGGCATAGGTTTTTTATCAAATGTAAAGAAACCATACATTTTCCATATCTTGGGTTGGGCAATAGTAATCTGAGAATGTTTTGCAAATAAAGTGTTGAAATATTTAATTAAAATAGGGCGCCATTGTAGTTGAGAAATTGGTGACCGGTTTTAAAGTATAATTTTTACACCTTCAATTAAAAAAAAAAATTAGGACCCAGGGTCCAAGAGTGGTAACTCAATAGGTAGATGCGTAAAATTGGTAAAATACCGAAAGTCTATCAACCTATCTAATCTTACCATGACAAATACACGTAGATACCTACCACATTAGACGTATAAATCGTTAAGATTAATCTGGCTCTGTTTCATGTAAGGATTATTTCATTGTATGGAAAGAAAAAAATCTGAACAGCAGAAGTTGGTCAAATTTAATGAAAACTAATCTTCATACAGTTGGTTTATTACTTGAGTAAATGTTCGATGTGGCCGCCGTCTTGTCTTATGCAGGTACGAGCACGCTTCAAGACACTTTTACAATAATTTGATGGTTTACTATCCATTTAGCAACACTACGTTATGAATTTTCAAAAAACAGCCATATTATTGAATCTCAACCGTATTCACTTGACATAGGGTTCAGATCAGGTTGTCTTTAAAATTGTGGGTTGACTAGTGTTAGTTGGTAATGTAAATACTGATATCAAAGCAAAGAACACATTTAAAGACATCAGCTGTTAGACATCGATTATAAGCCATCTAATTTGCACCTTATTTTAACTGAGTTCGACGAACGACGTTTAACTGAGTTAGCGGAAAAAGTAGCTTCAAAAATGTTGCATTTGTTCTCTTGATTATATAAAAGTGAGCAGATAATATTGAGTAATTTGTACGCGAGCCCGCTTCCATTTTTAGTGAAATTTGTTAATTGTTATGTAACTGAGCGGACCCCAGTGTCCCTTAACACGTTCGCAACCAAGAACCCGCCTAGCGGGCACTCGTAATGTTTGCTCAGATGCCCGCTAGGCGGGCAGTAGTATGAACTCACACGCCTAGCGAATTCTGTCGGTTTCTGGTTAATTGTTCCATTTTTAGTCCGGTTGCGAAAGTGTTAAGATGCAAATGGTATAACGCAAAGATGAGGAGGTAGGGGTCTCACAGGTCTGGTTCTGGTCTCATAGGTTTTATATTGCCCATATCAGAGTAGTTTACCCTACATAATCATTTAAACCATCGTGCTAATCTTGAAGCCTTGAACTGCGCGAATATATCCATTGACTTTACCAATTTACAACCTCTTGAGGTTTATTCAGGACTCAACATTGGTTTATTGGGAAGGTTTACTTAAACTTTGAACGGAAAATATACGTGGAACATTCTCGAAGTGTCTATGCAGTGTTCTTTTGGTCTAATGAACGAACATGTTTGCGCTACGGTTGGTGTTTAAGGGTGGGTTGCACCAACCGGGTGTAATAAGGATGATGACTAAGATTTTTTTGTGACGTCATTCGAACCATATACTATGCGAGAAGGAGCGGGGCAGCAATAGACGCATCAGCGCGGCAGGTACGGGGCGCGCGGGTGATTTCTGATTTTTCCCTGGCGATACGCCCCCTCTTAAGCATGGAAAATGTGCTCCACAGAATGCTTGGCTTCATGCGTTTGGCCAAGTCGACAAAATAGGAGAGAATTACAGTTTCTGAAAAGGTTTTTACACCTTTTTTGTATTTCCATGTATTGAAAAGGTCAAACGCTTTCATGTATCTTAAACGGAACTTTTCAGGCAATAAGCACAATTCTGCATTTTGCACGGTTTCCCGTAATTCCACAGGTGTTAATACGTCTTCGTCACTCGAATCATCCATTTTTAATAACAAACCAACATTGGCCAATTTAAACACATAATATTATTATTTACACGCGCGTTATCTTTCAATATTTCATCGTCAATATACACATTTCCGTAAAAGCTAAAAGAAAAATATTTTACAGCGTTTACGCTTAGACAATATTTGACAAGATACGCTAGTAATTTTAAGTTTATGAAGGGTCAGACAGGCAGTATAGTCGCCTGCGGACTGCGGAGGGTTTTGGAACATTTGACCTTAGCGGCCAGAGGCAGAACTTATCGCAGTCCCCAGAAAGACCAATTACAGGGGTTAATTAAGCTCTGAGCGAAGACCCTTGTTAGTTTCAAAATCTTAAACGACTAAAGCGCATACTTTATTTCGACTACATAGTTTAATGAAATAATACAGATGAAGTATGAGGAAACCAAAATTGGCGTGATGAAAGGGTATCTATGGGGCCACAAATCGTACAATGTTTGGAAAATGGATAATTCTTATGTTTATTGACAATGCTCTGAGCTTGTTATTTTTAGTAGATTTTAGTAGATAGATAACGTGTTAGCCATATGAAGTCCAATAAATGCATGGCATATCATAAGTTTGTTATATTTTTGCTGTGTTGATCCAAGTATGTGTTATTAAAAAAAATATGTTATAGAATAAAATAAAATGAAGTGAAAATTTCAGTATTTAAAAATACATTTGGAACTTTTTTTTTTAATAAAATAAGACATCTAAACTACTTAAGTACTTACATAATGTATATAAGTTACAAAAAAATCAAATCGATAGTTTAGATAAAATAAAATCCATTTTTTATTTGGAAACTGCAGCATTTTAGGGTTTATATTTGGTGAAATAGCATCTTACACCTGGGCAAATAAATCGACAAAAAAACGGCCAAGTGCGTGTCGGGCCACGCGCAGTGTAGGGTTCCGTAGTTGCCTGTCTGTCTTACTAACATCGACGTGCGGTTCGGTTGCGTCGGCCGAATTTGTACGAAAATCGGCCTTTTCAAGTAAGTACACACATTAAGTTGGTCGACTATTACTCGGCAACTACTTATGCCTACTTGTCCGTGATAGTTTTCCTTTTAAATTCATTATATGTACTACTACCACGAAATTTATCACATCCCCAGTAGTAGCCATTGAGCCGGCAGGGGGGGACACATGACTCTAACAAAAATTAGGGCTTTAAAGCCCAATATCTCGCAAACTAATCACTGATTTGAAGGTTTTTTTAGGTAACCCATAATATTTTTGAACGAGCTATCCAACGATACCCCACACTTAACGAGAAAAAAAATACATCTCCGCTTTAGGTGTAGGGGAGGTACCCTAAAAAAAATATTTTTCAAGTTTTTATTGTACTGTTTTGCCGGCGTGATTGATTTATATACCCATGCCGAATTACAGTTTTCTAGTAGTAATGGTTACTGAGCTAAGCCGAAGACGGACAGACAGACAGACAGACAGACAGACAAACGGACAGACGGACATGGCGAAAGTATAAGGGTTCCTTGTTGACTACGGAACCCTAAAAAGCAACCGAAAGTGACAGGGTACTAAAACGATCATCTACTTTCGCTGTTGACTATACAGCTAGCTTTTGTCCGCGACATCGTCCGCATGAAACTCGTCACACACCCACTCCACCATTTCATCCCGTTAGGAGATAATTTCCGGGATAAAAACTATCCTGTCCTACCCCGGGACTCAAACTATATCTATACCAAATTTCATCTAAATCGGGTAAGCGGTTTAAGCGTGAATAGGTAACACACTTTCGCATTTATAATATCAGTATGGATAGGCATGTTGACTGATAGTCAAATCAGCAACTATTTATGAAACGTCATAAACGCTTTGATTTAAATTTTGTAGGGCAATAGGAATAAGTGACGGCACGTTTTTACGTAAGAATAAAAAAATCCTTATAATAGCAAGAATAGAAGAATAAATAGTAAGTTTTAAGAATATTTAACTTTTTTTTTGTGAGCCTATTGTGAGGGTGCCAGTGCTGGGCAAATGCCTCTCCCCGTGATCTCTTTATGCATCTAAAATTGAAATTAAAAAGAAGGAATAATTTATTATTACTGCCGTTAACTACGTTATAGGAATAACACCTGGGTCAATGTAATTAACCTAGTATTTAACAGGCAATTTACATATTGCGTTATATTATAACTATTTTCTTTTACATCATTATTACGTTTTAACAACTTGAAAGTTAAAATTGACGAATATACGAATAAAAGTATATTTCATTACTTAAAATATTAGTACGCCTGTTTGTATTGACTAAGCTTCATGTCAACGCCCTACGTATACTGCGCCACTGTTTCGGTATTTTAGTTAATTTATTTTTAGCTTACTCGGTTTGAATTTCCGCAAAAAGCCGAAATGACTGCTAACGATTTCTAATGTTTCATTTAAGTGGCATCCCTACCAACGGAACTGTCAAGTTGGCTTTTTAAAGTCGCCAGCACTGATTGTTCGAAATTTAAAAAAGGTTAGCTTCAATACCGGCCAGTATGCAGTCAGCGATATTTAAAAAATAAATCGTTTACTTTGTTAAAATTTTAATCCGGAACGCAGCAGTGTTTGTGTTTTGGTACAAATAAATGGGGAAACTATATTTAACGTATCTTATTTGTTTAATAACAACATCAGGATAATTAATATAGAATGCGACCAGTAGTTTGCATGTTCAAAACCAGTTTCGCCTTGAGACGCGGTTCCGTAAAAATAATAAGAATAAAAGTCAATAAAACAGCTATCAATATAGAACAATCGTTGAAAAGCCCAACATTCATAAATAACGGCCTGCAAATTCTTATGTGTAAACACGGAAGTTCAAATTCGGCAACGCGCATGTGGCATCTTTCGAGTCGATACTTTTGGAAAACAATTGTCCTCAAATTATTCTAGTTTATAAAAGTTGAAATATCACGCCGTTAGCCTGTGAATGTCAAATGACGTTTTGTATGGAAAGCGAACCGCCTTATTGCACACCTCAAAGCATGAATCAAATAGACATAAAAACTTAAAAAATGAGGTCTTTAACACTTGTACGTCAACGTTCGTCGATTGTGGTCTTTAACGTTTGAGGTAGGGGCACAGCGAAATGTCATCCCGCTCGAATTTGGAGCAGCCCAACTGGGGAAGTACCTCCGCCTTGCAGAAGACCACTGCTATAATAACACTACTACTTGCTCTGTAGTAGTGTTGTGTTCCTGGAGGTGAGCAAGGTCGCCAGAGCTCCCGAAGATGTGTTGTGTTGAGAGCGAGGGATTGTTTTCCTTCAGCTGTCAACACGGCGTATCCTCAAACATATCAAGGGTCGGCAACGCCCATGTTACTCCTTTGGAGTTGCATGCGTCTATAGGCTGCGGCGTCCGCTTATCATCAGGCGGGCCGTACGCTTGTTTGCCACCGTCGTTGTATTAAAAAAAAAGACCGGGTTGCACTCAGGGAGTGACGGCAGAAGTGACAACTCAATAACATTGTAACAGTTTTTCGCACACTGAATTTCTGCGGAGTGTAGTAAAATTTGTTGATTTTTTTTTGTACATGAAAAACTCTCATAAATTTACTTACATAAATCTAATCGATAATAAATGCGCTGGCCAATAGATTTGATTCGTCCTTATTTCGGATATCTGTTTAACATTCAATCCAAGTATGAATGTAGAAAAATTCCCCCGCGGGCCGTCCGCCTAAATAATTATAATTGTTTATAAATTTGCGTCAAATTCATTTTTAGGGTGACACCGTAAGATGTCACTTGACCTGATCGAAAAACTGTTACAATGTTATTGAGTTTTCACTTCTGCCGGCACTCCCGGAGTGCAACCCGGTCTTTTTTTTCGTAATACTACTTAAAGGCTTATATTCGACAATGCTGTCGTTTAAAATCAAACAATATGCGCTGGTATGCTTAGACAGATTCGATTCGCATTCGAATTCAACACGCACATCCACGGAACCCGATTTCAAGGTTTCGTTTTGACGAGAACAGTCGATAACGAATAAAGGTGCGATACTTTTGAATTCTTGCGGCGGCCTATAATATTGCTAACACACGTTGTGGCTAGCATACGGCGACGCCACCCGGCCGGCATGCGGCGTAACAGCATTGCCGCGCCGCGCCGCACCGCCGCACGCGATTGCGGCGCCGGATGTTGCGTTGCCGCGTACCTGCGGTAGGGTGCACGCTACGGCGGTGTGCCGTGGTAGTGCTTACCGTATATAGCAATCCTAAGCAGTTCAATTTAAATAATGGAACTTGTGCTAATTAGTTACTCATTTAGATGTAAGTACCTACACGTAAATAATTTGTTTTGTTTTTGTCTAGTTGTTTACACAAGCAACCTTCATGCATGGAGTTTATATTTAGTAACCACTACGGTATTCTTAGAAACGTAAATTAGGTCAGTGATGCCAATTAGCACTGTGGAAAGAAAATTGACTTCGTGTTTTTAATCCATACGTCATAAAAATAAAGACAGAACCGTTTAATGACGATTTTAAGACCAATCTTTGCAATTATTTTCTATCGGCAAGAAACCATTTTGAACCTAGAAAAAAAGTGTAAGTGTAGTCTAACGTTTCCGCATATTAAATTTACTGAACAGGACTTAATTGCGTAGTATAATTATATTAAGCTCGACATTTGCCTTGTAGTCGGACAAACCCGTGCAACTAGTTGATGTTGATATAAGTAAGTCCTGTTAAGAAAAATAATTTTAAAAACATGATTTTGATAACTACTTCCTGCTTACCAAAGTCGGAATCATTTTCATAATGTTGTCTTCAATGTCTTGCAGCGTGCAGGCTTAAGGCGGAAAAAATAGTGAAACTAAGTACCGAAATGAGACAACCATATTAAAAAAAACATTTACTATTAAAATTATTACAGATTGATAGTATAGGATGTCGCGTCCCGGCTGAATACTGTACCACCGACTGTCAGCTCTATTGTACATTCTGATATTACCGGAAAAGGTAGGGGTCGCTTACTGTCCTTTGAATAATATTAATTTTGTATACATATTTCTAATGTTCTCTTTTCTATTCATCATTTTTGTGGTATAGTGTATTCTCACGTTTAAGTATTTTTTACAGATGGCTTTTATTAAGAGAGAATAATGATTATCAAATGTTGATGCATTTGAAAAGCCGTGACCTTCGGGAAATAATTTAGCAAATTACGCAAAGCCATAAGGAAACACACAAACCTTTAATTTGCATTTTTCGTCTTATTAAGCACTTATCTTTACGAGTAGGTATGTACCTACTAAATAAGAAATATTTAAGTTAATTTTTGATAAGTGGAGTTTACTTTTAAGTAAATGTTACGCTACACGTGAACATTATCATGTTAACTAGCACGGTGTAAACATTTGTTGGTAAATCTTGAAAAGAATTTTGAAGTGAAAACTTCTTTAGCGGCGCTGAGCACTTTTTGGGATGGGGAAAATTGTTATATACGCGACAGAGTTTTGTGACGTCAGATGTGAAGGAGGTCACTTTTTGCTGCTAGCCGATTCGACTTCATTCAAAACTGAACGCTATTCGTAAGAGTATAAAGCCGTCAAACACTTTTTGCAATAGCATATTCTGAAATTAAATTTGTAATAATACCAACGAGTCCTTCACCGTTTTGCTATTGAGAAAATTCCAATAGTTCGAATTAGGGCGTTATTCCTAAAGAGATAAAGCTTAGAAAAATATTTACCAGCGGCAAAAACAAATTGTTATTTTGGTCGCCAACTCGCCACCGCCGTCTGCTGTTCTTGCAAATTCGAATAGTTCGAATTTAGACGTTATTCCTAAAGAGATAAAGCTTTGAATAATATTTGGCAATGGCAAAAAAAATGGTATTGTGTTTGCCGCCGCCCCGTCGCACCCAACGCGCCCGCGGCCCGTCCGCCTAAATAATTGATAATTGTTTATAAATTTGCGTCAAATTCATTTTTAGGGTGACACCGTAAGATGTCACGTGACCTGATCGAAAAACTGTTACAATATTATTGAGTTTTCACTTCTGCCGGCACTCCCGGAGTGCAACCCGGTCTTTTTTTTGTTTTTTTAGATTAGGTAGTCATTATAAGGACACTTATAGGGTGGGTTGCACCAACTTACGTTTACAGACCGATTAACGTTTAATATGGCGCCGGCAGGTGTCATTGCACTTGTCGATTCCATACATGCCGATTTTAACGAACACCGCTTACGATCACAGACGGTTTGCTGCACCCCACCCTTAATCATTAACTGCACTCCGGTAGATGTCGTGGTAAAACCTAAGTTTTTAACCCGCGTCCAAAACGAGAGGTATTATAAGTTTAACATACATAGTGTCTCTGTCTGTGGCAGGGGTGTTTCGACATTTAAGGGGATCCCATACGCCAATGACCTTCGATCTGAATCCCTTAGTTTTTTAATGTTTTTTGTAGCTTATTATATTAACAACAACGGCTTTAAGCAATATAGTATCTCATATTTACTTCAAAGTTCATTATTTTCGAGATATTTGGCATCAAAGTTGAACGATTTTAGGCCACCAGTTTGTGGCCATAACTTTTGTGTTAATCGGTTTAAAATGAAAACCCTGGACCAGTTTTTAGAGACGTCACAGACGAACCCAAATATGTAGATTTCGTATATATGTTAGATCTTTCACGTCAATAGAGATACGAAATAAGTGTTTTTTAAACAATGTTAAAAAAAAAATCATACAAAATTAAGTATTCATTTGTTTCAAAATCCGGTGTAGACCATGAGTGTTCGGATAATTTAGTTTAGTAACGTGTTTGTTTCCCCAGATATGAAGTTTACAACATGACTGCGACATTACTGCAGAGGGGCCGAGAAAATAGGGATTGCGATGGGATACGAAGCTAGCAATCCCGTTCTACATCGAGGTATGTATAGTGCTTTTCTCAAATATGCAATGAAATAAAAGCTTTTATTAATGGCTGCACGCCACAATGCTGGGCCACGAATTGATATTGATACAACCGTTTTGGTATGAAATTCCATTACGGATCTCTCGTCTCACCGCGCCCCTATATAAACGTGATAATAAAGAACACATTGTCAATATTTCATTGCATGTTTGAAATAAATAATATTATCATCGGCTCCACGAATGCCGTTGTTGACGTTCCCAACATTCTCCAGACAACAAATACAAATCGTTTATTTGCTGAATACAGAGTTTATAGGGGTGTACAACCGACAAAAAATACGTAATTTTCATTGAAATTTTTAAAACGTTAGGATAATCCCCAAGTTTCTTTGTAAGGCATCCTTGCACTTTGCATTTCCCCACTCAAGATTGCAGCAAAAACAACGCGTTCGTGCGTCCCCGGCGTCTTGTAACTCGAGGGGCTAAAGTTTAAATTGCTGAAGCAGTTGCGCGGATAAGTTGGCCGTTAAACTTGCCGTGGATGTGGACTATAGTTGAGAGGTTTAAAAGAAAGCCGTAGATCGCATATTATGATGCTCGGGCGTCAAATACATGCGACCAGAAATTCTTTGTTTTAGCGCCCTAGGTTAGTAATGTACTAATACTGCTTCAATATTTTATTTTATTTCACAAAGGATCGTACCGAAAATAAGGGTGATGCCTCACTTGCGGTAAAAATCTGTTTAAATTTTTTTCAACACTCGTAACGTACCTCTTATGATGTCGTTTTAGGCTCATAATCCTGGGTATTAAACATGCGTGTTTTATAACATTACGACACTCGTGTGTTATGGTTATATCCCGATTAAGTCACGTTGGCACCTTGCAAAAAGATGTACCTATGCATGAACACGGCGTATTCTTAAATTAACCGGGTTGTGCAGAGTGCACAGCTTTTTTTTTAATTCTCGGCAAATGGGTTCTTACTCGACTAAACAGATTAAATAAATAAATAAATATTAGGGGACAATCTTACACAAATTGACCTAGTCCCATAGTAAGCTCATTAAGACTTGCGTTATGGGTACTAGACGACGATATATATAATAGATATAAATACTTAAATACATAGAAAACTTCCATGACTCAGAAACAAATAAATATTCATGCTCATCACACAAATATTTGCCCTTACCGGGATTCGAACCCAGGACCTTCAGCTTCGTAGGCATAGGCAGCGTCACTCTATCTGTGATACCCATGTTGTAGAGGTGTCTGTTCAAGGTATTGTGTCCTGTTATTATTCCTACTATCTTGCGTAGTTGGTTTCTATGTGTCCTCAGTAGTGCTGTTGTGAGTTTGTTGTCGCGTTTTGACAGAATCTCTTTGGTCTGTCTGCATGTGTCTATCTCACCTACTATTTTTGTATATTTATCGAGTCAACTTTAACGCATTCCCGATTTTTTGTTTTTAACAACACACCTTCGTGGAGGTATTATTAAATTTTCTTCTTCTTGTTAGTGTTTTGCACTAAGAGCGGACTCGACTCAATTTTATTAATTAAATCCCGGGATTTATAAATGAACTACCTACTAAACTACTATTAAAAAAAACGCGTATTTAAGTAGATAAGTATATGTTTGATATTGATATGATACGAGTATTATACACGCGCAGTATTACAAGCGCAGTAAAACGCCTATATATGCGTGTTTCTTACAATATGCCTATAGACCGGGTCGTTCTACGACGTCAGCTACACTAAAATTTACGGAAAGTGTAATATCTTGCCTGGAGGATAAAAAGAAAGTTGCAGGAATTTTTGTAGACCTATCAAAAGCATTTGATACTGTGAGCCATGAGCTATTGTTAGCTAAACTGCAATCATATGGCATAAGAAACCCTATTTTAAAACCCATTTACAAAAAAATAAATGTGGCGTTCCATGCCTAAAGGGTCCTTATGGCCGTTTGCCAAGCAGTTCGTATAGCATTTCTAAGAAAGAAATATAATAATGTTCCTCGTGCTTCGACCAGATAAAAGTTTGTGCCTAAAGTAATTTATTGACGGTTAATCTCACATTAAGTTCTTTAGTCGCATTAAAGGAACCTCAATGGTGTACAGCCGTTTTGTCTCATGGCAGTTGACACCGCGTCAGTCTGTGTCAAACTAAGCGATGAATGCGAGTGATTACAAAATTGTTATCATTTGTGATGAAAATATAACTAGCCAATAAATTAGTGTTGTGAACAAGAAAGTTAAAGACTAGACGCTGAGTTGTAGTACATACCAGACTGGTAAGGTTTGTACAAGCTTTTATTTAACTTGCAATTGTATGCAACTATGTTTGTTCGGGTGGAATCTTGCACCTCAATTTTGAAGCAGATATTTTCAACCTGAGCTGAGCTGAAGTTTTGGGTTTAAGTAGGTAGGTATAGTTTGGATGACAAATTCAAAATTATGGGTCATTTCGCCGGTTAGCGACCACCTAATTTAATGTGCCGGTGGGCGACCACTTAAGCTGAGTTGGTGAACTGAAAGGATATTTTCTCGGTTTTTTAATAGATTTCTATTCTAAAACAACAAAAAAATGCATGTACAAGTAATTGTCTCAATAGGGTGTATAGAATTGATGTTATCTTCAATATAAAAAACCGATCGATGACCCACTGTGTATAGGAGCCTTCACGCGCGAATCGATATACTATATATACTATTCGAATCTTCCCAAGTGTTAGAGAGAGACAGCTAACTCGGCGTCTTGTGGTTTATTTATTTAATCGTATGGCATACATTATTTTGGCCTTTAATGTTGTCACTCTTTAGTACCACCCAGGGGACACGTGCAGGGTTGTGGTAGGTAGGAACCGAGAGAACCGAGCTGAACGACTGATGGGCAGTTTAGTTTCCATCTTTGAATTCGTGCCTTACTAACAAATACGTAAGTGGGAGAGAGACGAAATCTTTATTTTGGACAAGATTGTAAAGTCAGGTAATTACGAGGAGGTATGTACGATTTTACGCGATAAATACCTATGACCAACACAGTCGCGTCGGCTACGATCGATTCGATCTAATAATAGGTACTTTAAATAAACAACAAACATCGTTACATTAAGTATGTTTATCTATTCATCATTGTGTGGTTTCATCTTTTATCAGAATTTACCTAGGTATAAGTTGATGTACTAACCTATATCTAGTGGTAAATATCTGAGCCGTGTAGGATGGTGAAGTTACATTAATTCGTTTTGGAACTTCTAAGTAATTGTCATCCTACGTCAAAGGGTCGCCAACTCGCCACACGACCTGATTCGGCGGCGGAATTTATCAAAAAAAATAAATAAAGGGGCCATACATTTAAGGCCGAGCCGATCTGCGCATTTTATGGTCGGAGGACAATAAAAGTTATTCTTGACATTTGGAACTGACATACAGCACAAGTAGGAATAATAATAGATGTAGTTAAACATCTGACTCGAAATCTAGTATCGCGATATATTCAGAGCGTGAAGTATCATGCACCTAATCGTCTATCTTATGGTATTAATACTGCACATTTGCAGCAAGAAAGCAGTAGAAATGAATTCCGTCTGGAACGGTTCTGGATTTTTCTCCAAATATTGCGATAAATATCAGGCGTGAAGCAATCGTAATTATGACGTGATACACGAAAATCAAAACAGTGCATTGACTATTTAATGCATTTGAAGCAAAATCCAAAGAGTTTTTTTTATGTTATCACTAGTTTTCGCCCGCGAGCTCCTCTGCATGGACCCGCGATAAAAAATCTCCTATAATCCAGGCTATAAACTATCTTCGTGCAATATTTCATCCAAATAGGTTGAGCCGTTCAAGCGTAATTGAGTAACAAACAAAAAGCCAGACCCCGATATCCAAACTTTCGCATTCATAATATTAGTAGGATTAGTAAGATTATCGCGGATTTCAAACTTTTGGATGTTCCAGTACCCAACATCCTAAAGTTTGAAATCCACGAATATATTATGATAGTATCACAAATGACAGCGGTTTTCTCAATAATTAATCTACGAACGCCCAGGCCTCTCACAGACAGGCGCGGCCTGCGGTGGCGGTCAATAGTAAATTTTACAGCGAATGTCAAGTTTACTATTGACCGCCCGCGGCCAGGCCGACCCAGTGTGATGATTAAAAGAAGCACGTCACGTGTCAGTATTTACCTAATTTCGAAGCGACAAAATTAAAGGCCAAAATGTAATGTATGCCATACGATTAAATAAAGTAGCTCTGAATTCAAACATTGAGGTATTAATGGTAAAATATCAGGTAACAATTCAAAGTGCCAAGCCCGTTATCTCTAGCTCTGTGTAGTGACGGACTGATTGCTACCTAGGGGACCAATACCAAATTGTTTTTGCCATTGCCAAATATTTTTCAAAGCTTTATCTCTTTAGGAATAACGTCTAAATTCGAACTATTCGAATTTGCAAGAACAGCACAACAGCAGACGGCGGTGGCGACCAAGATATCAATTTGTTTTTGCCGTTAATAAATATTTTTCTAAGCTTTATCTCTTTAGGAATAACGCCCAAATTCGAACTATTCGAATTTGCAAGAACAGCACAACAGCAGACGGCGGTGGCGACCAAGATATCAATTTGTTTTTGTCGTTAATAAATATTTTTCTAAGCTTTATCTCTTTAGGAATAACGCCCAAATTCGAACTATTCGAATTTTCTCAATAGCAAAACGGTGAAGGATGCGTTGGTATTATTACAAATTTATTTGCAGAATATGCTATTGCAAAAAGTGTTTAACGGCTTAATACTCTTACGAATAGCGTTCAGTTTTGAATGAAGTCGAATTGGCTAGCAGCAAAAAGTGACCTCCTTCACATCTGACGTCACAAAACTCTGTCGCGTATTTAACAATTTTTCCCCATCCCAAAAAGTGCTCAGCGCCGCTAAAGAAGTTTTCACTTCAAAAATGAATTGGACATTCACGGGCGCGCCACGTTAGCTCAAATCTGAGCAACCACGGCCAAGTGACAGAGCTGTCACTTGGCCGTGGTTGCTCAGACAGTCACTCCCGTACATTTGATTCTGCGATAGATAGATGGACGTTGACGTTGATATTCCAACGTTGACTTTTTCGTTGGCGCGTCGTGCTGGTTTTCCATCCGTTTAGACGTTCAACGGGACGAGCCTATCTTCAAACGCCGCAGTTACGCGCCAAAATCGGTCCACGAATATCAAATTCGTGGACCGATTATGGCGCGCAGCTGCTCCATCCGGCTTGTTGAAGCCTCAACGCAGTCGAGCACCTCGCCAAGATGCTCGACCCTTCTTACAAACATAGTTTGGTTCTCATTATCATCATCATGCTGAGCCGGGTCCATTTCGTGACACTTCGTCGTGACGCCGTATATACTTTTAACTTTTATTTTCCATATGTGTTAGTGTGTATTAGCTGTCACGAATAAATGATTGATTTATGATTTATTAAAGTCTCTAATCGCTTATTTTTTTTATTTTTTCCAGTTTAATTTATAGCAACAAATACTGGTTTTCGATTCTGTATAAATAGTTTCATATTATTCTAGTTAGCCGTTTTAAATTAGAAACCAAACTACGTTCGTGTTTTGAGAGTGAACTTGCTTTCATCGTGCTAGGAACCCCTAAAGTTAAAACTTATTTCCAAAGTCAAAACAAAAGACAATCACAGTTCCTTTCTTTCCACGGTCGCTCCGAGGGCGTCCTTTCTGCCCCGCGAAACTCTTATCATTCAAATCGACACTTTTTCAAGATTCCCTCCCCTTTGCTTTTTAAAGGACAAAAGGTATTAGCTTTATGCTTCTCGTAAACAAGGCGAGATAAAACCCCTTCTTTTACGTAACTTTTTGTTTCAAAGCTGTTTAATTATGAGAATAAATTAAATTCTTGGTTTTTGAACGTGCACTACACATTGAAATCACACGACCATGCGAATCGTTGTACCAAATCGTCCTCCAATGTACCAAATTTTTACCATAAATAAGGTATGGTACAATTTTTCTGGGTAAGTACACTACACGCGCTTACTCGGCGATAATAGGTATTCGGATCACGAGGTCGCTGTATCCCTGACGTTTTTTACATACATAATCTGCTTTGCGTTGATTGAAAGCCGACGGGTAAAGGTAAACTGATTAACTGAACTCCTGAACGGGGCATGATCGTGAGTAATCATTTTATAGTAATGGCGGCATTCAATCTGGCTGTTTTCATGCTTTGAAACGAATAAAGAAACTATTAAAGAAGAATGTTACATTCAAAGAAAACAAGAAAAGAGTGAAGCTTAGTAGAGAAATGATTGTACGAAAAAGTATACAACAAGCATGTTTGGAATACATGGCCAATTCTTCTCTATGTGGTGCCGGTTAATTTAAGATATCCGCTGTATTGATCGATTGAGTTCAAGATACGGAGTGGAAGACTAATGTGAGTTAGGTCCAGGGTACGCGGTTCTACAATTTAGCCTGTGGATGAAGCATCCGTCTTATTCTGTTGGTTTGATGAGTGTACAGTAGTACCAGAAATATAAGTTACAACGATGTACCTGCGCAGAAAGCAGTTTATTTTTGGGTCTCGAACATTCTTCTTTTGAGCTACGTGACGTTTATTCCGTCATTGTGAACTGTCAATGGTTTGTCAAACTGTCAACCCTTTGCTCTGAGACAGATTAAGAATAGTTTAAGTGTAGTATGCACGCACATTAATTTTTTACTTTTTGTCTGCATACATTCAATTCAATAATATTGTTAAATATATATATTTTTTGAAATTTGAGTAATATTGTCAAACCTGTAAATAATCGGCTAGTATAGCCGCGTCGTCGGCGAGCTGGGGCATGCACCTGGGCCTCCACAGAAGGTTACCAATGTTACCATTACATAAGCATCGTTTCGCGCCAAAATGACAGTGGGATAGGCTTGGGGCCACATAATACTAAGTATACTATTCTATAATGTTAACATAGTGATTGGTTTTTTGGATTCGACATGGGGTGAACGACCTCAATCATTATGTTAGTATGGATATGCCCCGGGAATCCGGGCTTACCGTCAAGCAAGTGAACAAAACTCCGTACCTCCTCTCACGACGACGACCCACAACAACCTCCATCGGGCCGAACAGGTCTAAACCGCAGTACGAAAAGGGGCGCTGATGGTGCGCCATCCGACCCTGGGGTAAGTCGCCCATTCGCGGCACTCGAGGCTGACACTTGCGAATCCACTAGACGATCTATTGGCCAAATTCAAGTTAATTTTAATTATTTATGTTCTGTAGGTAAATACATTAATTTAGCGTTAGACTCGGTTGTTTAGTTTAGTTTTGATGCTGCGAGCCAGGGTTTAACATCGTTTTAGTTACACTGCGAAGTGCAATGTACGTCCCCAACCACGGCTATACTGAAGAACCAGCTTAAATTGAGACGCTATACAACTCATAGACACTAGTGAATATTTTAGCAAAAATAAAAGTAATGAATTTCCAACATAAACTTATTTTATATTTAATAAAATAAATTCCATGAACTAGTAAGAATAAAATAATTTCCCTTTGTGAGTAGCGGGGTAAGTATCGATATTTATTAGAATTAGTTCCCGCATAATGCTTATAAGGCGAGGACTAATAGGAATCCAGTTTTACATATAAATGTAAGATTTTGGACAGTCTTTTTCTCCTATTAGGTTCGAAAGTGCTCTCGATTCTGAGTAGAAAAAACCCCACCAAAATTATAAAAAAAAAGTCGAGAGTAACTTTCCGTAGAATGGCCCTTACCTACGTATATATTTTGTTACCTACCTACGGATTAGGAGAATAAAGAAAACTATAAATATGTATAATGAATATAACCTTGCCATCCGTTTATTTGCTGTTACACGTTACACTTCGAATCTAAAACATACTTAACTGTGTGCCTACTTATTTTATGGAAGAGATACCCCTTAGGCCAGTGACCAGTTCTGTCTGTATTTTGTGCTTCTGTCTTACATACATACATACGAGCCACGTAACTCTCTCTCTCTGAAGTTAGCCTCAGGTCGCCTCCCCCACACCCGTTGAAACCCTCTGAATACCACTGCGACACTGATGTACCGCCATCTTGTTTTGAGCGAAAGTCACGAAAATTGCGTGTTGGTTGTTTTTTATTTTTGTTGCCATATTCTCTATGACCTTTAGGCCCTTTTTGCACTGAAGTTTTTCTCCCGGTCTTATTGTTAAGGCTGGTTTTCCTCGGGAAGAACTTATGTGCCCCCCCCTGATCCTTAACCACTTCCGACAGTTTTTCTTCCGAGAAGAGGTGAGTATCGGATGGTGGAATGTCGTGTAGCATGTCACTCAAAACTTTGTTCGCGGGTTTGTAGGTTTCCCGACGAGCTTGGATAATTTCAGCCAAAACGCTGAAATTACTTTTTTTTGTATTTTATTAAATAAGCTTTTTACAAAGTTTCAAGTCTAGTACAAAAAATAACGTTTCTCCCATATAAACATTGCACCCCTATTTAACCCCCTTAGGGGTGGAATTTTATAAATCGCTGAAAGTGGAGCACCTTAGTTGCCATCCTCCGAAGTTTGGTAAGTGAGGCACTCCATTAATACAGTCTGCCCGTCGTGATTCCGGAGAGAAATATTTTGTCGATTGTACCGCTGACGCCGTCACAAGCCTCTTGTCACCAACAGTGCGGAACATCACGCATAATAGCTCTTTCCCGGGAACCGAATAATCCTTTTGCCTCGACAAAGGTTCATAAATCCGAAGATAATCTGAGATTCATTTATAAAAGGGATCTTGAATTAATTTTTAGAAATAAAGTTTGATATGCTTTAAAAGTTACACAAACAATTTTTTGTTACCCCAACTATTGTTTATACGGTACTTGAAAACTTGGTAAAATCAAAAGATATACAATTCTGCTGAAATCGATCCAGATAGACTATATTCGCCGGTAGCCTTTCCGTCCCTTTCTGTAGAAATCTATACTCCAAGTCATGGCAGTAGCATCCGGCTGTCTGACAAATACACGATGGTAGGTCAAGTACGTTGAAACCAAAAGCCCCATGCCCCAATGACCTTCCATCTGAATCCCTTAGTTTTCTATGTTTTTTGTAGCTTATTATATATTTACTTCAAAGTTCATTGTTTTCGATATATTTGGCATCAAAGTTGAACAATTTAAGGCCAAAAAACGGTTTTCTGGCCATAACTTTTGTGTTAGTTTAAAATGAAAACCCTAAACATGTTTTTAGAGACGTCAAAGACGAACCCAAATATGTAGATTTCGTATCACAAAATTGAGTGTAAAAGTAAGAAGTTTTTTCAAAAACCGGTCGACAAAAATGGAGATAAAAGATTGATGAACCGATAGCCGTTTGACTTATAATTCTATATGTAGAATAAAGCCGGTTGTTATTTGCGGTGCCGGGTTCAATCATCATAATGTAATGAAAAATACAAATGTCAAAAGTGCTAGATCCAAAGAATCGTATAATCTCACCGTACAAATAAAACTGTCCGCCGTCTGTAAACATCGGTATGCGCGTAAGCTTAACACGAGGCTGGTTACCTTCAAAACTTAAATAAATAGGTAGGTAGGTATGATTACTTATTGAACTTAATGGATTTAAACTGACTCACCCATTATGTTAGACATGTTGATCGGTAAGTAAAAACACTGCAAGAACGTTGGTGCGGCGCGAGAGCTATTTCGGATCGAAGAACGTCGAAAGCAAACGGAGGAGACCGGTTACAAGTCACAGGAATACTGCACGAGAGATGGAAAACTATATAAAAAGAGAACAAACCGTGCATACCACGACCTGGCAGACCCAGCGTCAGAGTGGACAGTATGCGTTCCGAAAGAAGACAGGGAACAAGTAATTAGATTTTCCCTTTCTACCCTCACATAGTGATTGTTTATATTTAGTCAAGGTTAGGTGTCGCAATTTATGGAAGGAGTACTTTGATGAAAGATCCCGAGACAAAGGTATTTGGTATAAGACCTAAGCGTGTGCCGACCCGTTATCGATTTGCGTATTAATTGTGTTGTCAGTTAATGCTAGGCTAATGTTAGGTCCCTCAATCTCCATCCTCGGAAGCTCTGGCGACCTCACTCAGCATCATGAGCTGGGAAGTCATGAGCCAATTTTCAGGGTCCCGGTAATTATTAAGTTTATATATTTCGTTTATTAAATAAATAAATAAATAAGTATGAACTTATAGAGCAATTAAAAGGGTGTCATTAAGGCTGAGATATTGTTAACAATCGGGTACTTCTCCGGGTGGCTCCATGCAAGATGACACTCCGCTGAGCCCTATCCATCTCTTTGCGATGTTTTCCGCAGATTACTCACTTGTCCTGGTACCGCGCTATGGGGTCATTGTAGATGTCGCTCATGTCGATCCCCTTGCTCTTGCGCACATATTCGGGGTGCTCGTGCACCAGCAGCCAGCCGATGTGTGAGAAGAAGAAGCCGCGGCTGGCGTTGCATGGATCCCCGTCCGTGTCCGAGTACTTGTGGTGGGTGCGATGGAAGCGCCTTCCGGTACGTGGTCGCCACTCGAGAACCTTTCCGCCCCAACGCAGCAACATAGGCAATACTGAGATTTTATTTGTGCAATTTCACATTCTTTATTATATACTGGGTTTTCAAGGAATCGTACTGATGGGTAAATCGGAGCTGTCGTTTTCTGCAAAGACAATTACTAAATCACAGTCGTCAATGAAAGCTTGTGCCAAAACTGTTTTTTTTTTACGGGAACATTAAATATATTTAAAGAAAAAACTCAAAAATATATGCACAAGCTCTCTTTATGGTACAGTTCCGTATATAATAGTTGGGAATAGATCCTTTGGGGCATGATACTAATGTCTAAATACTGTTATTTGATAGCCTTTATCCGTTCAACGTATCTTTACGATTTACGTACCTATTCAATAATTTGCATCGAATAATGTTTAGGTTACAGGTGGTGTGTAATAAAATAAATAAGACTAATAAGATACCGTTATTACCAATTACGTCGTCGTTGAAACAACCGTCGCATCACGAATTACAATTTAGATATATATCGACCAACAAGTAACGCAAGATCGCATCTCGCTGATTACGTCGTTATAAACTCAACCTTATTGCATGTGACATAAGCTGTTTATTTGAATTATATTTGTTGCTGCAATCACCCGTCAACTAGTGGTCCAAAATGCGCAGTTTTGCTCAATCGATAAACTGCCCGCGACTTGTCCCCCACTCGTGTACCTACCCCTGGTCATGCCCCGGGGTGACAATATCGTAAAGTTTTAATTCCCCGCTAAAATTGCAAACTGCACTACGTGCGGTTCTTATCTGCAATTTGCAACCATAAAATGCACCGGTTGCAGTTTTCGAACAGGTAAAGTTTTTATGGTAGCTGAATGGGTTAGCAACATAATTATTATTATTAGTTTTTTCGCTGGAATAGAAAGAGCATTTTTACGTTATTTCAACTTTATATTTGAGGCCGCTTGTAATATGCGTGCGTCGGCCATTTTAAAGTATAATCCTTCATTTTTATTCAATAGGTTTTTGTATGTGTAAGGTCAGGATGCTATACGTATAGAATTCTTCTTCAACATTGTCTGGCTTGTACAATTGGATGTATCTAATATATTCTTTTTTACTTCTTAAATATAATAACATGAATAATAGTAATATTCCCAATATGCGGTCTCGCTCCCGTATCGGCCTTACGAGTCACGTGAGTAAGTGCAGCACCTCTAGCATCTTCCCATAGATGTAAAGGGCCAATGATGATGATGGGTAATATGTATAACTTTCGATCACGCGCAAGAATGGTTATTCCACACCACTAAACTGGCAATATTGCAGTATTGGTAATTTTTGGCGTGTCCGATCTTCTCTCGCTCCCGCTTACGCATGTAGCGCACCGCTCCCGCTCAAAGTCGTCACCGAACCCTAAGGGCGGCTACATGCAGTTTAATTTCCGAACGGGCTTGTCCATATATTAAGTCGTCGTTTTTTGACCCCCTCCCCTTAACATCATCCTGTTAATTACTTGAATGGACCCTCCCCGCCTACTCCGTCGGACATGATAGGGATATAGATACCATAACTATGTACTACTAATTAAATTTTTTATTTAATTAAAACGGCTGAACGGATTAAGATAAATTTTAGTATAAAATACAGCACTTAGAGCCTGGATTAACATATATAATTCTTTATCCCGGTCCAACAAAAGGGATCCCTGGGGAGGTTATGAAATCAGTGGCATTTGCAGTTTCTATTATGTTAGGAACCATTAATTCCAGTCTTATTAAGTTATAAACAAAACGCCGAAGCTTTTGTTGCGGAAATTCGTAAATTTTCCATAGAGTTTTCTCGTTTATCGACTACTGATATACATATTTTGCTTAATAGAGCTTTTTGTCTCAACTGGTTGCCATGTAAGAGTAAAAAATTCCTTAGAGATAATTTGAATTGTTTTATATTTGTACTCTTTGTTCGGTATCGCGGGAAACTGTCGTATCTATATTAACTTTTCTACTTGACATCCCGCGAGGGAGAATCCAAATAACCGCCGCGGAATGACGTCGACACTTATTATTTTAGATGAAGTGAGAAATTCCAATTTTGAAATGCATAAATTATTATTATATCTCTTATTTTAGATAAATGTATTCCTTAGTAATGGTTAGTTAGTAATGTTAGTATAACATTACGGTCAATCGAAGACAAGTTAGGTACACCAGTCGCATTGTGTCTATACAACTCGATGGCATTGGCTTGCTTATTTTAGGACATAGTCGTCTAATTAAGAGAATTATTACTTGATAAATGCTAATACTATTCAATAGAGGAGTTCATATGTGATGATCAATTGAAATAGTACCTATTTAGTATCTTTTGTTTACATCCTTTGCAACCGGCGCGCCCGGACTTAGCGTATTCCGCTTGATAAGGTAGTTCTGCCATTTTTGGTTAATTATTAGTTTAGTTTATATTCCTATTTTTTTAAACTCAAAGGACAAGACAAGACAAAAGGACGACGACAGGAAAATCCAGATTTTTTGAACGTATACATCAGTGGCGGCAGGTGAGAACTTTGACTGGTTAACCCGGAGCAACAAAGGGCTGTTTTTGATGATTAACGAGATTAGTCATTAATTGCAAGAAACTTTAGGCAAGCCGGTGGTAATCGGCTTGTATGGGCACTCCGCCACTGAAAAAAATACATATTTATGAACTCGACACAGTCCATGACCATATAAGGCCTCTCACAGACTGGAGCGGCCTGCGGTGGCGGTCAATAGTAAATTTGACAGCTAATGCCAAGTTTAATATTGTCCGCCGCGGCCAGGCCGCGCCAGTGTGATGTGGGCTCCAAGGTCAGTAAAAATCCGTCATATTTCCTAAAATCCAAAATAATGCAAGGTGGTATACTGCCGTGCAGAACCTAAAGTGCAGTAACGGGCTATTTTTCGTTTTTTACTTTTTTGGTGATCTGTGTGTATTCCAAGATTATTATAAGTGAGAGATGTCAAATGTCAAACCACCAGTTTGAAGTAGGTATATCGGGGCTGTCTTAAAGACAAAGTCTACTCAAAACCCATAGCAACATTGGACGAGCTTCGCCAAAAAATCACACAAGCTGCGGATCATATCAATGGTAGAAGATATGCACGACGGATAAAACGATCATTTCTAAGGCGATGTCATGTCTGTATTAATGCCGGTGGCAGGCAATTTGAACATTTACTGTAGTATTAATAATGTAGTAAATGAATTTAAAAAAATGAAAAAAAATTGTACCATTTCTTTGCATTTATTCAACATTTTTCAACAACAAAATTCCTTTTTTGGGTACAGTAAAAGTGATTACCGCCAACATTAAATAATGTCGATTCTTGTTTAAAAATTCGTTGTTTTTTGTTGTGACTAGGTTTCCCAAAGTATTATACCATTTTGGAATCTTGGTTAGTTGCGTCAACTTTTGAAAATAATTGCCATAGTGGTGTCAATACTATTTTTTTACACCATGATGATTAAAAGTGGACTGTAAGAAAAAATCTTTCTAAATTGTAGGGCCAAAATGAATTTTGATTATTTTTTGTGTAAAAACTACATGTATTTTGGTATTTTTAAGAACTGTGTTAGATAGCAGGGCTACTTTAGTTTCCAAAAACAAAAAAAAACAGTAATATTTGAATATTTGTAGACATGGTCGTTAAAAATACCATTAGGGATGTCGATTTTCGATGAATTTCATTTTTTTTCTGTAATTTCTAAAATAATTGAGATATATTTTTTTCCTTATTTTTTCTCGACTAATCATAAGCAGCTCCATCCTCTGGTGCCGGCTTATCGTTGAGTTTTGGGACACGTTGTATACTATGGACTTTGCCATTCAAAAATGTTTTGATACCAGAAATAAATTACCTTGAATGACGACTCGTCTTTCTGTCATCTCTTTCTATTTTTGTGATGTGTTGCTATAACTTGAAACACAAATAATTACATTTTTATAAAGACGTGCTCTACGCTATTACTGTTACATTTCATTTTGTTATAATTTCACAAAATTAAATGCAAAAGAAAATTAATTTACTGAAACAAAAATGTATTGACTTTTCTATATATATCACTCCAAAAATACCAACGCAGTCAAAATCCTAACTTTGACGGTATGCTTGTACTGCTCGTTATGGCAATACTAATGAAAAAATATGGCTGATGTCAAAACAGATTTTACCATATCAAAAGTTTATTTCGTGCAATAAACCCTTTGCTACGATTTGGAATACCTATTACGGCGGCTAGCCGACTCCAGAGGTGGGCGATCAAGCTTTCAGCTTACGATTTCGACATTGAGTACATAAATACAGATAAAAATACTGCGGATGCCCTATCGCGTTTAATTAAATCCCATAAGGATGAGTCGATCAGCACGGAGGAAGAATTGCCGGAGCAGACGTACTTGCACTTTGCCTCAGAAGCCCTCTTGTTAGACTATAAAGTTTTAAGGAAACAGACGGCAACAGACCCAATTTTGAGTAGGGTATTGAGTTATGTCGCGGATGAGTGGCCTAATGATGTAGACATAAAGGAGCTTAAGCCATATTTTAACAGACAAAAAGAAATATATACAGAGCTGGGTTGTGTGATGTGGGGACACAGGGTAGTTATTCCCGCATCTTGTCGATCAAGGGTAATAAACGAATTGCACGACGCCCACATGGGCGTTGTCAAAACAAAGGCTTTAGCACGAAGTTATGTATGGTGGCCCGGCGTGGACGAGGCGGTGGAGGCCCGACACAGACACACGCACAAAACTTTGAAAACAAACAAACGCTTCACGACGCAGGACGTTAGGAAATAAATGTTTGATGTACATCAATGTTTTTATTGTATTTTTTTTTATTATGTCGACGTTTAAAGTGGCTATAAGCCCTGGATGTAAGAAATAAAATAGTTTTTAAGTGCACACCCCATGAATGTGCTTCTTAAGGTATAGGAGGAACCTTGCGTTTTATGTATTTTATTTGTACATTATGTTTATTTGAACCCGACCATCGCTTCGAGGCACAAGCTTCGTACAGTCCCTGAAGATCTTTCTGATTTTCACTTTCCGTTCGTGAAATCTATCACGGCTCAGAGGGCGCCACTTACTATACTTTGTAAGTAAGTATCTATAGACTTTCATCCATTCGCCCAAGCCCAATTTTACCAAGGATTTGACCTCAGATTGTACGAAATTATCTTGGGTTAAACTCTGTTCGTTCGTGACACCAAGGACATTAGTAAGAGAGCGCCCTCTAGCCACATTTGTATATTATTTTTTTGTATTTACGACTTCTTCTTCGTGACGTTCCTTCATGTTCTCGTTTTTATTTTCTTTCCATGACCCACTTGCACCGAAGGTCATAGGTGGCGAGTTACAGGAACGCCTGATCCCCGTCCCGTACAGCAAGACTTCGACCGACCAGGCTGTAAGATATATAATAATGGCGACGCTATTTCACTCACATCTCGTTTTTGTTCGGTTTTACTTACGTTTATTATATGTTATCTAATACTCTGTCTATACTACCACTTTTCTGTCCAACTGTCTCTTAACGCTGACCTTTATGTTTTGCCAGTTTTTTGTTAAGCTGACGCGATCGGTCATAGTCTATCCAAAGCAGATATATAATGATCTAGTAAAACTATTACGTATAGGCCGCCTGGTAATTAATAGATTCTAAAATGTCAATTTCTCGCGCCATTTCGCGACGACACCAAAGTGAGCGAGATAGCGCGAGAAATATGCCATTTTAGAATCTATTAAGTATTTATTGGCGCGGCTTATACGAGGTTAACCGATCGCGGCAGTTAAGTTGACACTGGAGCCCTGGCGTAAACGAAAGGTCAGTGGCGCATGCTTGTCGCATTCATGCATGTATCCAAATGCATGTTATTGTGATCCATTTTGACATTGCCATTACACCTCTAGAATTGTCGTGAAAGATTCTAAGCATTTTAATAATCTCAATGTTGTTTGTGCCGATATCAATTCTTCGAGATTTAGGAGTAGGGAACTAATAGATTCTTTTAAGTACAGTATTTCTATTGTATAAAATATTTATATCTTTACATTTTATTGTAAGTAAATTTATCGTACAATATAGCCAATATATATGTATGTAAATTGATTAGTATTTCTTAGGTAATTTAAAATAATAAGTAAAATTTTCGCGGAATCTTTATCACGTCATAGTTGGTCATCGCTTCATTTAGCTTTTATAAGCCGTTGGCATTCTGTCTCTTCTAGCAACTATCCAAAATCATTAATAAATAGCATACCGGCTAGGCAAAGTTTTGAAGTATGGTTATTGTATGGTAAACCGTTATCTGGGGACTGATTTTTGACTTTCGAGCGCTCGACTCTTTCACTCGAAAACTGACAAAAAATATGAAATGCTATTTTGAAATAGCGATAGAAAATTTAAAAACGAGTGGTATTGACCACTCGTATTAAATTCTATTGGTAGAAAGTAAGTGCCTGCCATTTTGACACTACAAACGTATTTACTTTTATTTGATTTTCGAGCGCTCGAAAGTCAAAAATCGGTCCCCTGGTCCTTTTTATGAATCAATGTGCCAATCTCGTAAATGTTTTAAAAGTAAATTGAGGTGGTGTATTAAGAATGAAAATAAAATTAAAATGGATATAATAGCTAAACAGCATGAAAAAAAGGATTTTAAAGCATTTTGGAAATGTACTCGAAATTTAAATTCTAAACCTAGTTTACCTACCTGTGTGGACGGTGTCAGTGACCCTAAAAGTGTTGCTAATCTTTTCATGAAACAATTTAAAGTTCAGGCCTTGCCTATACCTAAAACTGTGAGTCCGTCGCCGGGTGCGGGGCAGCGGGAGGGGGTGCTCGATGCTGGGCAACGTTGCAGCGACTCGCCGCCGGTTTATTTCTCGGCACGAAACGTTTTTCATATTATAAAGCACATGAGCCGAGGCAAGTCGCCGGGACATGACGGGCTCAGCATCGAGCATTTCCAACATGCTGGCGCGCATTTGCCGCGAGTACTATGCATGCTTTATAACCTGTGCATTCGCCATACCTACTTGCCTCCCGACCTGATGCGCACACTAGTGGTTCCTATTATTAAAAACAAAACCGGTGACGTATCTGATAGGAATAACTATAGGCCAATTTCGCTGGCTACAGTAACAGCTAAGGTGTTAGACGGTCTTCTGGACGGCCAGTTGGGTAAACATTTACATCTGCACGACGCACAATTCGGGTTTCGAACCGGCCTCTCGACGGAAAGTGCAATTTTTACCCTAAAGGAGACCGTCAGGTACTACACACAAAGAAAAACTCCAGTTTATAGCTGTTTTTTGGATTTGTCGAGGGCGTTCGACTTGGTTTCATATGAAATTCTTTGGAATAAGTTGGAGACCACTGGCATGCCTAGAGAGCTGGTAGACTTGTTTAGCCACTGGTATGCGCATCAGGATAATTGTGTAAAATGGGCGGGTTCAGTGTCGGACACATACCGGCTAGAATGTGGTGTGAGGCAAGGAGGCCTGACGTCGCCGAAGCTTTTCTGCCTGTATGTGAACGAGCTGATTGTCGGACTCAGCAACATGCATGCGGGATGTTCGATAGATGGCACAAGAAGCTATCCTAATCCTATCTTTAGCTTGCGTCACGCGGACCAAAATGTAACTAAAATAAAAACTATATTTTTAGCAAAAAAAAAAAATATGGAAAATTCATCGAAATGGACAATTAGATAGTCTAGTTTCTACGTTTTTATGTTCCGAATAACCCCTTTTTTTACTCGTATGTGTAGATAATAAGACTATAGATAAAAAATTATCCATAGGCAAATGTTTCCGAATGTATATCCATTGCATCTTCTTTCTTTCTATATAAAAAAAAATACATACAATAGGCAGAAAATTATTTTGTTATTTTGATTACGAAGCGCCGTCTATTATTTAATATCTCGACAATTAGGTATTCAGTCTGTATACCTACAAAACTGCTCTTTCTTTTTAATTTATAAATGAACGTCCGCGTGGAACTCGTTTATATCGTAGCACCATACAAACTTTCACTCCGGGGATGGTTTTCGGGATAGAAACTATCCTATGTCCTTCCCCGGGATCCAAACTATCTTCATACCAAATTTCATCTCAATCGGTTCAGCGGTTTAAGCGTGAAGAGGTAACAGGCAGACAGACAGACAGACAGACAGACACACTTTCACATTTATAATATTAGTATGGATTAGTATGAAATGAAATGAAATGAAATGAAATGAAATGAAATGAAATGAAATGATGTTTATTGCAGAAAATGGGTACATACAGGTGCAACAAATCCGGAATTTTGTGGTGAGGTGGCATGTACCTATTCTATGCACTTTCGATACACAACTCTAGTAAGTCTCATCATAATACAATAAGGTCTGCTACAATTTCGAAAATTCAACAATTCAATAACCTTATTAATGACAGAGCTGTTTTATCGACTGGACATACTGGCTGATTGTCCAGTAAGGCCGTTCGCACATGGAGCTACTCAAAACTGACGGAACTAATCAGTTATTATAATTACAAACCAGTAAGAAACTGTACCTCGCACACGACGCTACTCAAGTTGCAAGGTTTCAGTCAGTTCTGTTATATTTCTGCTCAAAGCTAAAAGCTAAAGGTTAACTAAAAAAAAAAAAAATTTTTTTTATCTATTTTGCCGCCGCATTCTGAAATTCTGTAAATATTTACAATGCCACATCAGCACATACGTCATCCCTATTCTGTACATCCTACCATTTAAGTAAGCTCCTATGTACAGATCTACTACAAAACATCATTCACGGGACAGGTGAAATTATTTGACAGTGAAAAACTTTTCTCATTTTATCTGTAACGTGTTTTGCCCATTTGCCTTCCAGTATAAGTGCATATCCCATATCAGCATGAAATTCCTTGGCAATATTAAATGAATTCATAAAAGGCTGGGCTTGATTGTGGGCAATTTAGACGTGTAACATATTTTTTATTAGCTTTGTCTCGAATTACTACTACCACTGGAACTCGATCGAGTTAAAGTACTACTAACATTACCAACGAGTTAAACTTTCTTGAAACTACTTAAAACCCCTCATTCAAATTTATCTATACTATTTGTTTACCCCAGGGGGGCTAGCACACCTGACAACGCGCCGCGACTCGAGTCGAGAAAGATCTACCCTCCTCTTTCTAATTTGCACGGTGCGAGTGAGACAGGAGACGCTCAGTCGCGCGCGAAGCGACTTGTCAGCAAGTTGTGCTAGACGTACTGGTCCATGCAGGCGAAGTCGCGGGCGGAAGCTAGTATAAAATAATTTTAAAAGCCCGATCCAAACCAAAATCTTATTGCATGCCAAGAATATGAATCTGAATCTGAATCAATATGATAAAAAAATGTTTTCATTTAGAAGCAGAGCACAGGGAAATATGTCATCTCGCTCATATTTGGAGCAGCCCAACTCGGAGAATACCTTAAAGAAAACCGCAGCCATTATAACAGCACTACTTGCTCTGTTGGTTGGTACGGACTCGCAAGGGGCTGAAAGCCATTGTACTGTGTTGCGTTAAATTAAACTGCCATACAAAGTTGTCAAACGGGTGAAAGTGACGGTACCAAGATGTTCAGCTACTAATGAGTTCTATTGTAATTACCTACCTTATGTGCTGTTATCTCGTAATTGATTGAACGAGCGACTGAAACGAAAGAAATTCTCCGTTTCGCCTGGGCCAAAATTCTTTCATATGTTCGGATGTCCAGATATCCGGTTGTTCTCATACAGGTCGCATTTCTCAACCGATTCTCGTTAAATCTTGTGTTCAGGTACAAAAATTATTTAAAAAAAATTGAAGATTCACTTTTTTGTTTTTTTTATACAGGCTCGCGAGTTTTTCAGCTCACAGAGCCACTAACCTAGTGAATAATTGAGCGCTTACAAGCGTGATGCTTAAATCTGCATGAATCCTGCTGATGACCGGTGTAGCCACAGACCTCGCAGACCGGCGCGCGGCCGCCGGCGCCGGCAGCCGGCGCGGCCGCGTCGCGCGCCCCGTGCTACTTCAACCGTTGACAATGACATTTGTACTCACCATAACCGTTGGTATCCGTGACGCCTCGCATGGTGCGGGTCCCTGCAACAGAGACAGTGTGAGACGGGCACTAACTGGATTACGAAGGTCGCGTCGCAGTTACGAGTCACATGGCCGACGTAAACAAACCAACCTGATGCGTGCGAATGCCGCGAGCGTGGCTCGCGCCGAATGAGCTTCTAGTCACGCGTGTATCATGCCGCGCTACAGGCTACTGTTTTAAGAAATATTTAAATATTTAATTTTCAGCAGCCGCCATCTTTGTAGCTCTTACCTTATCACCTCATTAAAGTGGTGACATAAACGCTTTTAATTATTTAATTACGAAGCCCTACAGTAATCCGGCAAGCTTCAAACGTCCGAATTTGCTGAAATACATTTGGGACGTCACTATACAGAGAAAGAATATAATGGAAAAATAAACCATCTTCGTCTGTAGAATCAACGGCCATTGAAAAAATTCCCATACCTGCTGTTTTCCAATTTGCTCGAAATATCGGTGTTGAAAGACATTTTTCTTGTGTTATTTAACGGTTTTAAATATCACTGAACACACACGCTTCAATTAATACTGCTGTCACCACAAATTGACGATTTAAATCACGACACAACTAGACAGTTTAAAGTCGACCTGAGAATTCGGGTTCAAACCCGCGGCCGCGTCCAGCCGAATTATGTTTTTGTAATTTATTCGATGTTTGGATTTTGGATGTTCACTCTTAGTGCAAAACACAAACAAGAAGAAGAAAATTAAATAATATATCCACAGGTGTGTTGTTAAAAACAAAAAATCGGGAATGCGTTAAAGTTGACTCGATAAATATACAAAAATAATAGGTGGGAAAACTCAATAACATTGTACTTAACAGTTTTTCGATCAGGTCACGTGACATCTTACGGTGTCACCCTAAAAATGAATTTGGCGCAAATTTATAAACAATTATCAATTAGGTACCTACTATAAAAACCAGGGTACATAATAAACAGCGGACGGCGGCGGCGAACAAAATACCAATTTGTTTTTGCCATTGCCAAATATTTTTCAAAGCTTTATCTCTTTAGGAATAACGTCCAAATTCAAACTATTCGAATTCGCAAGAACAGCGGACGGCGGCAGTGAACAAAATACCAATTTGTTTTTGCCGTTGCCAAATATTTTTCAAAGCTCTTCCGTAATAACGTCCAAATTCGAGTTATTCGAATTTGCTCAATAGCAAAACGGTGAAGGACGCGTGGACAAAATTAGAAATTCATTTCTTAAATGTTTATGTAACCACTTACCTTGGGTGCAGCACCGAGGATTCTCTCCTCCAGGATGGTGGAGATTTCGGCAGCCCGCTGCGTGCATGAGACATGGAGCTTGCGCGCCGCCACGGACACGGCGGGGATGGCGACCTTCGATACCTGCCGCAACCATAACCAAATCGTCAACTAATAATTCACTTTAAAAAACTTTATAACACTACAATAAGGGTTAAGATCAAGCAGTATAACGTTCCACTAATTAGATAACCACTATCCATTGACATTTCCAATGGAATACCGCCGTCCTGCAGTATCGCCCTCTGTTACATAACACGAATCATATGCGAAAATTAACGTCATACTAAACATAAATTGTGATTGATTTTAAGCGATATCACTACACTGAATTAGTATAGTCGCAATTCCACTGAAATAACTAGCACCAAGTGGCTATTTATATGATTTGGAAAAGCAGATTTTATGTGATGCCTAGATAAAACGTTGGTTTACCTGCCTCCACAGGGCATTACGAGTATAAATTGAAGATAGTACCGTAATGCACTTTTAATGTTCTGAAACTATCTTAAGACGACGACGACTTAATTCCTTTTGCAATCATTCCCCTTCCCTGAGTAATTACACCGCGCGGTCCGTGGATATTTACCGGCACTACTTTTAATAAAACTCGAAGATGATTTCATGTGGGCCACTACTTGGGGATCAGATTCAGTCTCAATCTCTGTCACTTGGACAGCACTGTTGTTATTGTTCTCGTATTGTCTTTCACTAGGCACGAAATGTAACAAGCGATGATGCGCCAGGCCGCAGTTATCAATATCGCACACGGGTGCCGGGCACATCTGTCTATCGTGATGAGATGACGTAATAAGCACTTATAACATAGTCCAATAAAGACAATTTCGGACTTTTCAGAAGCTAGTTAGTTTATCGTTTTTTTGATGTCTGAAATTTTGTCGGATTTAGTCGCTGGGTAACTATTTAATTGATAATATATCCGCTACACATTAAAAATAAGCTATTACTTGTAAATTATTTACAAATTTGACTTTTTTTCCATACGAGTTGTCAAAGCTTAGAAAAATATTTACCAACGGCAAAAACAAATTGATATTTTGGTCGCCACCGCCGTCTGCTGTTCTTGCAAATTCGAATAGTTCCAATTTAGACGTTATTCCTAAAGAGATAAAGCTTTGAAAAATATTTGGCAATGGTAAAAACAAACTGGTATTGTGTTTGCCGCCGCCCGTCGGCGCGCCGATGGGCGAGCCGGCGGCCCGTCGCACCCAACGCGCCCGCGGCCCGTTTGCCTAAATAATTGATAATTGTTTATAAATTTGCGTCAAATTCATTTTTAGGGTGACACCGTAAGATGTCACGTGACCTGATCGAAAAACTGTTACAATGTTATTGAGTTTTCACTTCTGCCGGCACTCCCGGAGTGCAACCCGGTCTTTTTTTTTATGTTTGTTACCTCAGAACTCCGTCATTGATGAGCCGATACGTAAATATTTTTTTTTGTTTGTAAGTACATATATGCTTCCAGGTGGGTCCCATTTTTTTTTAATTCAGTTGGATGATAGGATCCATGAGGAATTGAGGGAACTCCTCAATTATATTAGGCACGCGTGTAGTGATTTCGGTATTTTCTATTATATCTCGTGTATTTACACCCGGAAACCATAAATTTGTTGGAGTGGAATTGATGATGAAGACCACAGATGACTTATGGGATTCCTCAATTATTTACTTAAAAGTACAAAAGTACGTCACAGATTCTGATAAGATTCCGTTGAAATAGCAACTAATGAAGTCCCAAAGGTGATCCTTGTGGAATCGACGGAAATCCTCAAATATTATCGGCCCACATACAGCGATTGGGTTTTTTTCTCTAATAATCAACGCATTGGCTTTCGTAAATCAGTTCATGTGTTAAATTGGAAAAGAAATGTTCTCGTGGCTTGGTGGAGTACTAAATTTGAAGTCGGTTAAAACTTTGTTTTTAAAGTAAATTAATGTCTTATTAGCATACATCGGGGTTTTCGGAGCGGGAATGATTTGAGAAAGAGTAGAGATAAACAGATATGTTAGTCTAAGAAAATATCTTATTATGCCTAATGAATAACTACCTCTCTGTGAGTTGTATACAATCTGTGACAAAGTTTTATTTTAATTTCCGTAAAAGTCTTATAACTTATAAGGTAACAATTAAAATCACTTTAATTAATTACCTGCTGTAAATTGAATAGTTGACACGATTTTCAGAATAAACTATTAATATTTTTTCTATTTTTGGGACAGTTAATCTACGGCGTCTTGCTGTAAATATCCATTTCAAGGAGCTAAATGATCTTTCCACGTCGACAGTTGTAATTTTAATTTTTTTGTAGGAATCAATTGATGCACGAGAAGTTTGAGATTGAAGTTCTATTTCTTTGCCTTGTACCAACTCATTTATAATTTTTAGTGTGCTATAGCCAGAATTCTTCTTTAACACCAACTTCAGTTTATCATAAATCTGTTTTCCTTTTACGCTCATGTTTAATTTGGAAACATCTCTATAGGTTTCATGAACTATTTTTAAACTATCGCTGATGGACAGCTTCGCATCCTGTAGTTTTTTAATAGCATTTGGGATAGTCATCAAATGATTTGCTATGAAATTTAAGTCGCTTTTTATATTTGCATTTCTAAACGCTCTTTTTGCCTTTCTAATACTCTGGGCTTCGGTGGGACTGAATGTATTTAGAACACGTTTCACTTCATCGTAATGTTTGCTGTAATACGTTGCAGCTTCTATCCAGGTTCCCCACCGAATAATTGTTGGTCGAGGTGGTAAAGGCACTCCGGGGAGCATTTCTTTAAACTTTTGTATTCTTTTAGGAGATTTCAAAAATGTCTTCTTAACATTTGCGATTAAATCATTCACATCTGGATAAAGTTTTCTTACTAGTTCAGCCACTCTATTTAAACCATGAGCCAAACATGTGACGTGCAAAAGATTGGGAAAAATACATTTTAAATTTCTTCCAGTCTTTAGCATGTAGCCCACACCGTCAGTTAAAAGTAAAAGTACTTTATTGTGATTATTATGGTTAGCACCCCATAATTCATCAAGAGCACTTGTGACCGTATTGGATATTGATACATTGTTCGTGCTGTCTAACCGTTTACTAAAGCCGGCTGTACACATTGGGCCAACGTTGGCGCGTGAGCAGGATGCAGCTATGCAAACGCATGAGAACGATATAAAGCCCTCTTCCTCTAACGTATAGCTGCATCTGCTCATGCGCCAACGTTGGCCCAATGTGTACAGCGGCCATTAAAACAATACATAGGATCAAATATTGGCACGGATCCGTGTTTTAGTATACATCGTCGTGGTGGTACTGTTTAGGTTTACTACCGAAAATAACAGACTAGGTAGGTACACCTAAATTGTCTCCATATTCACATATCAAAACATCACTAAAATCTTGCTAAAATAAAATCTACCCAGCTCACTTACCACTTATTGGAACAATAGGGAAAACAATGTTCAATCCAAGTCGTGACTAACTTCATAACTCGGGGCTCTTTGCATTCCGAACAAAGTTAAAGCAACGCGAAGTTGGCTGCACTTTATATTACGTGACGTTACTTAATACTCCTATCTAACTTTGACGGATCATTCTGAAATGAATCCTACGACAATTTGCATAGAGTTTGTATTCATTTAAAAAAAATATTGGAGTTGTACCGTTTTTGTTTTGAACGTAGTTTACAAAGTTATTGGCAAAGGTAGCGTTGTGAAATAGCGCGGCTGAGTCACGCGCGTATTTAGCCGCGCGGCGAGCGAACAGCCCCTTCGGATACCGGCTACACGATATTAAAATATTCAATTAAATACGTGGTAAATTGTAGCTGGTTCATGTAGTAATATTTGTAGACATTCAGGACATATAAGGGGGTAATAGGATGATGAAAAACTTATAGCCCGTGGCTGCTACTGATTGGAGAGAATATACATATATGGAATTTTATATTTATTTTCAATCTGTCTCTTGATAGGTACCGCATTGCAGCTTAGATACTTATAGAAATCCCAGTAGGGATAATTAGGCAAAGAAAAGCATTCTAAAGGTTTTTACGGAGGTTGTTACATATTTTATAGTAAACTAGCTACTGCCCGCGACTCTGTCCGCGTGGAACTCGTTTATATATTGCAAACTTTCACCCCCCATTGCTTAGGGTATGATTTCTGGGATAGAAACTATCCTAGGTAGACGAACTCAGGACTAGTCAGGACCGCCGCTTGACCACTAGGCTAGGCACCTTTATACTTCATAAAGGTATAAAGGTAAATTGATTGCTTTTCATATTAAACCTAGGTGAGGGTATTATGTGTGTTTATATGATATTTATCTGTATGGCTTGTTTGCGTTCTTAAGTTTAGATACGCTTATTTTGCATACATTCGTAATCTTACAATAACAGGCGTATAATACATCAATTTTTTCATACATGTGTTATATCTTAGAGATCCAATACCTTAGCAAGTATAATTTCCCTTCAAAGTATTCTTAAAGGCCTGTTATCCGAGAGCAATGACGTGACGTATATTTATGCCCTAGCATAAAATATATGTACCCAAAAAACTATGGTGTTGCCAATGTGTAAAACTGTAATTCTACCAAGTATTACATTCATTTCATTCGTTCAATTATAGTCTATGGATAAAAGCCTGTGTTTTCTGTCTCTTTCCGTCTTATAGCTGTGTCTCTAGATTATTGTGAAAGCTAGTGTATCTATTTACTTTTCTCCTTGCGCGAGTTTTGACTGAATACTTATGAATGCAGAGCAAATGTAAGTTTTTGATGAGTCCATTTATCATAATATTTGTAATGCTGGTCTCCAGCTGAGCCTCGAAGACTTGAGTTATTAAAACTAAGACTAGCATTGTGCAGTACTGGGGAAACTCACGTTAGCCCTGACCTAAGTTATCAATGCTTGGCTGATCTCTAACTCAACACTACAAAACATACATGAAAAACATTCAATACTCCAATGAAAACTCACAACTTTAATATGTATTATTGCAATCCAACAAGGAAATGTGGCCAGCCTTATGGTTACCCTTACGAGGGGCAGCAACCTGGAGGAGTGCATATATACTAGTAGTTAAGTTTTATATTTGTAATTTTATTAGATTGGTTAAATATATAATTTATTAATTATTAAAGCTCAGATATTACTGATTATCTAGCCGTTTTCCTGAGACATCTGGTTGCCTTTGGCATAAGCTTCCCCCAGATTCCCCCATCTGACTATCCAGAGCTTCTCTTCTCTATTTGAGTAACCGCATCTAAATTACGAAGTCCCATATAAAACAATATGAAACTAGACAAATTGTCGATATTTAAATGTTTCAACGCTTTGACACATTCTTGATACGTTTGTAAGAAGGTATTTAACCCCGAGGCCGATTCTACCAACAATGGTTTGAATTGAAATAGCCGATCTAAATAACTGGTTGCTAGGGCGCGTTTGTTTTCGAACTTTTTGACTAGCAACGCCCAGACTATCGGGTAATTATCGGATGTTACTGGCATGCCCTTGACGACAGTGAGCGCAGAACCGCTGACGGCAGACAGTAGATAATAGAACTTCTCAACATTACTAATGCCGTCATTCTTATGTATCAAACTAGTGAACGTGTCATGAAAAGTTTGCCAGTTTTCCAGTTTACTGTCGAAGTGGAATAGCTCGAGTTTAGGTAAACGCGCTCGGACTGAACGCGAATCATTGTTGGTATGTCCGGGCCCACAAAAGCTACCGTCGGTCGGGGGCAAGCTGCCGCTCTCGCACGACTGCCACTTAGCCACATATACCTCTAACAATACATTATTAATCGACACAATCAAGTTATAATGACGGTATTCTACCACATGTTATAGAAGCTAAGATATAAATAAAAACTTCACATGTAAAAAAAAAATATCGTCAATTGCCCAAAAAAGAAAGCATTACTATTCCAGATAAAATAGGTGTAAAGAAGGGTCCACCGTTCGCTAAGTTTGCGAGTCGTTAAAATGGGCTTGACGGACCGATCTGCGTTAACTGACGTTTATGAATCACATTTTTGCGAAACAGTGCTATAGGCCCGCTATCACGCTGGCGCTAGAGGAAAACCTGAAGGTGTTCAGCAACGCGCTGAAGCTGTCCCACAAGGACACTAAAGTCGCTATAAAGGTGAGTCTTCCTTCACGCCTGTCACCGGGCGAGGGGTAGGCAGAGTCGAGTGAGTGCTTGGAGCGTGATATTTTTTTAAATCTATTTTCTATCTAACTAATTTACAAAATAGCCGCATTGAAAAAAAAAATTACATCTTAATCTTACTTTGGGGGAGGCCTAGCAGTGGATGTCTTTCAGCTGATATTATGATGATGATGGTGATGATAAATCAAGAGTGATATGTTGCTAGCCATCGCCTCTTCCTAACTGACATAATATGTATAATTCATATCTGCAGGTGGGACCCACGGCCCTGCAAATAACTTCGGTGGAGAAAACTAAAGTGCTCGGGCTGCCGGTGCTATTGAACGACGTGTACTACGCTTCGGAAATCGACGAGGTATGTGTTACACATACATACATTAACTAAGGCTGTGTGGTGTTGACAGCGTCTTAAGTCCCGTTTAGTTAAACATTATAATGATCCTTCTTGCCCTCAGGTCTGCCTGGTGGACGACAACCAGTTCTCGCTGTCGATAGTGAATGAGCCGACCCCGCTCAGCTTGCAAACGCAGGTGTTTGTTACCCATTTAAGTTCTTACAATGGTGTTGTCTCGCTCTTTTTTCCTATTGTCTAAGTTTTCTGAACGTGGGAGTCATTGTGCAAGATAGCTCTGTGAAAAATCACTAAGTCAAAACCGAAATGACTTATGTACACTTAAGCATTCACGCTATTCTGAGCTCTGGACTACGAGCTATAAGACGCATAGTTGCGCGCGCGACTATATCGATTTGAGGCGCTGGTTCAATGTAAATCAATTAACATTGAAAATATGATGGAAAATAAATACTATTGAAGGGCAGTTCAAATCTTAGTGTCATATGAATATTTCCAATTGCGTGTAATATTAAATATTATTGTTAGAAAAGTTAAATATTTAAAGGCTTAGATGTCATTACTACACAGATCACATCTCGCAGCTGACGTCCACGGGGCTTCATGATACAACATTCTTAACCTTCTCACAAGTTATCGCACGGGGGTTGATTGGTCACTAACATCTGTTGCTAGCTCGCGGGCTATCACTAGTCAAGTTACAAACAGATCAACACATAAAATTTTCCAAACATACGAGTACGTTTCGCTCCAGCAAATACAGTTTGAATCCTTCGGGCGGCTTGGTGCTACCCGGCCGAGTTAGAGAGCCGCTAACTCATAATTATATCACGTAATACTTTTTCAAGTAAAAGCCGCAGGCGGTTTTATCGGCGATAAGCCGGGTTCTTACCTGAATTACTCGTGGTGTTAACAGTTGCAGTCTCATTTTAACACCCAAAAGGATAGAACAATAAGATTAAAGTCGTATTGTTCTATCATTCCAGGTAGCCGACTGTAGGCTTGAGGGCAGTTTGATGAACCGTGGTATTTTTTAGCTAATTGGAATTAGTGCATTGGGTTGGGGTGCGATTGGATTCTTGTTGTTACTTGGAACTCTGACTGACCTGTGCAGTGTGCGTGAATTACTGGACACTGAACTGATTTAAAAGATGGATTTATTTAATGCGGAATATCTACCATAAAGCAGTAAAATACCAATGTTTTGTCTCTTGTGGTACCTACCTAATATATTCGCAATTCGGTTTTGCAATTAATGATATTCTAAACTTTTATCGATATAATAGTGAGTGAAACTAATGAAATCTGGCACCGTATTTGGTAAAAATATTCTCCTAACATTAAATAACAAAAATCTTTTATGTTGGCGTCAACCCTTTGCGTCGTGGTGATGTGCACCCGCTAGGCGGGCTCTTTGGCACTGAAGCCATCTATAGTTACACATAGCGCATCCCGCCTAGCGGGCTGTCCGGCATCTACACCAAAGTTACGGAGCGCCCACTAGGCGGGTTCTTGGTTGCGAAAGTGTTAAGTTGTCGTGACCGGCGTCTAGCGCGCCACGACAACGTGTCGTGAGTGGCGCTGAATGGGTTACCGGTAAAATTACAGTGGCTATTATTGGATATTATTGGCTATTACAGTCTCTACTGTACAGATTAACAAAAAAACTAAATAAGAAAATAGTATTGGCGGGTGACCTAAATATTGATATACTTAAAAATGGTAAATACGCAGAACAATTAGTTAGCATTTGCACCTCATATAATACAAAATTGCACATCTCCCAGCCAACACGTAAACTCTCATGCATTGACCAATTTATTAGCAATATTAAATCTGCGACTGGGACAGTTCATAAACTAGGTCTCTCAGATCATGACACTGGACAAATCCTTAAAATTAAAATCAAAATACAGAGAGCCCCTAAGTTCTGGTTTCAGGAAAAAAGAGACTTTAATAAGTCGAATGTAATTAAATTTGTGGAATGCGTTGAATCACTCTCATTTTCTGAAGTAAGCAATTATCGTCCAATAACCCTTATACCCATAATTTCGAAAATTTATGAAAAAGTTATGTGTGCCAGATTAAACGAATTTTTTGATCAGCAAAATGTGATAAAACTTGAGCAAAATGGTTTCCGAAAAAACATGTCAACGTCATTAGCTGTATTTAAACTTATAAAAACGGTGACAAATTGCGTCGATACGGGTGAAATGGTCGTGGTTCTTTTCTTTGACATGACCAAAGCTTTTGATTTTGTACATCATGACAGGCTAATAAATAAGTTAAATAAATATGGCGTTCGCGGAGTGGCCGAAAAATGGATAAATTGTTATTTAAGAGACCGTGTTCAATACACCGAAATAACCAATCTTCAAGAGGGTAAGCACCTTAAATGTTTTAAATCACAGTTGAAATTCAATAGATATGGGGTTCCGCAAGGTAGTGTCTTAGGGCCCCTTCTTTTCCTCACATATATTAACGATCTCCCAGATATCATACCACATGATTGTATTTTATTTGCGGATGATACGACAATCATTATCAAAGGAAAGGACCGAGATAAACTGCAAAGCGATGTTAACTTAACCATAAATATAGTAATTGACTGGCTGGAGAAAAATAACCTAAAGGCAAATCTCTCCAAAACTAAGTTTATGAGTTTTCATACTCACCGAGCCTCTCCTATTGAATTTAATATTCATTATAAAGACGAACCAATATTAGAAGCCACTCATACCAACTTTCTTGGAATAATTCTTGATAATAATGTTTGTAAAAAGGTTAGTAGTTTCGTGTTTGCACTTCGGCACTTAAGACAAGTGGCATCTCAGGAAACGAGTGTCACCGCATATCACGGTTACATTTCGTCCGTTCTTCAATACGGATTGGTATTGTGGGGAAATTCAACACATGTAAATAAGCTGTTTATTCTACAAAAAAAATGTGTTAGAGCTATTTGTGGTGCATATTTTACAGATTCATGCAAACCACTATTTAAAAAAATTAAAGCTGCTTACTCTGCCATGTATGTATATCAAACAATTAGCAATATTTGTAAAAACAAATCCAGAACTATTTACTAAAGTAAGAGATAATAGGAAGCAACGAACAGTTAACGAAGGTAAATTAGTGTTACCAAAAACTAATTTGTATTACTGCAGAAGAAATGCTTATGTTATGGCCATCAAAATTTTTAATAAACTGCCTACAAATCTGCGTAACTTGCCCTTAAAAATATTTAAAACTGAACTCCATAAATGGCTCACTCATAGAGTATTTTACTCGGTGAATGAATTCTTTACTTATAAAGAAAATATTGTGTAACATAGACATTCGTTAGGTTAGTAGCATGATAGATTTTAATCTAATCATGAATTTTAGATATTAAGCATTTATTAAAATTCGCACGCCAGGAAAAGGTGTAATATGTAGATCCACTATAATGTAATTTTCAAACCACATGCTCGACAATGCCGAATTATAGGTCATGTAAACCCTACCGAAAGCAAGACATTAAATCCCTTGGTATTAGCCGGGTTATAATGTTGTACTGAATTTCATTATAACCCGCTGGTTAATAATATGATTTCACTTTTCATAATTCTTATTACTATATGCATAAAGTTTAATTTTGCTAAACACAATTTGTCCTAGGCCATGGCCTACTTGATTTAACAAAATAAATGAAGTTTGCCTCCGTGTGAACCCCGGTCCGGAGGAGCGCGGTGTTCGAAATTCGAATTTTGAATCTAGGACCACGGCTTGTGCTTTCGAATTTGGAACGTCGCGCGCCTTCATTTGTTCACGCGTGACGAACAAATCGAGTTCTTGTAGGTGCCTATAGAAGATTTAATTTCAAAAATAATATTGAAAATGTCGAGTGATGAAAGTGTTTTGACTCCTGAGTTTATCAAATTAGATGCCATAGGCATTGTCAACAATCTGCTGCCAGAGAAGTCAAAGGAAAAATACCTAAAAGCCTACAACGATTTTGACAAATGGAAAGCTGTAAAAGGCGTAAAGTCTGTGTCTGAATCAGTGCTTCTGGTCTATTTTGAATATTTATCTACTGAGCCTGTTTTTGTGTCTCGCATAAGGTGTGAAAAGTAGAGTATACACCTCGGGGATAAGACTGTTTTAGTCTTGGGCGGTTGAACCCCTCACTGCACTCAGGACTCAGTCTTAATTCCCTCGCTTCGCTCAGGAATTAACTTATAACTCCCTCGCTACGCTCAGGAGTTAAATTATGAGTCCTTCGTTACGTTCGGGATTCAATTCGCTCCCGTGACATAAAACAGTGCTTTATCCCCTTAGTGTATAATCTACTATTAAGACCTTCGTAACCATATTACTGCGAATAAACGATTTGTATTTGTATTTGTATTGTAATTTACTAAATAACTGCCACACATGTTTCAAACATACGTCGTACATTAATTTTGTATTAAGCAGTTACGCTGCTAACGAAATTATATTTTTTTAAATAAAGGATAAATGAATGCCTGTGGTCGCGGGTTCGAATCTCGCTCGGAGCATTAAATTTTTCCTTTATTTAAAAATTTATACGTTGTACATAGTTGATATCCATATCCATACTAATATTATAAATGCGAAAGTGTATGTGTTTGTTTGTCCGTCTTTCACGGCAAAACGGACGAATTGACGTGATTTTTTAAGTGGAGATAGTTGAAGGGATGGAGAGTAACATAGGATAGTTTTTATGGCCGTAATCATCCCCTAAGGGGGTGAAATGGGGGGTAAAAGTTTATATGGAGCTGCGATATAAACGAGTTCCACGCAGACGGAGTCGCGGGCAGAATCTAGTAGTTCAATAAATTTTAATTTGCCGTAACTAGATGTACACTAAATTATCATTGAGTATTGTAAGTTTCTTGCATTTTTTTTTTGATCAACCCGAAAGTCTAAAAAAGTATTGGTAAACAAGTCTTTGAATTCCAAGAAATATTAAGTTCCATGCATTTGCGATAAAGTCGAAATTCCAACAAAAAATGGAAGCGATTACTAAAGTCCTAATTCTCCTTTGTTTTTTTTGTTCGTGCTTGCCAGCGAAAAGGGTTTTATTAGATTACCTGCTACTAGAGCAAGTAAGATAATAATTGAAAATCTACCGACATTATGATGTTAGGTTAAGCAAAGACACGTTAACTTAATAGTATATTAAAAATATTGTATTTTCGAGTTGATTTTTTAAATGTATAACCTATTATCATAAACAATTTTTACTCATTTAAAAACTGATTTTTATTTTATTTACCCGATTGCCTTTTTTTCCTTTTTTTGTGTATATATTCCATTAAGTATATTTTATTTATTTACGAGGAATATTAAATTGGACACTTTACAGTTTAATTTTATAGAGGCATTAAACTATTTTTGACATTACCAATACTTATTATGATATCCAATAGGTTTGAGAGTAAAAAAACGAAATTTGTAAAGTACGAGCCATGATCTTTATCGTAGCTTTTAAAGGCAACGTCTCAGATCGCCACTACATAGTGAAAACGGGTCGGAACCGCGTGAAATTAAGATACGTGTTCGCGGGATCCCGGGTCTTAATTATACAGTTCCTAATTACACGTTCCGAACGGCCCATAAAACCAAATTCGCGCAGTGCGTAGGTACAAGGCCGGATTCCACTTGTTTCAGTAAACGATCGTGACATCGCAAATTTTGCGAGATTTACGTAATAGATAAATACTTTCTGTGACTATTTCTAACAATGACATTTTAAAGCTTACCAGTGACATCGCTTTGCTCAAAAGCAGCCTAATTACGAGCAAGTATCCTTCTATTTGCTTGTAAGTACCAATATTATAAACACACTGAAAATCAGCGCCACGGATTGTCGAGTGGAGACAGAAGTTTTTCATAGTAAACTTCTTTTCGCTCAATTTGTTTTCTAATATAATTTGTAGCAACAGAAGTAGTTTCCGACCTACATATAGCACTTTGCCTGTGGTGGGGTGACTGGTATTAGTTACACAAATGAAAAGCATGTGAGAATATTTAAGCGGCAATTTCGTTAAGGGGCTCCCATATACCACAATGACCTTCGATCTGAATCCCTTAGTTTTCTAATGTACTTTGTAGCTTATTATATTAACAACAACGGCTTTAAGCACTTAAACCAAGCGCGCGCTTTATGAAAACGTTGTCTAGTACCTCTATTTTTATGAATGTCGACACAGAACATGCATTGCGCGTCACAACTCTAGATTTAGTGGAATGAGTGGCCGACCTCACGCATTTGATGGAGCAAGTTTTTTTGCGCATGCCGTGGCTGGCTTATGTCCTGCGTTTACTTTACACTGGTGTCAACGGTGCCGGGGTCCGGCGCGCCGACGGGCGGCGGCAAACACAATACCAATTTGTGTTTGCCATTGCCAAATATATTTCAAAGCTTTATCTCTGTAGGAATAACGTCTAAATTCGAACTATTCGAATTTGCAAGAACAGCAGATGGCGGTGCACGGTGGCGACCGCTCCTTTCATAGCTCTCATAGGAAATCGCTCTTTACCACCTTTGCCTAAGGTCTATTTTAGCCTGGGCTGGTCTCCAAGACCAGTGGAACAGGTTCTAGCCATTGTTCCGGCGCCATTTTACGTTTCGTGAGTTTTTGTCGGCCAGTTCTTTGGCCGATTTCAGAAAAACGGGTTTGATTTTACGGGTTTGATAATTGCGGGTAGGCGCAAGCTTTTTGTTATAAATAGGTATGTATTATATAATATAAATATTGATTAATCTAAATTACTTACTTACGTAATTGAAATATTTACTCACCACACACAGTTTAACCCTTTCCCTGTGAATTTGGATGCCCAAATAGGGGTTATCTGCCTCTGCAGTGCAAGTATCTTAGTGGATACATTTTAGGAAATAATAATAAAGGGGCTACTTTCTCTTCGTCTGGAGTGCGGATGGGTATGAAATTGTGTCAAAAAGCGCATACATTTGTATGTACTTATAATAGTTATAATGTTATGAAATGCGGAAGTAACTCTTGCGGTGTGTTACCTTTTAACGCCTAAACCACTCAACCAATTTGGCACGAACAAAGCTTTAGACTTTATGTTTAGAAATCTTGAAATTCTACCCCCCACCCGGGGGGAGGACCGGGGATTTACACAAAACGAATGCCACACGAGTGGAGTAGAATACCCTTATAACCGTAAATCAGGTTAAGAGGTCAAGAAACTTACTCAAAGGGAAAAAATATTAAATTACCTCAAATGTATATTCGCTCACATGCACACATTGGCATGGCATCTCCAACAGTAATCAACAAACATAATAGCCCCAAGCCTAAAACCTATATTTTCCATGTCTGCCCGTAAATAATGCCGCTCGTGCAATCATCTGTAATTTGGACCTATAAGTTCATCAATAATCGGACAAATTGCTAGTTTCAGCAAGCGATGGAATAGAGTAGGTAGATATGTGGCGGCGTTTGGGCTGGTGCCAAAAAAAATCAAACGCCGCCACATATCTACCTACTCTATTCTATCGTTGTCCATAACTAAGTTGTTTTTCTTTGATGCGGGTGGTACCTGTGTGACATAGTGACGAAACAATGTATTGTGTTTGAACTGTACCTATATGAATAACAAGCAATCGGTGGAACAATAGCGTTCTCAATAATCAGGTGCGTTCGAAAAACGAATGATTAATTGATTATAATGAAATTAATGAGGACGGTAAAGAAAAGTTCGTTTGTTAAGGTACGAGTACCGCAATAACCATGTACAGGTTTGTCACCACGTTTATACGTTAGAGTGTAGTTTTCAGTGAATTTCAAATATCTTAAAACTCGTTTTAACGCCATCCAATGCTGCAATTCAGGTCTGGAGTTAAATCTGCTGAGAGTATTGACAGCATAAGAAATATCGGGGCGCGTTCCTTGTGATAGGTAAAGCAGACATCCAATAATCTCCTGATAGGGATGTACATCTGAAATTGAATCTGCTTTTTCATTCAGGGTAAACTTTATCTTCGGATCTATAGGTGTTTTGACACCCTTACAGTTTGACATTCCATATTTGCTCAATATATCTTCTATATATTTCTGCTGGTTAACGCTTAAAATTCCTTGTACCTTGTCTCTATATACTTGCAAACCCAGGCAGTACTTCAATTCACCCAAATCTTTCATTTCAAATCTTGAAAATAAGTTCGTTTTTATATCATTTTTAGTTTCTTTGGAACTCGTAAATAGTATAAGATCATCCACGTATACAGCTAAAAATGTTACTTACGCATTTAGTTAGAGGTAGGTACCTACTTAGTTTTATATACAACTACTGTACCTACATTATTTAACCAGGTACTAACAACTTAAACTTACAGCACATCATTTAACTAGGTACTAACGTAAGTGCTAACCTCGTGCTTTGTTCCCATCCAAATGACAGATTCGTTAATTTATTAACTTCTACTCCGCTACTTATGTACAGTCAGCTTCGGATCGTAGTCGTTCTGTATCTTAATAAACGAAAAAACAGACTACTGTTAACAAACTTAACTTGACTGCGCTGTGAAACCAGGCAGTCCAATGTGGGTGTAAGTATGTTTACCTAGAATATATCACTACATAGTAAAACAAAGTCGCTTCCCGCTGTCTGTCCCTATGTATGCTTAGATCTTTAAAACTACGCAACGGATTTTGATGCGGTTTCTTTTAATAGATATAGTGTTTCAAGAGGAAGGTTTATATGTATAATATAGTACCCGTGCGAAGCCGGGGCGGGTCGCTAGAAATCTATAATTTTTAATCGATTTGATTTGCGACATAACTATAGGTAAAGTATGTACCTACTGCATTTATGGCCGGTTCCAATAATCAATCCACCGATAGTTTTCCTTACCGGCAGTTGCATTTTAACAGATTACCCGTAGAAAATGTGTCAAAATGTAACTGTTGGTAAGGAAAACTATCGGTGGATTGATTATTGGAACCGGCCATTAATAGTAATACTGAAAAATCGTGTAATTGAACTGTTATTTTAAAGTAGGTAGTTTAAAGTGAAACATTTGGCGTTATCAATGTTTTCCTGTTGATAACTGTTCGAACCAAGTCCAAGGCCTACCCTTACTGTTTGTTACACATAATTTACAATATGCAGGGTATTTACAACTTTAAAGTCTCGGAATACGTCGGTGACGTCATCAGACGCGCGCCTCCACCTGCCACGCAGCTACAGGGAAGTGTTGCCTAATAAGACAGTGTGAAGTGGACACGGCTTACCTACATTTGTGAATTCTAGTCTAGAACCCATCCCTGAGATCTAAATTTACGCTTATCTAATTGTTGGGAGTTCTATCTTACCATTTGCAATGTCTGCTAGATCGAGGCTGACTAGACGAAAGTGACCGTCACTTTTTCTATTCGGCGACCTCTGTAAATAATAATAATACTTTTCTCAAACATGCTCGGAAATGTACGCGTTAATATCACGAAATGAAGACAAGAACTTTTTTGTTTGAGGCTCCCTACATTTCTTCTTGTCCTTACGCCAAGTACATTTTGAAATAATATATTTAAAAGTCGACCTTAACATATAGATCTTAAAGTTCAAAATACAACTATAAGATTACGCAGCGATCGGCGGGAGACCGGCTTCTTAGAATAATTTGTGCAGTACATGCAAAACTAGACGAACATTTTCCTGTCGATCGTGTATTTTACTTTATGAAAGATTATCATTATCACTATCACTATCACTACATAGTATAAAACAAAGTCGCTTCCCGCTGTCTGTCCCTATGTATGCTTAGATCTTTAAAACTACGCAACGGATTTTGATGCTTTTGATTTCTGCAAGATTTCTGCGTGAAGCTGTTAAGCACGCTATAAATGATACAATTTGTCACACCAACTGGTCCTAACAAAGACACCAAATGATACACCCAGGGTTGGGCAAAATACTGGCTTCATTGTAATTGAAATACAAATTACATGTAAAAATGTATTTGAAATACAAACTATAAACTACTTTAGTGACAGGTATTTGAAATATAAAATACAAAAAACAGTATTTCTAATAGTGTATTTCATTCAAATACAAAATACATTATTGAACTACTTTGAAACATCTCAAAAAACTTTTTACACGTTTTTATAAATTGAAGAATATCCTATCATAAAAACTAAATTCCTAAAAGTATTGTCAGATAAGTTCCGTCTAGTAGGCGAATGAATGTATCCAGCCAATGAAAACAGTCTCTCAACTGGACCGGAAGAGCACAGGCTGAGACTACCTTTAATAACTGTCTGACGTGTCAACCCTTTGACGTTGATACTTACAGTAAAGTGTTGCCAAACTGCCCTCAGCCCCTAATTATATTAAAAAAACGTTCCATTATACGGTTATACAATTAAATAAAATGTATTTTTGGGCAAATGTATTTTAAAAAGTAAAGTATTTGAAATACAAAATACTAAATAAGTACATGCGAGTGCGGTATTTGAAATACCAATTACAAAATACTTCGCCACTTAGTACTTGAAATACAAATACAAAATACGTATTTGTTTCCCAGAAACTATCAGCCGTGAAAGGATAAAAAAAGACTTTAAAAGAAAATCAAAACATTACCTACCTAACTATAATAAATAACCAATGACATATAAGAAACTAAAGGACGTGAAATATCAACAAAATATGCGTAGGTATGTATGTACCGGCGCACAATATGGCGGATGTAGTGCTGTCCCGCTATCGATATTTTTTATTTTATTTATTTATTTAAACATTTGGTGCAGGCATTTAAATTTAAAAGAAAACTTCTATCAAATACATACTGAAATAATCATACACATATACAAAATAATATACATTAATGTATATACATATTACTACCTTTTGTACCTAGTGAAAAATACTATGTTGACTATCCTACGAGCTTATCAGAAAGATACTTGCATAACTTGCGCTTGAAAGTCAATTTGCTTTGTGCTTGACGGATAGTTAGGGGAAGAGCATTCCAGAGTCGAAATGCTTGAACGGTAAAAGAACCAGACATAAAACCGGACTGGTGAGCGAGAACCGAATTATAGCCCTCTCCCTGTACTGCATCCGGCTCACGCGCCAACGTTGGCCCAATGTGTACAGCCGGCTTTACAAATATTATATATATTATTTATATTAATATATATTTGAATTTAATTTTTAAAACCGATAACCGATTTATATTACATCACAAAATATAGGTGGGTCCAAATTTTAAAATGAGCTGACTGTATCATGTAAGATATCCTATGAAATGGCTTCATTAGCACAAGCTAAATGACGTCATTCGACTTACGACTGATGATTTGGTATGTACTCATATATGTAGAGTTTTCACGTTCGGAAATCTGTAGAAAAATCACGAATACACATCCCATTACGGTACGGCGCAACATGGGACTTCGTCATATGCGCATACAATGGGCGATCCGTTCGTGCATCACCACGCATGGTGCAATACAAGGCGGTTCATGTGCAGCATGGCGCTCAACACTGGTAGCATGTCTATTATAATCATAGTTTTTTTTTTTTTTTTACTCTTTGAATGTTAAAAAAAACGGTATTAAACAAACTCGCGAGTTTTACAGTTCACTATTTTATGGTAGGAAACTGAATACAACATGTAAACATGTTACAATGGAATGCACCTATGAGTAGTATGAACTACGATCAGTCTGTTCATATCAAACCATCCATACATAACATGACCATTCAACTGTTGAGCAAGGCGCAATCGTTAACTTTCGAATTCATAGTTACAAATACAATGTGTCTATTCACATGAAACATTATATACACTACCTAGCACACCGTATGAAAACCAAAACATAAACAATACTGGCAACCTTGAAAAACAAAAAACCAACCTAGAATTCCGCGTAACCTTGGTCCCGTTGTTCGCGCCAAATTCGATCTCGTTCCCGCCAAAACTCCTCACAAGCGGCACGTCACCTTCGGCCATATTGACACAGTTTTTTTTTTAATTTTTAAAGACTTGAGTACTAATTATTGGGCACTGAACACGCGTCGCGACTGCCGTCCGGCGGCACACTGAGTGACTGAGCGATTGGGTACGTTATTGGTGTAAATTTACTGATGAGCGTTCTGAACATAACCAACTCTTTGAGTAGATAAATAAACTTTTTGGATTGGTTTCAAGTTTCATGAACACATGAAAATAATGGCAGTCAAACGGGATGTTTTTTTATAATTAATATTGTTACCTGAGAAAGATTTGAATTACTTGATTTTATTTAAAAACGTTATATTGTTTATGTAAAGTATAGTATATAAACAGTAAGAACACAAAATATGTGAAGTAATAGTGAGAGGGTCATTGATCTCTACAAATACATAGTTGCTCTTGTTAAGCAGTGTGGCCATGTGCAGCGGGTTCCTGCACTTTTCTAAGTTATTTTGGCATTGTATTGGAATAGAGCAGCCATATTTTTTTTAATATTAATTAATTTGCTGACCAATGTTTTAAATTGTAACTTGAAGAGATGAAATGAATAAGATAGACTTTATAAATAAAAGAAAGTGGTATATTTAGTTGTTAGTGTGTGTTTCTACACTAATCCCGATCTGGTAAAAGCCTCCTCGATTCCCTTCCATATCTCTCTATCTGTAGCGTTTTCTTTCCAATTTTGGTGATGTCATCGGCCCACCGTTTATATGGTCTTCCTTTTTCCTTCTGGTGGATGGGTCCATTTTGTAGTTTGTATGGTCCATCCTTTGTCTTTTAGTCTGGATATATGGCCAGACCACTGCCATTTTAGATGTAGGGTTTGTTTCAGAGCGTCCACAATTATTGTTCTTTTCCTTATTTCCTCATTTCTGACTTTGTGAATTCTCCTGAGCTTTAACATGCTCCTATCCATAGCATGTCGTTGTGTGTTGACATGAGCTAATTTTTTTTTTTTTTTATTGATTTAAAATGGACCCATAAATCCCATAATCAATTCTTGTATGGTGCGTCTTTGTAGGCATGCAATTGCAATTTGTCCACTTAATAATAATAAAATCATTTATTTAAGGCTCATAGAATCCATATTACACGTAGTAAACAAGACGGGGTACTATTATTAAATTAAATTCCGATCACCACTGTAACGAGCAGGGAAATGTTCGCCAGGCGCATGACTCTCCATACAAACATGGTTAGGTTCTCATTTTAAAACGCCATGCTCACTAGGACAACATGAAGCTTTGTGTACACAATGGGATCTGCCATATCTAGCTCGAAAACTGGTTTCTGTTGGTACAAATCAAAATAAAGCTTCTAATCACTTATTTTTTTTTCTATTATATTTCTATTATTATCCTACTAATAATATTATAAATGCGAAAGTTTGGATGTTTGTTACTCATTCACGCTTTAATGGCTCAACCGATTTGAATGAAATTTTGCACGAGTATATAGCCTGGATTAAAATATAGGATAGTTTTTATCCTGGGTCAACGCAGACGAAGTCGCGGGCAAAAGCTAGTTTATAAATTTTATAATATATACGAATATACGAGGACTGAACTGATTGAAAAGTTCGCGGCCTGATCATTAAAAAAAAACTTGTAATTTTTTTTCTGCCAACGATTCATTTTTGAACTTTCATTATTCAGTTGTCATCCCGCGAAATTTCAATTATAAGACTATATTTCCGGACTAGGTTTCCGGACTGATCCTTCCCCAAAAACCGTCAAAATTAAACCGAACATTCTCCTCGTGTGTAAATATGCATGTACCCTACCTTATTCCTACAAGGACATTTAGGCTATGACTCACTACAATTGCGTCGCTTACTCTCCTTAGCTAAATTTAGCATCGATCTAGTGCGAGGAAAGGTCGATTGTGTGGGTCTCATCGATGCATTCGTGCGTCTCTTTGTCCCTGATCGGTACGTTCGCGCGCGAAGTCACCCCTTGCTGGCCGTGCCGGGCGCGCGCACGCGGGCGCACGCGCACGATCCCATTGCGCGCGCGTTAGCGTTCCTCAACTCCGTGCTCCAAGGGCACCCACAGTGTGATCTGTTTGTGAGTTCGACCGCGCGACTGATGATTGGATGCAGGAGGGTGGCAGAATGCGAGATGCCCGCGAGTACTATAGTTTAACCTGCTTAAGAGTCGTTGTTGTTTATGTTTTTCTTTTTCTTTTTCTTAATATTACATATTTATAAGTTTGTACCGCTTTGGCCTTGCTGTTAAGGTATAAATGTTCCTATATAAATAAATAAATAAATAAATATGTCAAAAAACTGATAATGACTACTTTTTATTGTGTCAAATGTAACTATATGAGACTGTTTGTTTCTTAATAAATAAATAAATAAATAATGGCAAATCCACCTTGCTAAAACAGCAAGGAGTAAAAACCATACTGGAAAAAAAAAGACAATTTAAAATAAATCTTAAGTATGATTTAAAAATACGAGTCAATAGATTTTTCATAATAGACAATTTGGAGCAACATGCTGTAATTAAATATCTTCATAAAAAAGGATTGACACTGAAACAAATTTTTGAAGCCTATGCATGTATTGGGGCAATCCTGTCCATCATATACGACGGTAAAAAAGTGGGCAGCTGAATTGAAGCGGGGACAAGTCAGTATCGCAGCTGACCCTCGCCCCGGGTGACCAACCACAGCGACCAGTCCACATAATGTGGCAATTATATGCGAGATGATAATGAAAGACTGACAATTAAAAGTAAGAGAAATAGTTGACATCGTAGGCATCTCCTATGAAAGAACTCAAAACATTATAATCAACGAATTAGGTTTTTCAAAGATGTCGGCCAGATGGGTTCCGAACCTCCTTTCAGTGGAACAAAAAATCACTTGTCTAACAATTTCACGCGACTGTCTCGACCTGTATGAAGCTGACCCTCAAGACTTTGTGGACAGATATGTTACTATGTGTCCATACCATCCTCGTCGCCAATTTGTTGTATCTTCAATTAGACGCGTAAATTAATTAATTACTGTATTTATTGTACGATAACTTAGCTAAACTGTTCGGCCATTTTAGACGCCGGTGAATGAGAGACCGGAAATACAGGTGCGAGTGAGATGGAGATTGTTTGACTGCTTCCGTATACCACACTATGGATGAGACATGGGTCCACCACTACACGCCCGAGACTCAGAGCAATCAAAGCAGTGGGTTCGTGCTGGATCTCCGCCTCCCAAAAAGGCGAAGGCCATTTTGTCGGCGAATAAAGTCATGGCATCAGTCTTCTGGGACGCAAAGGGAGTAATAATGGTTGACTATCTCCAGAAAGGTACCACTTGGAATAAGTGCAAAGAACTTGACGGGGACAACGTAGAGAAATAAAAATATTAAATAAAATCTTTAGATTTGATTTCATACTTAGGCCGTGAAATTTCCAATCACCCCTCGTATTACTAACTAACTCCCGAACTCTCTCTTAACCAGTTCCCGACCTAGATATGATACCATTGTATATGAAAAGTTTTAAAATAGAAATGAAACTACGTTGACTAGAGCATGGCCTCCCAACTCGAACAACGTATAATTATTACAAAAAAGGACTCATAGATGTGACACAGGTGAAGATAGAATGATTTTTACACCTTAATAAATTCAACGTACCTTAATTATATCGCAAACATCCTTCCGTACATAAAATAAAGGTAAATTGTATAAGTTTAGTAAATGCCAAACAGGCTGCGCCCCGTCGGCAACGCGCCCCGCTTCTGTCGCGCCCCGCCAGCAACCCGCCGCGCGCAGGGGACCGATTTTTGACTTTCGAGCGCTCGACTCTTTCACTCGAAAACTGACAAAAATTATTAAATGCTATTTTGAAATAGCGATAGAAAATTGAAAAACGAGTGGTATTGACCACTCGTAATTAATTATATTGGTAGAAAGTAAGTGCCAGCCATTTTGACACTACAAACGTATGTACTTTTATTTGATTGCCGAGCGCTCGAAAGTCATAAATCGGTCCCCAGGCCGCGTGACCGCCGCAGGTGCGCGGAGTTATGTGCCGTTCCCAGGAATATTCCCGGGAACATTCCCGGGAATATTCCGATACAAGGGAACATACGGGAATATTGAAATTGTGAATGTTTATATATCATGCTATCAGGGATTCCATTATAACTTGGGCCGTTGATTTTTTTACCAATTAACCAGTGTAATTTACCCGCAAAAGTAAATTCCCAATGTTCCCGGGAATATTCCCCAGAACAATGGAAATATTCCCGGGAACAATGGGAATATTTCCAGTTATTGGGAATATTCCCCCAGCCGAAAAAAACAATTTTTACAAAAGTACATCAGCAAGTAACAAAAACGATACAAAGTTAATGAAAAAAAATCACAATAGAATATTGTACGAATACAAAATATAAAAATATTCACATATTAAGGTTTTAACCTTCCAACGAATTCCATACAATTTTCGTTCGGACTAGATGTCTAATCTATTGATGTCAGGAACTAGAAATTGTAATATTTAGATAATATATGATATGACCCTCTTCTCCCGCAGTTGCATAAGTACACGTAAAAACCAGTAATATTCAATATACAGCCATTTAAAATTCATCAAATTTTACTCCGGGCCTTGTATGTGTGCGTGAGTTTTACACTGTCCGTGTAAAGAAAATAGCTGCGGCACATGCCAGCTCGTTGCCTTCAATAGATGTCTTTGATATCAAATCAAGATTAGTTAGACAGCGGAGTGAAAAGTAGTAATTATACTCACAGGACGGTGACACTATCGTGTAAACATTTTAATTTTCTGCTGAAAGAGACAGCATTCATTTTATCTTGCTACGCTGCTCATTTTGGTAATGACGTCAGAGACATGTCATTTGTTTTTTGATAGAAACAACAACAAACAACAAACAACTATGTCTGAAGTTGAATGCTTTGCTCTTTATTCGTGATTTATTAAGATTGCCATGAACAACCTAGTCCACGCAACGATAATAGGGATGCGGACTAAGATTTTTTTACGATGCCATTCGAACCAGTTTTTGGAGAGGAACAACTGTTTGTATGGGAGCAACTACAATTAAAGAACATAAATACCCAAAAATTTGAGACACAGATTGACGTCGCTGGCGTACTGATGACGTACCCACGTATGACGTCACTTTTGTACAAAGTAGTTGTATGGAAAATCCAGTAAATTGTTGTTACGGTCGCGAAATACTGCGTTTAAGTAAGTACATAGTTGTCATACAATTTTGTTTCTATAAAAGCGTAAGAATTCTATTGGCTGCTTTACTCTTGGACAATAAAAAAAAATGCATCATTTTTCTAAACTTTCAAGGTTCATATCTTTTAATGATTTTAATTACATTTTATAATACTACTTTATTACGATTATTTGATGGTTTACTATCTATTGAGTAGAGCATCACTACGTTATCAATTTGAACATGAGGCCGCATGCCTATTATACATACATTTTGCGTCTTATTAGAGAGGAGTAAGATACAATATGGAAACGTAATCTGTGCCACCGACCGTATACCTACATATATTATAGGATTTGATCAAATGAATTTGCAACTTGGGTTTATAAGTTTCGATTGAGTGAATGTTACTTAATGTAGCATTAAATTTAACGGACAATTATGCATTTGGAGTAAACCTGTTAAGGCGCCGTAGGTTCAGCGAAGTTAAGCGAACAGAGTTTTTGAAACAATATAATGCGTCTGTTTATAATAATATGGTTTAAAAAAAATACAAATAGTAATTTTGAGGCTTTTCTGCAGGGAAATCAGTGCTTCGAAACATGATTAAGTAAATTTCGCTCGATGGAAAAAAAATCACTAACATAGGTCTAAAACACACAAAAATACACTTCAAATATTCGTAACAAATTATGCTTAAAAGCTTTAAATATTAAAATTTCTTTTAAAAATCGACAATATCATGTTAGAGGGAAATCAGTGTTTAATTTTTTTATTATTTAAACGGCCAAAAAATTAAAATTAAAAAACATGATATCCGCGCTTCCGAGCACGCACTTCCATCTCGCTCACGCTTATGCTCAGTGAGAGGGAGAGAAGACCATGAACCTACGGCGCCTTAAGTTTAAACATTCACTTTAGTCGACTACACATCGATTGACAGTAAAATAACTACTGCAGCCTATTTAGGAATCGACTGTTCAACTACCGGAGATTAGATTACCGGACATGTAAATTAACTAAGTCACAAATTGTCTTCTTTATAATGTTGCGAGGGTAGAATTATATACTCGTAGGCATTCTTCGGTGCAGGGACTGATATCAGTAAGTAAAGCCTTGTTCGGACTAGGCTAGTATTTTAGTGCGAGTCCATACAAAAGCTACTCGTATTTGCAGCAAATGTATGGACTCGCACTAAAATACTAGCCTAGTCCGAACAAGGTTTTATGGCCGGTGGCTAGGCAGGCTAGGCAGGTACGAAACCGGTATTCCATTCATTAGGTACGGTACTGTTATATTGTAAAGTTTAGCCACGCCGCGACAACACAACGGTGCCCCGCAACGGCAACCAGTTAGAAATATCAGTATCCGGTATTTTTTGAATGCCTAGTGATACCTTTTAATACTTGTTCCAAACAGGTATTATTCCGGTACTAATAATATTTATTTAACCAAAAGGTTTTGATATACTTACCTACTTAAAAGTGATAACATTTTAATCTAATAATAGTAGGTTTGGTCGGTACAACCCCTTACTAAGGGTGGGTTGCGCCAAACTATCTGTGATCGTATTTATTTTTATTTATTATTGTTGTTTTATTGTGGGCCTTTATGCGCCGGTCTGTTGTCAATGATATTACGTGAACAACATAATGACTTGGCTGTGACGCCCACGTCCAGTCTAAAGCTTATATCTGGCATGCTTCTATGCCATTATCAATAGGATTAGATGTATTGAAATTCTAGTGACACGTAAGCCCTTAATAGTTTTACGATATAAAATTTACGTCAAATGCGTTGTGGGTCAAATATAAAAATGTCGTACAATAACGGAATAACAGTTTGTGGCTAGAAACACAAACTGTTTTTATAAAAACGATGACAAGGAGCTACGAGTAGAAGGCGTCAGTCGCACGCAACGGTTGCAATGCAAAACGTGAAAACGTAACTCGAACACTGTAAACTGTTTCATCCGTTTTTTCGTTTCACTTCGTTTGGCGACCGGCGACGGCGCCAACACACGGAGAAACTAGTTATTTTTGAAACTGTTTTTCAAAACAGTTTTGTGAGAAAAAAAACGGTTACGTTTCGTTTCACGGAAAAGTCGAAACGACCCAGCTCTAGTAAATATGCGGGCTTATATCCGTTTGTTCGAAGCTTGTCACTGCAGTTTCGGATTTCAGAGATATCACGTTTCTACTTTACGTTTTTTTGGCTATGAGGGCGCTATGTGAAGCCGTCGATTGATGTTTTGTTCCTATCCTTTTTGTATACATCTTCTTATTTTATTAATCTTCGGAAGATGGCTGACCGGGTTTGTGAATGAAAAGAGCCCTATTTTGATGTGATAAAACGGCTTTATACAGGTATATTATTTTATTTACAGAATACTTCAATACGTAATTTATGACAAGTATCTGTATTGGTAAACAAGTAAAAAACGATGTTTAAACGTTATCTTTATCAATGTATCACAAGCATACCGTTCTGGTCATATTGCATTCTTTAAAATTGCTTTATTTGGCTCTGATTTTTGTTACGCCCTGGGAAAGCACCACCACCATCCTGACTTCTCTTATGTGCTAAGGTAACTTAACATGTAACTCGGTAAACAATATGATACAGAGAGAAAGAATATAATGGAAAAATAAACCATCTTCGTCTGTAGCCCCCGACAGGATTCAGGAGGTTATTATTTCTCTCTTTATCAAATCGTTTAAAAATGATCGGGGTACATTGATATTGCTACTGCATTTTTACATGGAGAGCTGACAGAGACTATTTATATGGAGCAGCCTCCAGGCTTTTGTGATAATGGTAAAAACAAAGTTTGTCTTTTATTAAAAGGAATTTATGGCCTTAAGCAGGCCAGTAGAATATGGAACTTAAAAGTAAATGATTTGTTGTGTAAGAATGGTTTTAAGCAAAGTGACTGTGAACCATGTGTTTACACTAAAATAAAAGATAAAGACATGACTATTTTAGCACTTTATGTTGATGATTTCTATATTTTCAGTAATAATGATAATAAAGAACTTTTATCTTTGCTTCAAAACCATTTTAATGTTAAAGATCTCGGTATACTTACCAGCTGTTTAGGCTTAAATATAAGTAGAAACAGAACTGAGCATTGTATTAAGCTTGATCAGTCAGATTACATTAAAAGATTGTTGGTTAAGTTTGGAATGCAAAATTTGGAATGGAAAAAAAACGCCTCTGCATGAGTGCGGATTACCAACTATCATTGTGTATTTAATTAAAGATTAATAGCTAAAGTTGATATTAACGTGTAAGATTATAGTTATAGACAAGTATCAGTGTAATTGTGCATGGAAAATGATCGCGACTGTTAAATAAGATGAACAAAGGTGCTGCAAACAGTTCATTTCCGCGGAGTAACTAATGACACTTTGTACGCTGAAAGTGTATAAAATGCGTTGAATAGTGTAACTGTCTTACGGAGTGACTATTACGACATAAAATTTAAACTTATATCGTACTTAATAGTGAGCAAAAGAACTATAAACTAAAATTACACTGTCATATTCCGTTGACCGTTCAAACAAGTCGAGTGTAAACAAACAGTGCCGCAACTTAAAAACGTAAGCGCCTAATGGGTTTCTGGACCGTGTGGCTAATGTATACACAGAAACGATGAGTAAGGTGCCAACAACTAGGTAACTATTATAATTAGAACTTAAGACCTTTAGTAATTATTTTGAATACGCAAACAATTGGGTGTGTTTTACTAATTATATTATTGTTTTATCAATAAAATGTATTATAGCCAGTGCCAGAAACGAACACTTTTTTTGCTACCTTATACTTGCATATTATATAGGTAAGTACTTTGAAAGCGTTATGTATGGTATATTTTCTCGACGTTATTAGCGTCAGTATGTCCATGATTTTTTTCATATTTTTAAAATTTTAATGATAACAATTTTAGTGACTTTCGGGGTGATTATCTCCGACTCTATTCACTTAATCAAAAAAATTGCTGAGAAACCTTATATTTATTTTGAAAGGCCTATCGATTGATGTGCCACACGTGGGCTTGCAATGAAAAAAAAAATACTTTCAGTTTTATGTATACTGCACCCCTATAAAACTTTTTTTTAGTAATTTAATTACACAACTATGTAGCGGCTAACAAAATACACCTATCCTCAAAATGTTATTCAAATACACCTTCTAGTTTGCGAGTAAAATGCCTGTGACATACGGACGGACAGAAAGACAGATAGACAGAGAGACATGACGAATCCATAAGGGTTCCGTTTTTTGCCATTTGGCTACGGAACCCTAAAAATAAAATATATAGGGTCAGTTCGGGTATGTGCGCCACCTGGGAAAGTGCGCCCCATTCATCATTCAGTCATTTAAATCAATATAAATTTGTTTTAGTTTGTTGCATGAATGTAAGATGTCGTTATTTGTGAAATATCTGTAGATCTCGATATGTTTGATGAAAGGCGCACTTAGCCCGGGGTCGCAGTTGCCCCCTCTGACATTACATGGGTACTAGACGATGATATATTTAATAGATAAGATATACATTTATTATGACGGGAAAAGTTGAGGGCCAGATGCCTCGAGGCAGCTCCCAATGCTCTAGCTATTAAGATGGAAATTCGTATGGTCGCCCTACGCCTCCTGTCATGACGCGATTGCCAGGGTGGATTTTGTTGCTGGGTAACTATTTAATTGATAATATATCCGTTACACATAAAAAATAAGCTATTATAAATTATTTCCAAAATTGACATTATTTCCATACAAGTTGTCAGTTCATTGCCTGGACTATGATTGTTTCTATCATAAGAGGTAGCAAATCAAAGACATTCTTTAAGTAGCTACGTTTTTGCCTTAAGTACAGAGTCACAAGTTCTTCCACCCTACCTTGATCCAAGTGGTGACAAATAAAAAACTAACCTTATATGTATATTTTAATTATTAGCAGGAACTTAATATTCAATTGCAGATATTCTTGACTTTTCTGATGTCTCATCATCTGGCGCAGACGGATAAATTATTTAAGCACTGATTTGTTATTAATGGCAATTGTGACAAAAATGTATCCAATAAATTAATCATGTTGTTTTTTGTATTCCAGACATTGCTAAAGTCTATCAAGTTCGAATAAAAGAAACATACATTAGATTCCACTTCTCACCAAACTTCGGAAAAATGAAGAAATTCTTAAAGTCAAAAATTGACTTTACAGAAAATAGCAATTACTCCCCTGTGCATGGTGTTGACCTTTCACCGATGAACACCTCACCGGAGCCAATTACTTCAATAGATGAGCAGAGGGCATTGCTGGAAAAGGCTCAGCCTACGCAACCTCCATTACCTCTAGAGCCACCACCCACCACCCCTATAGACTTTAGCTTACCACACAAGCAAGAAATTAAAGAGCAAGATTATCAAAGCAGATCAGGGTCACCAACCCAAGAAGAAACCCTGCAAGGACAAATAAGCTATGAGTCATCATCACTAACAACTGAGCCCAGTGAAAAACCTCCAAAAACCGTGTGCAGAGACTTTATAAGGGGCACATGTACTAGGGCGGGCTGTAAATACGCCCATGAACGTGACCTAAAACAATTATTCGGTGTTTATACGTTTTGCAGAAACTTCCAAAACAGTAAATGCACATATCCATACTGCAAATATGTGCATGCATCTATATTTGAAGAGCAGAGGTTTTATAGAACAGGGGTGCTGCCGCAGCATGCGTTAGCGCATCATAAGAAACCCCCACCTGTCCTGCCGCCGCCTCCTCCCCCACCGCCGCCTGAAGGTACAATATCTATGCTGTCAACAAATAATCTGCTTTTCATCAAGATTGCCTAACAATGGAAGTAAGGGGCTGGTGGCCTGTTGCCGTCCGCTGCTCTAAGCCATTAAGAGTCCTTACTCTCCTCCAGACAAGCGTGTTTTGCAAAATGCTTCCTTTTTCTAACTATTGGTGTTTAACCAATAACATACTTAAATAATCATTTCTTAAACTGGGGCTAAAATATTTCATCATTTTCTTTTTCTAAACCTAAAAGTCTTTTTCAAATTTTGCAGTGAGAAGTGTTGTTTTGGTTCTCAATAGTGCACTGGGTGTTTTGTTGTGTTTTCAATGTTAAATTTTACTTTAGTATGATATGTATGTGCATAATAATGTCTGCCATTGATCTTGTAGTCCGCTAAATTAAATTAAAACTAAATGAAAAATTGCAAGTTTTCTGCTGAATCAATAATAATAATCACTATAATTAATCAGTGTAACTTTTAATTCATATTTTCAGAACCAGCACCACCTCCAGCAGCGTTAGACGTCCCAATGTTCCTAAATCCGCCACCAATATTGGTTCCTATGTAAGTATTATATCAATTATTTAAAACATAAATAATGTAATATTGATATTATTATATTCAGGGTGTCCCAAAATGCGAAAACGGGCAATAGGCAAAAAAAAACAAAACATGTCATGTATTTAAAAGATACAGACAGGTAAAAAAGCGTGCCAGTTTTTTTTTTATAACAGTAAGGTATAGTTAATTCGGTATTTGGGTAAGGACCAAATTCTTGGCCAGCTTAACTTGGTCAATTAAACTTTAATTGAAAGTTTTCCGTTTCGACGCTAAAATTAACCATACCATTCTATGGTTAATTTTTGTGTCACAATAGAGCTTTGTTCACTTCTTCAGTTTGTATGGCTAACTACTGACTAACTACTGGCCAAAAATTTGGTCCTTACCCGTTTTCCGACATTTTTTTTTTTTTCTGGTCTGACTATCACCCGTTTTCGGCTTGACGTTGACTTATGGGACCTACCAGTGTGTAACCGTCATAAGATAAATAAATAATAAACGATAAATCCATTATTGTGTGAGCAAACATGTTTTTGGCAATTCCTGTTTGACTTGATTAACTACAGAATGAAAAATGAATTAAAATGAATGCATATAGAGCAGAGATGGGCAAAATGTAATCGACTAACGATTAACAACTAAAATTACAAGAATTAGTTGCGATTGACGATTGAAAACGACGATTGATCAATTGTAGTTGTACAGAGTGCAACTAATTTAGTTGCAACTAAATTAGTTGCCGATTGATTTCGGACAACTAAATTTTGTAATCGACTAATTAGTTAGACTAAATTCTTTGCGACTAATGTTAGAAGCAAATTGAATAGAAAACCTCGGTATGGCTATGTTGACAGACTGATTAGGACATCTTGACGTATGTTTAAAAATAAAATAGTCATGTATTATTTACGATATTTTGACCATTTCTAAGGAGTGAGATCTCTGTTCTAACTATTATTTTGCTACTAATCTCTCTGAAATTGGATTAAATTTATCTTATGTAAGGGTAATTAAAAACTGGGTACTTTGTGCATTAGTGAAATAACACTAAAAAAAAAACACAATTATATAAATCAAACTTTGTATATTAAATATAAAAGCAACCGTGATATGTAATAAGTTAAACTATATAAGTTTAGTCTTGCAATATTAAAAATAATAATGTACACTGCGCTAACCGTGCGCCACGGGCGGATTATACTCCCACGCTGATGAGAAATCGTCTTTATAACACAACTTTATGGACACATAAAGTAAAAGACAATAAATGTTTGTTCTAATCTTCACAGTTCTACACTTGCGTAAATCTTGAATAATGGTCTTGTTGTCAGTGTAGTCAATCCCTTATAGGTTTGGATTTCATAGGCTTAGGGTGGAGAAATAAGTAAGTACACAAGGTTGCAAATGAATGATTCTTTAGGAGCATTATTACTGTAGAACTTTACTGTACTCAGAATAAAAGCTTTGTATTATATTTAAACGCCAGTATGAAAAGTATAAAGATAGAACCGACTTTATTATAGCTATTGTTAAACTTTTTACTTACCTTACTCGTATTACTTTCACTGTTTTTCACATTTTTTCCTAAAATCATGTACTTACTTACGAGTATAGGCTTGTTGATCGTAACAAGAGACCAAGCAGTACATTGCCCCCTACTTTAAAAATCTTTATTTCTTCTCATCTAAACGCTATGTCAATGAGCGTGAAGCTCAAAATGCTGTACTCTACGGGACGGTATGGCGTCGAGTTGCGTTGTATGGTGAGAGGAACAGTCCCGCTATTCTCTAACTTGTTTTAAGCTCTGCTCAATGCTCACCCACAAATATATCTTGACGCCGCGATTCGTAGTAACTAAGCGTAATCAGAGGTCTAGTTTCGTAAGGCGTGATGGGTGAGGTGATACGAATCAACGCGTTCTGAATAACAGCCCAGAACTATGGGGCTAGGTCGATTTGTGTAAGACTGTCCCTTAATATTACAAGCTTGTATTTAGTTTCACCTGCCCCAATGTTTGTCATCAAATCTTGCAAAATTTGACCCACTTGCCGGTGACTGATTGAGCTGAAATTTCGGGTATAAGTATAGTTTGGATGACAATTCAATATTATGGTACCATCGAGCTGATCTGATGATGGAGACAGAAGGTGGCCATGGGAATTCGGGATTCAACAGACGTAACCCCGTTGAGTTTGGGCTCTTTAGAATCGTCTCAATGAGTATTGATGATGGCCTACAGAAAAGTGGTTTGCGTGGACGATTTTTGTGTGGTAAACTTTTAATGAATATAGGATTTGCACTTTTAATGATCTCAAAAGAAGATCGAAATTAATTTATTAAGGAAAATGTATAATTATAAACTAATAATTTTACAGTGACACATACACGGTAATTTTTTTATTGGTGATCACGAATAAATTTTTAGGGTTCCATGTGAAAACGGAACTCGTATAGTTTTGTAATTAAGACATCGATGGCAATCGCGTTTAAAAATCGTAGTTACCAAAAACCATTTTTATTTTTTTCATAATAATTACTTAGCTAGAAATTAAAATGAATGAATGACTCAATTTTAAGCGTAATATACTGTCACTGTCATTATTTTACGTCACACACCTGCACTCTCGGGCATTCACGAATTCACCGCCCTACGTAATGTACAATACGCGTCAGATTAATACTAACGAAGTTCACAGTTTTCCGGTGACATTATAAACCTACCTATATCCTTGTATATCCTATATTGTCGAAAACAAAGATCGTCTAGTGACATAAAGAAATACCAAGCACTGTGTACCTTGTGTCCGCAATTGTAGATATTTACGGGTAAATCTCGTAACGATTGCCAAACTGGCACAAGCACGTACATACATACATACATACATGTCGGCCAAAATGATGGTCCATACAGCTCCCGAAGACATATATTACCCTATCTTTTCAGGGCAAACTATTAGTTAGAGTTTATCTCGTATTTAAAATAAATAAATAACAATGGCCTACTTTTCTGTACTTACCCACGAACCAAATGAGGGCTGTTATGAGTTTAACATGAGTATCTGAGTGTCTGTCTAGCCTTGTAGCTACTAAATGGAAGAACCGAGTTTAATGTGTTTTGACCTGGAAAACTCCCAATACCCATGCGCGAGATGGACACCAAACCCTTACAATATTCATACATATAATCACGCCCGTTTCTTGGAGGGGTAGGCAGAAATCACGGATTTCCACTTGCTACCATCTTGACAAACCTTTCTTGCTTCTGTATTTTGTATTTTCTTTCGGTATTTCTATGTTCATTTATTGTATCTACATCAAATATTAAAAAATCGGCCAAGTAAATGGTGCGGTTGCGTCGGCCGAATTTGTACGAAAGTTGGCCTTTTCAAGTACATTTTAAGTTGGTCGACTATTACTCGGTAACTAGTAATGTCTAGTAAAGCCGTAATAGTTGTGCTTTTAAATTCATTATACCACGATTTTTTTCAACTAGTGAAGCCCATTTAGTTTAGTGTGTCACATTATTCATTGAAATGCTTGTGTTGGGTAACCTATAATGGGGTTTTTCGGGGTCATGATCAGGAATGACCATATGTGAATAAGATGGCCATACTGGACATCATTTCCCATGAGACCAACTAATAAATCGCAGACAACACATTCGTTATTCCATGCGTTAACTCTCAATTAACTTACAGTTAACTCTTAATTGGCTGTTATTTTTTAGCGATTTCGTGGTTGGCCCCACGGGAGAAGTTGTTCAGTATCACCATCTCATTCGCATTTGGTCATTCCGGATCAGGACACCGAAAACGCCCAGTATAATAAACGGTTATAGAATATCCTCAACGTCTCCTTACGTACAACATCACAGATATAGATATACACTAGATAACTTAAACAACTCAATCTGCATGAAAACCGACCGTGTCACTTGTTTCTACCTACTGTTACGTCCCAAGGGCGAATTAGTGATGTGAATTCCCCGTTGTCCGCGCAAAATCGATTCTGCAATAAGGCCTTTTCTTAATATTCACGGACAACCGGCTACCGCAACAGACGCGCGCGGAATGTCAGTCGGACGGCCAACTTGGAGACCGAGTTCGGACACACGATGTAGATGCATTTGCGTGATCTATGTATATCTATATCTGTGTACAACACAATAACAGTCTGAAGGAACAGTTTAAAACAATGCATGAAAGGTCGTTGATATGCATATGCAAGACGCAACGCAGAAATAATTTTAAGGCGAAAATTATAGTAAGTATGTGTTGTGTTCGTCTTATTATGAAAACAGTTCAGTCGTTGAAATAACTATTGATTATTAGGCGGATCTACAGATATGCCCTAATATTCATAATTAAAACTTAATAACACTTAGATTAGATTTATTTATTGCAATATAAATGTGCACAAAAAATGTCACGATTACAAGAATTTCTACCATGTTCGTCAATTTTAATAATAAAAAGGACTAAAATGTGTTTTCTCATTGTTCTCAGTAAACTAAAGTAGGTTTATAAGGGCATTTAACTTTCACAAGTATTTAAATATTAGTTACTTCTAACTAGAAATTTGGTTTTAGAAATGTTTAATCTATTATTTTTACTCGCACGAATCGCGGAACGGACGGTGGGAGACAAAGTAAGCCTCATAAGCCTGTGCCTTGCAAACAGAGACAGCGAGATGCGAGACTGCGAGAAGTGCGAGAGGGACGGGATACGGGATCCGGAATGGGATGGTTCGTGATGCACTCATTGAGACGATTCTAACGAGCCCAAACTCAACGGGGTTACGTCGGTTAAGTACTGAATTCCCATGGCCACCCTCTGTCTCCATCATAAGATCAGCTCGATGGTACCATAATATTAAATTGTCATCTAAACTATACTTATACGCAGAATTTCAGCTCAATCGGTTACCGGGAAGTACACAGCAACACACCTAACTAACCATACCGTGAAAACCTAGAACCTTATTACAATGCACTTAAGGTCAGATTAGATTTCCGATGGTCACTTAGCTGTGTTGTCGACTGTACTAGGGTGTTGTGAAAGATTAATATTGTAGTACGCGGGCAACTTATACAATTAATACATTATCATCATCATCATAATATCAGCCGAAAGACGTCCATTACTGGACATATAGGCCTCCCCCAAAGAGTGCCAAAGTATACATAGATATTATGTAGAATGTTTTATTTGTCAAAAGCTGACAACTTGGACCCCATCGTCATCGAGTTGTTCTTCTCTAAAAACCTCAAAACTCGACGTTGACGTTACGTAACGTCTCCTATACTCTGTGCGGTGGTTACCATAGATATTAATCTTCATTTCCCGCCAAAATGACAGTGCCATTGGGCAAAAAAAGCTTGTATTTCAAATTCAATCTTCATCAATAACTTATGTATGTTTTTTATTAGTTATTCCTTACATTTAAATTTATGTTTTCAGGAAAAGCATAACGTGTAAGGCCGTTGCATTTCCCTTACCTTTTTTATTCTTGTTTTCTTGTCTTTAATACTTTATGTACTTGTTTAGTCTCCGCTCAATGGACTACAGATGATAATTTCTGTTTTTATATCTGCAGGTCGATCACGTATCGCATTGTTCGCGCGTCAGTTAGATCTTAATGTAATTTTTTATATGGGAAAATTACAGTTGGATCTACCTAACGCGTTTGTATGTAACATTAACACTAGTATCTAACTAGCATCTACTCTCAAAGCCCAACTGTAGGTACGTACATGGTTGACCCGTCCGTGCCACTCATGAATTGCCTATAAATGTTTTATTGTTGGTTTCCGAATGTGAGCAAATGGATGTCATTCTTCTTTTTGTTCCTAGTTGCGTGACACTGCTACATATATCGACTTGGGTACTCATAATAAATCTAAACTAGACAAGAAGCAATGTAGTAAACAAACATTGTAAAATGAATTTGAAGATAATAAGATGCCTATCTTTCTTTTAGACTATTTATTCATCCTAGGTAGTAGGATGATGTGACGAGAATAATTTGCATTGTAGTTATAAGATACTTGATACTCATATATATGAGTATCAAGTATCTTATAACTACAATTTAGAAAAGTTGAATATTCCCCGACATTTTCATTTCAAAGTCGGCTGAACAGATTTTCATAAAACATGGCTAAGAACACTCGGGATCACATCAGCTTTACCACAGGAGCTGCGAGACAGATACACAGATATACAGACAGACACGTTAAACTTATAACACCCCTCTCTTTGCGTCGGGGGTTAAAAATTCGTCAGTTATTCCTAACGGGTCTCTATTGTTTCTATAAAATTTAAGATACGGTTTTTTCAGTCCATAACGTTTTTACCATATTTTTTTCTAGTCATACTGTCGAAAGTTATAAAATTTAACAATATAAATTGGAGTTCCGATTTTTGCAGGTCATCATTATTTTTAGTCATAAAATTGGTTAGACATAACATTCAATGTCTCGGTGGTATGCAATTACATAATGTTAAAGGCAATAATCTAGTTTATAATAATTGTTGTAAGGTCTTTTTTCGCAAGTCATAATGATTGGTAGTCATCTGATTAGTTAGTCATATCATTCAATGTCATGGCGGTGTTACACTTCACAATGTTAAAGCCTATAACACACTTCCAGAAAAATAATAAAATACCTACATAAAATGTTAACTGCCGAATGTTCGCGTAATAAACGCGTTCTTCCAGACTGCTTTTTATTTAATGTTGGTACCTACTTGGGCAAAAATAAATAGGGTAATGGAGTGATGCGATTGAAAAATATCTTGGCTATTTTTTATTTCAGAGAAAATTCTGTGCAATAAAAATATAAAAAGTACATACCTAGTACCCCTTTCAAATGTATGTCTGGAAATGTTTCTGAGTAATTATCTATATGACTATGGATGTTATAGATTTGGTCACTTAGAGGTAATTCACTTTAGGCATTAAAACGATATGAATAATAACCATTGGTACGTCATTAAAGTACGTATAACAAAATAACATGTGTTATGCCATTGATATTTATTCTTTGTGGTTTTTTTTATGGATCGTGGACGCAATCAAGGGCACTCCTCTACCGTTGCGTTGATCGCTGCCTGCTGCCACAGCGCACAGCGCGGCGCGCGCATACATGCCGCGCTTTTTAAATGTATTCATTTACGCACGGAGTACTTAGGTATCAATATTTAGTGTCGCCGTAAGTTTATTTTTCTAAACTTTTGTTTGGTAACTGATATCATTGTCATGATCGTTTACTATTAACTCTACAAACTTTAATTCAATATTGGCTATACTGTTTAACCGGAAATCAATATCTAGACAAGCCGATTGTCTACATTTCTAACTTTTTTCCAATATGTTATGTGGATCCTGCGAGGTCTTTACCAAAAAGGGGCCGGCAAAGTCCGTGCCCACACAAGCAAATGGTCGACTCTCCGAGACTCTGTCGGAGGGCAGATCCCCCATCATGGGCTGCGTGGGGGTGGCCTTCAAACGATAGCACGGCATACATCTGAAGATAATGCCGCGAATAGTGCGTCTGGCAGACAAAATCCATGTTACTATTTACTAAACATTCTAATCCAAAATCACTATTCAATTAATTTATAATGACAAGATAAAATTATAGGTAAGTATATGCGATAATGCACATAAGTTCTTAACTATTGACCATAGGAAAGACGATTTTTTGACTGTATGTAAATAAAATAAATAAATATTACGCGGCGATTAATAAATAAAAGGTCGCGGGAGTCCGATGGATGCGGGTGGCGTAGGCTCCCTAGTAGCATTTTAAGTTGGCATTTCGTAGGGCCATTGATCACCGAATGGTTGGTCAACCGTTGCGAGTGAAACACCTGTTTTCGGTAAAGCCAACGATGTCTCCCAACATTGGGCCTACTATGATGACTATGTTGGGCCAACCACCGTTTCCGGCTGTAGGGCCAATTTACATTTACAACGTAGGGCCTACAGCAATATTACTACGACAACTACGTTGGGCCAACCACCGTTTCCGGTTGTAGGGCCAATTTACATTTGCAAAGTAGGGCCTACAGCAACATTACTACGAGAACTATGTTGGGCCAACCACAGTTTCCGACTGTTGGGCCTAAAGCAACATTGCGTAAGAAGGGCCTACAAAATAAAAGCACTCTGTACCAACTGTAGAATAGCCGTTGGCAGTTAGTAGGGTTAGGTACAGTTGTTTATCTCACGAAGGCGGGTTGGTCTTACTTATGCACGATCTCCACTGACCGGGTTACGCCGGGGCGCACATTGTGAGTGCCAAAGGAAATTGAAACTTCTCTGCTGTAGTTAAATTCCATATTTGCACGGAATTTACGCAGCTTGCCACCTGCGCGCGCGAGTAGTGGAATTTAACTACAGCAGAGAAGCTTCAATTTCCTTTGGCACTTACAATGTGCGCCCCGGCGTCACTGCGCATTGCGGTGTCAAGATTATACAGGGTGATATATTATTCACCGTTCAAATTTTGGGAGGTGATTCGGTGGGTCGAAAAAAAAACCAGCTGTTCCATACAATCTTCGCGATTTGGATACAACTTATGTGATCAATTTAGATCGAGATGACCCACCGAATCAAATTCCCTCGTAAATTTAGTTCTCACATAGGCCACGGTATCGAGTGGCGTCATCGTCGCGCATTACCCGACTAAATTAAAATAGGGTTTGTTGAACTGACAGTGCTGTGTGAAAGTGTGTATTTTTAATATAGTCGGTTGTTTTAATGCATTCATTGACCCCCTTTTTTTGAAAAACACCCCGGTAATAATGGCTGTATTGCTTTCTGTTGCTCTTCTTATTTAAGAGCTAAGCTCTTGTCGGTGTAGCAGCGACCCTGCATCTACTCAGATCCCACGCAACCTCTTTGACATCTCGATACGGCCTAACATCAAGTCTCTTTTTGAGGTACTTTCATTTCTATGTTCGACCCGGATTGCCACAGCTACTGATAAATAAAGGTAAATAAAGATCGTCTAATTAGATCAATAGTGGGACCGGATTTTAGCCCTAAAAGTTTTGATAATTCTAAAGATGGAAAAGTGATGCTTATATGACATCGGACATATTTTTAAGTATATTTGCAATATATGATGAAAAGTTAGAACGAGCGTTAGGTATAAATTAGGTATTTATATATTTTTATTTATAATTTGTGAATATTGAATTAAAGTGCAAAGTTTTAGCTTCATCGTTTATAATATGTATGACGCTATATGTTATTAAGTTTGTAGAACTTTTTTTACGCAGCTTCTTTGTCAAACCAGAATTAGGTTATTACTTTGTCGATATTGAATTAAAGTTTAAAAATCCTCAATAATATCTCTAATTTCATAAGTTAATAGACAAAGCTAAAAATGTAGAAGAATAGGATACATGCTATAAAAGTAATATGCGTTTTTTGTCCTGTAAGATCTAATATTGAATTAGAGTCTGTAAAAATAAGTCTAATACTATAAAATAATGTATGCAACCATATTATGAAAAGTAAGAAAATTCTGTGTATTGCTTGCATTAATAATAGTATAATTTATTTAAAATGGTGCGAAATTCATAACCAGCCGCGCTGGCCCTTCAACGGCGGCGCGCGGGGGCCGATCGTAGCCGACCTAGCGAGCGATACCTCGCCCCGCCCTCCCCGCATTACCGTGCAAGCGCTGCTGTTGTCTTTCAAATCATTCATTAAATGAATGATTTGAAAGACAACAGCAGCGCTTACGGTAAACGGTAAACAAACAAATTTTGTTTGTTTACCGTGCACATATTAGATGCTATTTTTAATACATTTGCTCAAAAAGTGCTACTTTTACGTAGCTGTTTAGCGTGCGGAAAATTGATTTTCACGAACTAGTACTTTTCACTTTTCCCACTCAATAACCGTACAAATTGTACCATTAATTATTATGTCAATAAAAAATTAATAAGATAGAGCTGTACTAAATAAAATGATTTTTGAACATCATCATTTTTCAACTGTATTACAATGACGTTACAGAATTAATAATATAAAAGTTTCGAATTCCTTACTTGTTGTTTTTCTTATTTTTTCGCAACTGTATTAAAAAACGTCGTTGTGTAGATTACTATACATTGATTCGAAGGCTATATCGGCGCACAAAAGAAGAATGGAGATGGAGGCACCAGTAGCACAGCCTAGTGACGATGAGGAATGCTTTGATTTTCAAAACTTTTGTTTTTTTTTGCAACGAAGCTGCCAACGAAGTGTTTAAACAGGGTCAACTCAAACGCCCTGTTCAAGTCAGAATCACTGTCAGCGAAATAAAGAAATGTACTACACAGATGTCGTTAAACGCAGCTATAGCTGCTCGCCGCAAGCAAACCAATGTTAGTTTGCCCCTGATTACGGATTGCTGTTACGAACACCAGGGTCATGTTGCAGGGTAATATCGCCGGTTAGCGATCACCTAATTTATGGTTCCGGTTTGCGACCACTCATTTCAATTGGTATCAGGAATCTACCACAAAAAACGACGACATATCCTTTCAGTTTTTTCAATAGATTACATACATACATACATACATATACTCTCGCCCGTATCCCTTTGGGGTAGGCAGAGACTAAGGAACGCCAAATACTACGGTCCTTAAATACTTCTTCAATAGATTCCTGTTTAATAATTACTTTAAATAATACATGCGGGGCACGGTTTATTTAGAGTGCGATGTAATGTCATTTTATTAGGTATATTTAATTGAAAAAAAATACGTTGTCTTTCACGTGGTCGCTAACTGAAGCTGGTCGCGTAACCGGGGCGGCGTATTGACCCAACGTTATTAAATTAAACATTCCAATTTACGTTAACCTGAAATAGTACCTGATTAAAGAAAACTTAGAAAGTAGAGCATAATTTAAACCAAAACAGTGAGAAATATATTCTTTGATTACAAATATTATTTGTATGCAGAATGTAATGATAGTGAATGAAGCAAGAAAGGTTTGTCAAGATCGTAGCAAGTGGAAATCCGTGATCTCTGCCTATCCCTCCGGGAAATAGGCGTGATGTACATTTATATGTATGTATGTATATTATTTGTAGTAAGGTAAATCTCCAATAACTGGCCACCCTTGAATAATCGGCCCCCTCATACTAAAAATTAACTCTATTCACGTATAATAGAATAGATATAGATAGTATTTGGTGGCCAGTTATTGACGATTTACCCTACTTGTTAGATATATTCGAGACAATTAAAGGTTTACTAAGCAGAAACGTCTGCTAACGAAGTTCTAAAGGACAACGCTCCCTAGGATGAAAAAAAAGTTGAATATTTTGTTGAAAAAACTATTTTGCGTATTAATGTGTATTATTTCAAAAAAAATGAGTACCTTTACATTTTGAGGAAAAGAAATGTGAATGGTGACCCAGATTTGAGCTGTATAGTAAAATGTATGGAGAAAAAAAAAAGTGGTCAGATTGAAATGAAAATAATGTATGTCATAAGAATCGTTTCAAAAACAACTTGAAAAAAAATCTTACTGGTAAAAGTAGGAAGAATCTAACCACTTATTTTTTTTTCTCTTACATTTTACTATGAAGCTCAATTCTGGTTCAGTTAACAGTTTTCACAAAATAAATTTTATTGAAAAACTAATCCTTACTTAAAAAGTTTTTGCGGGTGAACGGTGAGGTGAGGTTAAACAACTCCCAGAATAGCAGGGCAGAACTCCCCTCCTAAAAACCACCATTACCTTCAACTCATTCTAATCCCAACCATATGCTAATTAACATAGTGTTGAAAATTAATCATTGCACGTTGGCTGTTACATCGTTACTCGACCAAATTCTCCCAAGTTCTATCAAGACAAAGTTATCTGAGGCGGTGGCCAGATTAGAAACTAAAACAGTGACGTACTAGATTGCTTTTGGAGATGGGAAAAGCGACGGCACGGTCCGCAAATATAAGTTTGTATACTTGTTCAAGTTACGCGTGATGGCTGGTAATTAGTTGTTTATGCAAGCTACATTCATTGATGGCTGTTACATGAACGAGATAGGGTTCCATTTTCGAATGGTTTCAACAGGAGCATTCTATATAAATTTCTGTCAAATAGTAATATAGTCGTTACAGAATGAGAGCTCGTACCGTGTTTAAGTGGTGAGTGGTCTAAGTAAGGTAAGTGCATTTAAGAGCTAATTGTGTAACTATTTTTGACAATACATTTTCAACGAGTTGAAATCATTAAACAAACATGGTATGATTGAAAATCTAAGCCCTGCTGAAACGAAGCGCAGCACCGATTCAGCAGTAAAATGCGTCCTTCACATGTTGACGTTCGGAAAGCCTACAGGATGCAGATATGCGTTAAATGGGTTACAACATATATCCATACCTTTCTTCCGTAATGACAGAAGTCCCAAAATATAAATACGTTTGCCAGAGTACTCTGCGAGAAATGGAAAAAGTTCGTCATTTTCCTAATTATCTATGACAACATCGTAAATCACAATCCAATTGAGCCTACCAAGGAAAAACCTCATCATCATCATATCAGCCGAAAGACGTCCACTGCTGGACATAGGCCTCCCCCAAAGAGTGCCAAAGTGACCGGTCCTGCGCCAACACCACGGTAGGAGACAAGCGTACGGGCCGCGTGATTGTAAGCAGTCACCGCAGCCTATGGACGCTTGTAACTACAGGTGCATCACAAGCGCATTGCCGACCCTTTAAAAATGTATACATTCCTTTCTTGAAGAACTCCATACTCATGGAGCTCATTCCACGAACGAACCATCTACGTGAAGTGTATATCGTCGCTTAGTACCTACCCATAGTGATATGTATTATGTTATGGCATGACTACCGCCACGCCAGTCTCTTAATAAACCGCTTCAAGTACGGACGCGTGACTTTCATTGATACCTACATATATCACACATAGTACAAGCTTTGCTTAGTTTGGGAATATAGAAACTGATTATCTAGGGAAAATGACCATTTGACCAAACTGACGAATAATTAAATTAGCACATACGGAAACTAGCAAATTTACGAAACTGAAAACTAACAAAACTGGCGAAGGAGTAAACTGAAGATTAAGGAAAATGACCCACTAGCGAAATTGTCAACCTAGTGAAAATTACCAGAAGGTAAACTGTTGAATCAGCAAAATTGACGAATAAGGAAATTGACCGGCGATACGCTAATTCATGCATATGTGTTCGTCTAGTCAGACCAGTTTTTTAGGTTCTCCCATTTCTATGATGTTTTAGATAAAAATCCAATACCGTTTAATACTAGTGTTATAAATTTACAATACACTAACAACGTTAAAATATAAGTATAGGTAAAGATGTAGTGCATAATTGTTTTCCATCGTATTTTCTCGGAAACGTTCGTATTTGTCATGCTACTTCAGTCAGCCTCAGTACTTTTTGTACCGAGACTGACTGAAATAAAAAGACACGTTCGTACGTTTCCGTGAAAATACGATGGAAAATAATGATACACTATAATTTGTACACCACTTTTATGAGCAGAAGAAAATTGTTTTTTTTTTTCGTTATTTCGGTTACGAATTCAAAAGGCGTAAAAAAGGGCCTTTACTAGGGAAAGCGACACGGCTACTGACATATTATATAAGTGCAATTTGCTAAGCGTTATGTTCACTTTTGGATGTTGTATGTTTTTACAAGCTTTATATTAACTTGACCTGTTCGTATGTATGTAAGTAAGTATGTAAGTTGTTCGTCAAAATTTGCAATCAATTGAAAACAATGAAAATGAACCACATGAACCATTACTATTAATGTTCCTATTACTTGGTCGTTTTATCTAATGCCGGCCGTACACATTGGACCAACGTTGGCGCGTGAGCAGGATACAGCTATGCAAACGCATGAGAACGATATAAAGCCCTCTTCCTCTAACGCATAGCTGCATCTGCTCACGCGGCAACGTTGGTCCAATGTGTACAGCCGGCTTTACCTTGACGCTGTCCTCCCAGCGGGTTTGTTCGTCGGCCAGCGCTTGTGTCAGCTTCCCCGCGCGAGATAGCCGAGCGGCGGCCAAGTCGACGTCAGCTTGTAGTTTTATACGTTCGTCTTCGACCACCTGAGGAGACAAGGTGACAACTAATGTAACTATAATATCGAGGGTTTCATGCTAAAGGTGCGTATAAGCAATAATAGGGTTCTTGCTTATACGCCCCTTTAGCATGAAGCCCTCGATATCATGCCGTTAGAATGCAATCGGGATAAAGCTAGGATGAGGAAGAGATTATTATGCGTAGGTACCGGAAGCGGAATATGAGCTACTGATACAAGCGTCCGAACTGGGAAATTTTTGTTGGCTTTGTGATTAAGGAGATTAGGAATGCGTTTTATAAACGAATAAAATATGTACCTACTTACTGTCTGTGGACTGATACATAATAGGTACATATCGTTACGTAGCAGTAACATATATTTATATCACTGACTACTAAGTATTCATCATCTGATTGATCATCTGCCTTCGGTCTGCCGCCTTCTTACCTTTAGCTCATCCAACATTTTAGCGAGTTGTGCTTCGATTGCTTCAACTTCTTTCTGTTTGGCTCTTAAAACTGCCATTACCCCTTTTAACGTAACAGCTGCCTCCTTATGTCTAAATAAATCAAACTAGTTGTAAATGCCAAACAAATGGAATACAGAGATCGCGGGTTCGAATCCTGACTCCTGAGACCATTGATTTTTTCGGAAACTTCATTTTATTTAAACTTCATTTGCACGGAATATCATATTGATATTTACAGTTAGCTTTCTAATGGAGCGCTCATGGCATAGTGGCACCTGCACCATCGCACCGTTTGTGCAGGTTTAAGCAAAGTTTTGATCATAGTCACTGTCCTACATTTATCATTCATGAAAAAAACAACAATATTTTTGAAATTCGTTCTCTTTGAGTGGTTACTATCTGAGCGCTTCCTTCGTCTTGGAAGGCTATTCTGGCCAGGTAATAAATCGTATTTTACAAATATAACATGAAAACAGATAGTTACTTGAGTATTTTCGGCTCGACCACTCGGAACACTTTGGCATACATATCGATAGCTTGCACCCATAACACCATGGAGCGGCACACCTAGAAAACGTAAAGTAATAAACTGTGAACACCTATACCAAGCACTAGGCGCCGTGCCGGCTACGTGCACAGGATCGGTAGCCGTATTAGAAGGTAACATCATAGTCTCTCTCTTATGTATTCCGCGCACGAGTAAAAGATATGTATATAAATCATAATAATGTTTACTCTACCTAAACGATTTATACGTTAAAAAAACCGTCGAGATTGAGAGCTCTATTACATACTTATGAAAATTGGATGAACGGTAGTGGAAAAATGCGGTTTATATATAGGTAGTGGACACAATTGCTCTAAGGAGAATTGTAATTCCGATTATTAAAATCCCGAAAACGTTTCCCTTTTTTTTTTACTTGGCCTAAATTTCGTTTGCCCGAAATTACATTTCCCATATTATTATTTTCCCAATTCTCAGTTCGTTGCAATTTTATTTCGCTTATGATTCGAATGGTAACTTATTAAAATTCCGAATTATCATTTGTCAAGAGTTTCCTTCCAGGGATAAGTTCGCCTTTGCACTGATGCTACCTATTTGTCTGTGTTTCTAACTGTGTCTTGTGTACAATAAATTATTTACATACATACATACATATACACAATAGGTGAGCGAAGACGGTTTGAATAACTCGATTATACTAAACCCAGCGCACGAAAAACACCATACAATGCGAGCTCCATACAAATGTCTACCAGCACATGGCTCGTGCTCTCCACCCCGTACCACTTCTAGAGGTACAAGTAAGTGGTAGTTGTCTTGTCCAATAAGTATTTCAGGTTTCAATTGCTTAGTGCACAAGTTTTTCTTTATAGGTTCCAGGTACTTGTAGTTCTCGCATTTAACAACACCGAGGTTTTGTGCAGGTAAGTTAAGATTGTCCACACTGCGCGCATTTAATGTAAACATTGTTCCATCATTATTAGATAACGTGCAATTGATAAGCTGAGTTTCGCACACCAGTTCCGTACTGTCCCAAGCGCCGCGCACTCGTAAACACCCCCGGCGCCCGCGCAGCCCGGCCCGCTCGGCGAGGTTCACTCCACGGCACGGCACGGCACGCAGCTGCGGTACAATCAGGGGTATTAATTAGAGGTGCAACGGATATCCGGCCACTATCATCCGGCCTATCCAGCCACAATTTTACTATCCGACCGAATACCGAATAGCAGCGTAGTATCCGGCCGGATACCGGATAGTATTTTAACACAGAAGAACCATTTACATAGACAGAGAGAACAAAAGCAGGGTAAAGAAGGGTGAATAAATAACAAAATACAAAGTAGTTTATCAATTAAAACGGTTAGTTAAAAATTAGCGGATGTTTCTATCAAAGCCGAATATCTGGCGGCCGGATAGCGGATATGCGGCCAGTTGCCCCACCGGATATTCGGTATCCGGTCAAACTACAAATTTAATATCGGTTAGCAAATTAATAGAAAATGGTTATGTGGTGACATTTAACAGGGCTGGCGGCGTTATCTGTTATAAAGGCAAGCAAATAGGTTCTGCTGTGTTACTAAATGGTATGTACAGACTTAATATGACAAATTGTAAGGGTGAGTATTTGTGCAATAGGGAGAATTCAAGGTTCTTGCAGAGGCAAGAAGCCACGAATTCCGCAGTCTCTGATGTGGATTTGTGGCACACACGTCTAGGACATATCAATAATAAGGCTCTACAGAGCATTAGGGATAGGGTGCCTAATCTTTCTCTGTTACAGGATGAGCAGGAACTTACCAAATGTGTCCCATGCTTGGAAGGCAAGCTGCCTTCCAAACCAGTGCCGTGATTAAAAAAAAACATGGATGTGACACTGGAAACCTTGACAATAAAGTGTTCAGATTCATTAAACACCTTGTTCCCTCAGATGTATTTGGAGACCCGACGATTATACCTAACCTAGCTGCTCAAAATGAATACGATCTAAATAGTAACCGAATTTCAGTATGTAAAGTTGTTCCAATTATCCGACAGATGGCGCTGCACGCAAGTTACATCGCGCGAACGTTTGTTCAACGTAGGAAGTACGAATAGTTCCTGGGTCTCGATGCAAAATTTGACAGACGGACGGAATAAGGGTTCCGTATTACCTTTACTTTTTGGATAGTCCTATCGAAGAGGACTTCATTAAAATGTGTACGTACAATAAACTGTCGATTAAAGCAATAAATATTACAGTAAACACACCGCTTCTCGTTCCCCAACACAAAGAGAATATAACCACTACGTTGTAAGAGGCGGAACTTCATACATTGTTTCAAGATTCTCTAAATATTCTATTATCGATATTACATTAATCGAAAACCGGTATTTTCGATATTCCCATTATTAATATTAATCTACGCAATGCGTTAATAAGAGTCAAAAGGTAGGTGTATCAATTTACTGTGAGTACTGTGATACCAAATACTTTGTTTCCTTTAAAAACAACGTGCGTGATTGTGACACAAGTCACACAAGACACAACTCACAAGGACAAAGAGAAGAGACTAACTACATTCTCAGAAAACCATTTTAACTCAACCATTGTGATTTATAATAGCAATGTAGGTAATTTCTCAATTCAAAGAGTTGATGTTTAATTTAGGCTTAAGAGGTTTTTATTCTATTAGTCTATTTATGAGATGAGACTAAGACTCATTTATGTTATTATTTGATTGTGTGATGAAACTGAACTGATTATGCTTTATTATTTAAGTTTGTAAAACTGATTCATTTCTTTTAAGGAGAGATTTTTTTTTTTTTTTATCTATTTGATACTAGCACTCCAATTGGTAAAATTATAGGTAGGTAGGTTAAAGAAAACTCTTACCAGCAATTTTCTCCATAGATTCGACAACTTCCTAAACATCAAATGCCCCGATGACGCAGTCCTACGCGCCGTGGTCCGAAACCCTTGGTGGCAGCGACCCACGACCGTGCAGGGCGAGACTGACCCAAGGATTGTTGGTACGGTATTATTATCAATGTAACCAGGCCTGTCCCTCTTGTGAGGGTCATCGCGTTTAGCCGAGACAGCAACACATTCACGACCAAGAATCGCTACGCGCTGGGCTCGTAGCCGATCCAGCACTGCCAGATACCCGACTAACGCTCGTTATTCGGGTATCTGGCAGTGATAGTGTTAAGAGAAGTAGGGGGGAAAGCCGGAGCGGAGCCGCTCAACTGGGGAAGCCACCACTTTACTGAAGATCGCAGCCATAATGACACCACCTTTGGGTATTTGGTGTTGTGAGCTGATCTGTTCATGGTGGTGCATAAAGTCCTAAACATCAAGTGCCCCAATGAAGCAGTTCTCAGTACCGTGGTTCCGATAGTGGCAAGCAATCATACGGGCCATACGGCCTGCCATGCTCGCTTATGAAACTAGATGAATCACAAGCGCGCTGCCGACCCTTGATTGATTTTAGGATTCGTTGTATTGACAACTAGTGACTGGTCCCTTACTCTCAAAACTGTGCATCGTCGGGAGCTCTAACGAACTTGCTCAGCCCCAAGAACACAACACCCAAAAAGCATATTTTATAGGTACATATGAGTGGTTAGAGGATGGTAGTAATAAAATAATTCAATGTTCATTTGCAGAAATGACAGAAAGAGGCACTCTATCACGTGCTGCTCACCCGGTTCCTGGAGGTAAGGCTTCATCTGTATATAATAATAAGCCCGCAGGGCAGCTTGTGGCGAGCTGTTGGGGAGTAAAGACACCACGGACCCGAGTGCTCCAGAGAGTCGGTCAGGGCTTCCGTCTCCGGCGTGTCTTCGTCGGTCGGAGTGGAACCCGAAGGGGGCCCGCAGGACTCTCAGCTCTGGCTTGCCTTCATTGGCCGTCCAGAGAGTCGTCAGAGCTATATGCTCTAGGGGTGGAATTATTAAAGGGCATAACGCGGCGAGTAACTTCGGAGAAAGCGCAGCACCACCTCTCGACACCCCTGAGCCACTCACCCCAATGTTGCTCCTGGCCGTCTTTACGACGGCAATTTCAGGGGCCCATCTAATGCGCGGCTGGTTACCGCCTGCCTCGATAACTTTGGACGCGACAATGTTATGGCAGGTGTCCGGACCTTTTTGCAATAGCCCAGTTTCATAATCCACCCATGTCTCATCACCATAGACCCAGTTCTCTATCCATTTTACCCACAACAGCCCCAACGCCTGTTGGAACCGGTGCACGGGTATCTACCGATGTACCCGTAAATGGGTTCTAGCAGTGTATTCAAATTCAAATACAAAAAAAATTCAAAATTATTTCCATAGTTTTCTTTCGTCTTATCGTGCGATGAAAAATCCAAGCCCTGCTGATCACATCATTTATATGTTTCGCACTTCTTAAGCCGCGTCCGCTGATGTGTTCCTGTTTTTTAAACGTCAAAAATGTTTTTCCAATCAAAACAATACCCTATTTGTTTGCCGAAGCTGACGGAGAACATGTTAGATGTTTTAAAACATTGAAAACATTGGCGCTTCGGACGCTGCTTGCTTCTGCCATGGACACATGCAGCGCTATCTCTTACTTCCGTACTTTCTCTTTCTGTCATGGGGGCATTTGGATGGTTACCAGGATATAAACAGTAGTAACTTAAGGAGAAAACATGTATGTCAAACTTAAACAATGCTCTTGACGAATAAGTACATTATAATGTAATTCCTTTCAAGTTTATAAACATAATGTGTATAAACTTTTCCCCATTTCAAAGCGTACCTACTTAATTGTCAAACATTTTACACGCGTAACCTGTGGGTGATATGTATGCAGGGGGTTTTAACATTGCGTGTACAATATAATATAACAACATCCTCATGCTTTGGGGCTATGTATTCGTGTAGCGCCAATCTTAATACTCGTAGAAATGTTGTTTCTTAGAATGATCTCCCAAAACCACTTGATCCTCATAGTTAAATATCTTCGAAGTTAACATGGGTGGACAAGAGCAAAACTCGAAATATGATATTCACCCTATACATACCTACTCTCAAGTGCATAATTAGTTTAAAAATCTGCACGTTGCCCAAATCGACGATAACGTCGATTTGGGCAACGTGCACGTGCGTGCTTTATAAAAAGGTAATTAATGCTCGCATCACATCATTATCGTCATTTACTTTCATCTTTTTTAGTGTTCCGTACCAAAATTGATCCAACGGAACACTTATGCGACCACTCGGAGGCTGTCCGTCTGTCACAGCCAGTTTTTTTCTCTGTGATCTAATGTTCAAGTGTGTATTTAAAAATAATTGCCTATTTACTAATATTATGATTTCAGGACATGGTTGTTGAATTAAAAAAAAATAATAGTGTAAAAACAGAAATGTTAGTCCCACGTTACGTATAGCGGAGGTACCCTAATAAAAAAAAAACACTTTTTATTTTACCACTTTGTCGGCGTGATTGATATACATATTAGTACCAAATTTCAACTTTCTAGTGCTAACGGTTACCTACTGAGATTATCCGCGGACGGACGGACAGACAAAGCGACACTATAAGGGTTCCTAGTCGACTACGGAACCCTGAAAAAGACAGAGATAATAGTGGACGCCAATCAATTATCGACTCAAACCACCACCGTGAAATTCCCAACGTACTGGTGAGTATGGTACCGCATAAAAATCGGTTCAGTAGTTTTCGAGTTTATCAATAACATACATACCTACAGACAAACGCGGCCGGCGGCTTAGTCTTATAATATGTATGTATAGAAGATGATGCTAGTATGCAACATTGCAACGGGTATGTAACGTGTATCATGATTCATGACCGTAGCCTAGGCGCACGCGCCGATTACGATTAGTAAGTAGTGTTCGTGTATCGTGGCCGCGTAGAAGTGTTGCTGTGTCTATTTATTAAGTAATAAAATATAAAAAACCATTTAATTCCAATAAAGAATAATTCGTTTTTGATAAAAAACAAATTGTTTGAATCTTTTAGACGATGTGTTCGATCGGTTTTCCAAACGCAATTTTTCTTTGTAGCTACTTTTTCTTTCGCCATTATTCCTTAAGGCGCATATTTTCCCATTCTTAAAATGTACCTTCCTCATTATATTATGGAAGCAAATGTTTTGCTCGTTTTTCAACATACGGCTCTTCGCGCGGCAAGGGGGGGGGCTTTCCCCCGCATAGACTATTTGACAACAGTGAAAATAATTTGTTTTTTCATTAGCAACAGATAAAAATGACGAAAATACTGGGAAACTATCAATCTTTCATTTAAGTAAGTTGTCAATTTTAAAATTTTTTAATTCATAAAAACTAAAAATAAGGACGTGTTTGATTGTGACGTCACAAGCCTGTAATCCCTACAAATTCCAATTCGTCTAACGGAGCGTTTTTGACGTTTCATAAAAAGAAGCTGATTTGACTTTCGCCAAATAGCGTATTATTCATGGTCATCATTTGAGGTTATAACAGTGCCAAAGATTGTAATGCAGAGAGGAAGGAATCTTTTCCTCCGCGCCTCCGGGCTTTTATATACACTCTAGGGGTAGGGACCACAAAGACCACGTGGGGTCGGGGTTGACATATTCGGTTCCGTGACAAATTTGAACTATAAAACAGAAAATATGCTCGAAATAAAAACTTATCCCCGGTGGCTAAAATTGCTTTAAATCATTTAAAAACAACCCAAAAAAGCCCCCCACGTCAGCGTCAGTTATCCTCAAACAAGGCGACTAATTTTAAGAGCCAACGAAATAAAGCCAGCGAAACAAAGTTTGGTGTGTATGTACCTACATAGTTACATATCATTAGTGAGTTTTTTTGTGACGTCTTACGCTTGCAAAAATGGACAGAATTTACTTCACCATCAATGGGAGAAAATATAGCGGTGAGTGCTATACTATCTTTATTTAAGGATAAGTTAAAAAAATCATTTTTTGTACACGCTTTTCTTGCCAACTGTACTTTAATGTGTACCGTCATCAACTACTCACTGAGATGATTCTAATGGCATCAATAACTGTTTTAATATCTGGATACTAGAATAGAGTTTCGACAGCTGTTCCAAATTTAAACTCATAACCTAACAAAAATCTGTACTGTAATAACATTACAGTACAGATTTTACCTACTACCACAGACAAGAAAGTTCTCATAGTAAAATTGGTTGACTACAATGGCTCGGCGGGCAGCTTCCGGGAAACCAAAGATTTTGGACTCCGGGGGGAGTATGGTTGCAAAGCTGAAACTTAAAGGAATTGACGGAAGGGCACCACCAGGAGTGGAGCCTGCGGCTTAATTTGACTCAACACGGGAAATCTCACCCTCCCCTTTGAGGTGCAACTCTCCCCTGGGCCCGCTGGGCCCCAGGAGGCCTCGGAGGTGGAGGTAGATCCGAGGTGTCGGCCCGTCGACACTCAAGTTCCAATTGGTCGATAAGATTGGTGAAGGTAGGCAGATGCTGAGCGTCTTGATTACTTGTATATTTGTTCGCTCTAAAGAACCTTCTTAAGGGGATCCCATGCCCCAATGACCTTCGATCTGAATCCCTTAGTTTTCTAATGTTTTTTGTAGCTTATTATATTAACAACAACGGCTTTAAGCAATATAGTATCCCATATTTACTTCAAAGTTCATTGTTTTCGAGATATTTGGCATCAAAGTTGAACAATTCTAGGCCAAAAAATGGTTTTCTGGCCATAACTTTTGTGTTAATTGGTTTAAAATGAAAACCCTGGACCAGTTTTTAGAGACGTCACAGACGAATCCAAATATGTCGATTTCGTATATGTTAGATCTTTCACGTCGATAGAGATAGGAAATAAGTGTTTATTTAGACAATGTTTAAAAAAATCATACAAAATTCAGTGTTCATTTGTTTCAAAATCCGGTGGACCAAAATGGAGATAAAAGATTGAAAAACCGACAACCGTTTGATTTATAATTCTATCTGTAGTGCAAAAGTAAGAGATACGATTCAAAACTTGTCAAAAATCGATGAAAACCTCGGGTAGCCCCTTAAGGCGTGAATTATACAGAGATGGCGTAAGGTGAAGGCGCGGCGCAGGCGTGGTACAGATTCGGCACGGACGTGATTAAAATTATATAGAAGAGGCAAAGAGACGTATCGAAAAGAATCTGTAGCAATAGAACAAGTACTTATTCTGTTAATCGTTTTCGAAAAGTTAGTTTTTCGATGCGCAGCGCCTTAAGACAACGTTTTGAAGCGGCACGCTTGCACCGCGCCTTATAGGCGACGGACGACGTGTGACGTGAATTACACTCAAGTGGAGACAGCGCGCCGCCGCTTGAGTGTCATTCACCAATAGACCTTATTCCATTGTATTAAGGATCGTTTGTAGTGGCATCTTACCTTCGCTGCGCTTGCGCCGCGCCTTCACCTTACGCCGACTCTGTATAATTCATGCCTTAAATGTTCTCGAGCGTTGATCTCACAGAGGTGATATGGCGGGTGAGAAAAAGGACTATGTAATGCTAGTGAATTGCACTTTAGAATTTAGAGATAAATATTATGGCACCTTTCGTCACGTACACTGACCTATAGAGCAAAAGGCCGGGGAAGTACTACAATCTACGAACTAGCTGTGAATTACAACCAAACGCTCGCTCGTCGTGCTTCCGGATAGAGTTAAAACAGAAAGTCGCGCATTCGGACGTGGAATAGTAACAATAGTCCAGTCAATGAACTGACAACTCGTATGGGAAAAAAGTCAAATTTGGTAATAATTTATAATAGCTTATATTTAATGTGTAACGGATATATTATCAATTAAATAGTTACCCAGCGACAAAATCCGACAAAATTTCAGACATCAAAAAATAAACGATAAACTAACTAGCTTCTGAAAAGTCAGAAAAAATATTAATAAATATTTTTGTCTTTATTTTGGTTCATTTACATATTTGCTCTATAATATTCAAGATAAATCGTACAAAAAAAGACAGTGCATGCGTCATTTAAATCTACATAATGACTTCCGGGTGGAAAGTTTGTCGGATTCTTGAATTAATCATCTTAGAATAACATTTTAAAATGAAATCAACAAAAAAAACGCTATTATAAATTAATGTTTTTCAAAACCGTATTTTGCCTGGAGTACAAAGGAGGCACCCGATGTCGCGCCGTGAAGCAGCCTCGCCGTTCTTCGGCGACGGGAAACTCGAGGTTGCTTCGTGTCGTTTTTGCCATTGCCAAATATTTTTCAAAGCTTTATCTCTTTAGGAATAACGCCCAAATTCGAACTATTCGAATTTTCTCAATAGCAAAACGGTGAAGGACGCGTTGGTATTATTACAAATTTATTTGTAGAATATGCTATTGCAAAAAGTGTTTAACGGCTTCATACTCTTATACGAATAGCGTTCAGTTTTGAATGAAGTCGAATCGGCTAGCAGCAAAAAGTGACCTCCTTCACATCTGACGTCACAAAACTCTGTCGCGTATTTAACAATTTTTCCCCATCCCAAAAAGTGCTCAGCGCCGCTAAAGAAGTTTTCACTTCAAAAACTAAAATACAAACGTACGGAACTACGTGTTCTTCCATCTCTTTCACGCATGAATGGTAGTATGGGGGGACAGAATATAAATATGGCGGACGGCTCCGGGAGGCTCATTTGCTCAGTGGACGTGGCGCAAGCAACATCTCCTGCCAGCATCTCCTGATGATGCCTCGTAGAGAGGCGAAACACGTGTCGAGGTTTTTGTCAATATTGGTGGTGGTTTGCTGTAATTTTTTGCATGTTTATACGCAAATAGTTGCATCTTATCTTCACTGATAGACCGAATTTTTGAAATATATTTAAGTTCGGTATTTATAATAATGGTTTTTGTTGGACGTGGAGTTAACTCCTTTATCCACTCTATTACTCTGTTCTATAAACTAAAAAATGTATCTCTACAGCTATACTAACAGAGCCACTAGTTATCAATATTTAGCTATTATAAATCATCAAAAAGGTGTATGTTTCTGCTTCGCGCTGCGTCGTGTGCAAGCAAAGCCGCCAACACAACTTATACACAAAGTATTGCGTCATTTGCGTCCCGCCTGTTGTCTACCTCTACCTACATGTTATTGTATTGTTTCTCTTTTTAACTGCTTTGTTTGTGTGAGGTGTGCAATAAAGAGTATTTGTATTGTATTGTATTGTACCCGTCTATTTTTTTATAATTTACGTCTAATTATAAAAAAATTGACTGGAAAGACGGGTATAATGAAAATAGGGTTAACAAATTATAAATCAACCTTAGTTTATAGTATGAATAAATAAGGGTGTTTTATAAACGTATAAACTACTTACTATATTTTATAAATACAATATGGTGGATATAAAATAAATCATCGAGAATTTGTTACTCCGCAAATGTACGCTACGGGATGTAACTAACAGTAATAGTTTTTTACCTTTTAGGTTCATATTCCTTTTGACTACGAAATATCAATGCATACTAGCAAGAGCGAGCTTTGTGAAGAATTTTTGTCTACGTTCGAAACGGGCCTATTTGGTATTTATAATTTGGATCATTTCATACGGCGGTTGTTGAAGTGGCGTACAAGTTTGTTCTAGGAAAGGGGGAAATTCTTGCAAATGAAAAGCCAATTTATGAAAGTTTGTTACATAAGTTTTTAAAATATCACGCCGTTAACCTGCGAATGTTAAAAGAGAAGAAAGTTTGTATGGAAATCGAACCACCTTCAATTAGACCCGATTCGACGAAACTAAAATTACTCAATATGCGAATCAACATGAAACTTGTATGGAAAATTTCTGGCACTGTTCTTGTTTGATCGTCTCTAATTTTACTTTTTGAATACCACGACGGTGGCAAACAAGCATACGGGTTGTCACCGCCGACAAGCAGACACCATAGCGCGTGGACGCCTGCGGCTCCAGAGTAGTCACCTGCCTGGTGGCTGCTTACCAACATTCAGGCCGTATGCTTGTTTGCCATCGTCGTAGATAAAAAAAAGTTGACGGATAATAAAATCAGCATTTTTTTATGAAACATCGAAACCCTCGGTTATAATTTATTTATTTATTTATTTATTTATGCTTAAGTAGTACCAACAGCTGCAAAAACATAATATAAGTCTTACATAGTAATACAAAGCCAATTAAAGGAACTCACAGATAGAAAACAATGAAGTTCTTAGGCAAATAGGAACAAGTGACGTAGCGATTTTCTACGCTTCTTTGAGCGTAGAAAATCGCGACGTCACTTGTTCCTAGTGAACGAAAAAAAACAATAAATGCGAGCAACAAACTACCCAAACACGTGCCTAAAACCCGGTATGCGCATGTTCGAACTAAACGGCTGCCTGGCATCGTTTTGACACCCCGCCCCCAACCCCGCATAGGCAATGGCACCCATTCTGTGGGGCCATTTCGCGGCAGGCGATTATATTTCGCTGCACAGTCTCTCATGATAACTTTGTAGTACGTCCTTTCGTACAGCCATTTCACAAAATTCAGAGCACAAGGGTTTCTAGACGGAAAAAACACTAGTTTCCGAACGAACCCTCGGCCCCTCCCGCGGCCCGCTCCCCGCTGTCCGCCATTGTCTTTTTTCTGCGTGCAGTCAACACAGTTTTTAATAGATAATTAATTAAAAGATAGAATAGTATTTATAGGTTGTTGCCGATATGCCGAAACGCCGAAGCAGTAGTTTTTTGAGTTTAAATTTATTTATAAATACGTTTTAAGACATCGTATTTGATATAAAACCTCTTTGCTTTGTAACTGCCGCATGAGTGACAGATACAATTTAAGAAAAAAACCATTACGCCCGTGGGCGTAACACAGACTATTACAGCTCTGTATGTCTGCGCATTATGAAGCCCTTTTCGAGCAAGTGTGATGAAAATGAAGTTTGCCTCCGTGTGAACCCCGGTCCGGAGGAGCGCGGTGTTCGAAATTCGAATTTCGAATCTAGGACCACGGCTTGTGCTTTCGAATTTGGAACGTCGCGCGCCTTCATTTGTTCACGCGTGACGAGCAAATCGAGTTCTTGTAGGTGCCTATAGAAGATTTAATTTCAAAAATAATATTGAAAATGTCGAGTGATGAAAGTGTTTTGACTCCTGAGTTTATCAAATTAGATGCCATAGGCGATTCCAAGTCTAATTACTTACAGCATAAATGTTGTAAAGCAATGTCACGGATATTGAAACACGTAAGAAGTGCCATAATTGGATTATAATTTTCAATATTATATAATTTTACTATCATACTTCTACCTCTTCATAATTTATACCTATTATACTGATTGCCGGTAACCGATAGGTAGGGATATAGGTAACCGATGTGGCCCTCCGGATCGCTAAACTTAAGTGGCAGTGGGCGGGGCACATAGCACGTAAGTAGAACCGATGGCCGTTGGGGCGGAAAGGTTCTCGAGTGGCGACCACGTACCGGAAGGCGCGGCGTGGGTAGGCCCCCGACAAGGTGGACCGATGACCTGGTAAAGGTTGCGGGAGCCCGCTGGATGCGGGTGGCGCAGGACCGGTCGCTTTGGCACTCTTTGGGGGAGGCCTATGTCCAGCAGTGGACGTCTTTCGGCTGATATGATGATGATGATGATGATACTGATTGCATTTGTTGTTATCATGACTCAATATTTACCATGATTTGAATAGGAACTGCAATAAATTGAACACAATCGTCCCACTACTTGGTTCGTCAACTCATTTGACTAGTCTCAAATGAGCCACACAGATCAACATCTTTTTATTATTAACTGACTTCAAAACAGGAGAAGGTTCTCAATTCGTCTGAATCTTTTATTTTTTACTAGCTTCTGCCCGCGACTCCGTCCGCTCGGAACTCGTTTATGTCGTAGCTCGATCTATAAAAGTCCTAGAGAAATGTGTCCCTCATTTTTGAGTTTTTAACCGACTTCAATAAAAGGGAGAGGTTCTCAATTCGGTTGGTTTTTTAATCATTATTTTATTAATGTTTGTTACCTACCTAATACGCCATATAACATAGTTGGTATCATAGAATGACATTAGCCGCCCATACATTTTGTTTATCCATGCTCGCATGAGAACACGATATCGATTTTTCATTAACACCCGTTTTGCTCGACACATTTTATATGCAATTAGGTCGACAAGATTAAAATGCTAAGCCGTAATACGTGTTTTTATCGAAAGAGGGTATTAAGGTTTAAGTTTGTGCTTAGAATACAGTTAAGGCGAAACAAGTCGAATGAAGCTACATACGCGACACTAAATAACACTAGGCGGCGCAACATTATCGTAATTTTCTCCAGTGACACACACTAGTACATTTCACGCACACCATATACATCCGAAACGTCGGGAGGCCTCCAAGAGTTAAATAACTACGAGTATACGCGATAAAGTCAGGTTTACGCCAAATAATGTGTGATAATTGTGAAAATTTAAATCAATACACGAAGTCCCAAACGTTGGCCTCATATATTTATATGACATGTTATTCAGTATTTTATGCCCTGCTTTTACGATATTGAAAACAAATATGATCATAATACCCGTCAGTCACCCTTTTATACAAGACAATCTACCTAATGCAATGATGTTTTATCGGATTTGTTAATTACTGTGTTAATGCTAATGTTAAATTATCTTTCATGTATTTAATAATAATAATAATGATGCACTCTCGTGATTCTATTATGTGGTGTCACACCTACATGTTATTGTATTGTTTCTCTTTTTAACTGCTTTGTTTGTGTGAGGTGTGCAATAAAGAGTATTTGTATTGTATTGTATTGTATATGACGCTGGCCGGTCAAGCGAAATGTAAAGCCCAACCAGGAAAAAAAAATCGCCATATTGCGGAAAACTATTGGAACTATATAATTTCCTTAACTGGCAACAGTAACTTGGAGGACGTCATTAATGCCATCAACACGTCTATCATGAGACGGCCGCGACATTTTCTCCATTTTTCTCGCACCTCTTGTTCTAAGCACCTCTCGTCTAGAGAGACGGATAGTGCGAAAAATCAAGAGAGCTCGCGCGCGCTTGCCCCTTGGTCAAGTGCGAGCCGGACTCGTGCACGAGGGTTCCGTACCGTACTCGCAAATTTTGCTAGACATGCAATTAACGTGAGCTTCCGTCGCGAATTGTTTACCAGCGTTTTGGTCCCCGCTTACGCTAGCACTCCACCAACGTTTGCAAATTGTAACTGATGGCTGCTGGTGGACGAGCCTTGGCTCGTTTGCTTTTTATCGAGCTCGTTACGGTGCTCAGTTTCAAAATGCTGATGATGACGACTATGATGATGAAGATGTTGCTGACACATGCAATATAATTACAAAATTAAAAACGAATTATTTAGGCGATGAAACCTCGGGAAATTTGAACACGATTACCTAATAGTTCTCATTAAACCACGTACAATACATGCATATTACATTTAAAATGAGGTACCTACAAATTAAAAATCATAGGGCCTACATTAAATAACAATAACCTAAAATGAACCTTACGCATTGCATGTAAGGTTTATTTAACAAAATGCTCGTTGCGCGTGCGTAATTTTAAATATTCACTTAATGTGTTTGGCTGAACGCATCTTTCTTATGCCTTTTACAATACTTACGACAGTATGGCGGCTTGCACATGCGCAATGTGCATATGTTGACCGCGCATGTATCTAAAAGCCCGCCATTGTTGTTTATTGTCAGTTTTGTGTAGTTATTTTATGTAAATATGTTAAAAAGGTCGAGTGAAAGTGAGTAATCAATAATAATAATGATTTATTGCGTTTTCAATAGTGTCAGTATGTTTCTTAGAACTACGACGGTACAGCGTCTTTTTGTTGTTTAATATATTGAGTTACTCAAAATTAATTGTGTTCTGGAACACTTGATATCAAAAGATTTTAACACAACAGAAAAAATGTTTGGGTAATTAAATACGAGCTTATATTGATGTGAAAGAAGAAACAAGGTGTGTTTGCGTTATTGCAGGGCTACGCAAACGCAAAGCGCGAGATCCGAGCTCTAAAACGATTTGCGGACACTATAATATACATCAGCGGTCGGCAACCTTTTTAGCAGACAAGGGCTACAGGTAGTAAGTAACCAAATAACTTTTCTCAAACATGCAATGAAATATTGACGTTGTGTTCTTCATAATGGGCTTCGAGTTTCACGTTTCGGGCGGAGCGAGACGAGAGACCCGTAATGGCATTTTATACAAAATTGGAGGCCTGCAAGATTGTCTTCTTAGGGTTCCGTAGTCAACAAGGAACCCTTATAGTTTCGCCATGTCCGTCCGTCTGTCTGTCCGTCTTCGGCTTATCTCAGTAACCATAACTCCTAGGAAATTCGGCATGGATATATAAATCGAATTACTCTCACTACCAACTAGGCTTAAGAGTCCGCAGTAAGCTCGATTCTCCATACAAACGTAGTAACGGCGCTCTCATTTTAAAACTACTTGTTGGATTGTAACGCAATTGGAAGCATATTAAGGAAGGGAAACATATTTCTTCGTTTAGGAAGTTCGATTCAACAATTGGGTAGGAATGGTAAGAGAGGCAAGTTAGGGGAACGTGGGGCGGTGGTCATATGCCACTGCGATGTTTGGTGGGTCGAATGGTAAGGGTTTCAAGCGGGTGAGCGAGGAATCCGAGAAGACGATTATTATCACTAATTTAGGCGTAAATATATTATTATTATTATTAAAGAGAAATGGCAGCCTCGAGGGCCTTTGCCAGAGTCAGTATGTGTATAAATTAACTACGAATAACGAATTAAACCATTATAAAATCAAATAGACGTAACTCTCGCCAAGATGGCGACAATCCACTGAGTCAAAAATTTATTATTATTGCGGCGATATAATGCGGTGACAGGCGTCTTGGAAAATTGTTGACAGACTGAATATTTTTTACTTCTGACGCATGAAGGCGGAATTCTTTGATATGATTTTATAATTTTTTCAAATGCGTTTTTGATCTCAGTTTTAGTTTTAGATTTTGATGGAACACACCACGCATATTTAGAAAACGCGTCAATTACAACTAGAATATATTTATATCCTTTGTTGAGCGTGTGAAATTTTTGTAAATCCGGTATTTGTTTAATAAATTATTTACCGTGACGAACTTTACAACTCTACTATAAATAACTTTTTCTATAAGTTTAGGAAAAGTCGGCAACAGTGCAATGGGCCTGTAATTACAAATCAATTTTTTATTTCCTTTCTTGTGCAGTGGTTTTATCAAGGATTTTTTTAAGTCGTTGGGGAAGATTCCGCAACAGAATCACACATTTCCTTACCTTTCGGTAACCTCCTCCGACCGACCCCATGGCAGCGAGAAAAACGAATGTTCCGATTTTTTGTCGTTATTCTTACAACCCTCTGCGATACAGTACCTTACTCAGCTTTCTTTGGTTTAGGCATATTTACGAGGCGAATGACGATGCAAAGCTCGAACGCGTCCGCTCCGTAGCATTTTTGTTTAAATGTATATTTTTGTTTTTGTTTACATTACAGCCTTAATTTTTGTTGACATTGCTTGTGTATGATAACATTTCCCTGCGAGGGTGAAGGGTGGGAGGGTTTATTTCATTTCCACCCGCTGCCCGTACAGCTGTGTTATTGACAGATACAATTTAAAAAAAAAACCATTACGCCCGTGGGCGTAACACAGGCTATTACAGCTCTGTATGTCTGCGCATTATGAAGCCCTTTTCGAGCAAGTGTGATGAAAACATCATTAAACATTGACTTTAAGTTGCTAATTGCTATCTCGTACGGTTATCGAGTTTATTTATTATAATTTATCGTAATTGGTAGTGATTAAAACTTGAGCGTAGCGAAGCTGCCTCCAGAGGTTCGGAGTTTGACAGCTGGATTAGTTCTGGTGTAATGTGATAAACCGTTTCTGATGATATTGAAGAATGGTTAACGTTTACCTTGGTGTGAATGATACTTGACGCGCTCGGAGAGACGTCCACACTTGGTTGTTTGCACCGGGCTAGTCAGATATCAGGGGATATAAATTATTGCAGCTTCACCGAATTAACAGTTTTGACATTAAAGTGAACTAATTATCTAGCTAATTGACCCGTTAATAATGACAAGCCAGGAAACAACCAGAATTAGCGTAGCGTTTGGGTTTTCGACAATTTGGCCAATGCGTGTTTTGAATAACATTATCACAGGGAATCCTGACAGATAGTTTGCCTTCATTTAATTTTCAACTTTAATGTCATACAAATAAAGCAATTTTCAGAATACTGTTACCCACGTCTACCGATTTAGAAATAACTACTTAATTTGTATGAGGTTAAAGTTGAAAATTAAATGAAGGCAAACTATCTGTCAGTGGTAATTCATGTAAGTAAAATCAATAAACTTGAACATGGAAATGCACAAATAATATTATTTTCATTTCTCATGCTCTAAAAGTTCGTCTTTATGCTGTGCTTAGGCGACATAAAGTCGCTTTTTATGCTCTAGTGCCTAAAGTAAAATCTTCGTCGAAGACCAAGACAATCGGTCCAACAGCCACACGAGCAACTTTTACTTCATAGAATAAACTCTTTATTTTTATTTTATTATTTTTCGTTAGTATTCTAAGACCAAGGCAAGGCAAGGATATCAACAGCCTATGCATACAATATAACTTCATGAAATAAAGTTATAGTTTTTATTTCGTCTTATTTATAGTTTGTTTAATTTGCATTTTGTGTTAGTAAATCAATATATTTAAACCATAACAATAAGTTATCATAGATATAAAAACAAAATATTTTTATAACTGAGCAGTATGTAACGACTATTTTTTTAACTTTTCTAACGACCTAAGTCAGGTGTCACGTACCTACTGAAAAAAAAAAAGATTTTCATTTCATTTCCTCGCAATTGAAGTGAAAAGTAGAGTGTACAATTCGTCCATAAAACCCATTTTACATTCGATTTTATTAAACTTCTCCCGTAAAATGGTGCGTTGTATGCACTTGTTGTACAATCTACTATTTACTACAGTTAGGATTTTGGAAGTCATAACTTTTTCAGCCTTTTCTTATCCGAGGTAGCAGATGGACACAGGCAACTCATTCCATAATAGGGAAGATGCAGCTATAATATTTACCATTATTATGACAACAAAATTTTGAAAAAACATAAAACATGAAACGTTTTTACTTTAGTTTATGCTAATTTAAAACACTAATTACGATTTGAAGTAATGCGAAACGGAACGTGTTTTAATCCAACAATCAGCGTCTGGTGACGTCACTCCTGTCAAAAATCAAAACGTAGGCAACTCAAACCACGGTCAAACAATTATGGCGAGTGACACACATGACATGAGTGACGTCACAGGAACTGTAGATCCGTTTAGGCGCGAAACTTTAAATAGTCAGTTACTAACAGGAATTTTTGACTTTAAACTACAGTATTTTAATTTTTTAATACTTTCGTGGTCTATTCTACATGCGATTCTTTCAAATGAAAGCAAAAATAAAAATATTGCATCTTCCCTATTCAACCGAATAGGCGGAATTAACCTCTGTAAATCGATTTTTCAACACATTTGCTGGGAAAGTACCTCTTATTACGTAGCTTTTAGGCTCATAATACTCATAATCATAAACACGCGTGTTGTATAACATTACGACACTCGTGTTTTTTGTATTGTTTGTTTAGAGATTTCATCTAAGTCTGGCTTAAAGTTTAAACACCTGCGCGCCCACTGCGCAAACTACACAAAAAAAATAACAGCGCGCCTGTATAGGTAATTTCAACAATATTTGTAAATGCGTTTGGTTGTTATCAATAATGTTGACTCGTGGTGAATTTCATGGAAAAGTGATAAATAGAATAGGGATGATGACGAAGATTTTTTTGTGACGTCATTCGAACCACTCCGTTATGGTATTAAGGTTATTGTGCTGCGTCGACCGCTTACTATCGATACCTCATCTTACGTAGTTGTGGCAATGCAGAAAGAACTGTAGCTAGCAAAAGATAAAGTTCAAATTTAAATAAAACGGAAAGGAAATTGGAGGTTGTAAAAGCAAGTGCATATTCGCACTCCAGGCGCTTGATTTGAAAGACAGAACTCGTTCTATTTTTAACCGTGTTCATTCAAGGATACGGTTTAATTTAGAGTGAATGTTTTTGGAAGATGAGCCGTTTCGTTTCTAAGGCAGGTTTTGGATGAGCTATCGATGGTCGCTCATATTGTGACGGCACTGGGTGACAGTCACGTTCACTTGCCTGTATATTTATTGGAGTACTGTTTATATGTAGTTTTTGTGGATATTTGTAGAGTTTAAGGATTTTGGGGAGTTTGAGGGATATAATAATAAATAGTGTGATAAGAGAGAGGTGTGGAGCTGTGGAGTGACTAAAGATATAGCGCCGAAAATTGATAAGGGTAGGTATGATAAGATGGTTTGGGCATGTAGAGAGGATGAATGAATAAAGGGAGTGTACGAGGGAAAATTAGATGGTACTGTTGGATTGGTTTTATGACTTTAAATTTATATGGGTTTTGTGCAGGGTTCGAAAGGATAATTTTAATCCCCTATACCCAGCCCATGGCCAAGCCAGGAGCCGGTGCGCCTCATGGGCGTTATCGTTGGGGTTCTTAACGAAACAGCGGTAATGGTTATTTACGTGATCTTGTGAGCAACCTTGAAATCTAGATTATTAATCGTGTTAATTTTTAAAGCGGTTGCATCCTACTAATGTTAACATTGCATTGCATACTAGATGCTTGAATATCGTACTGTAAGTAGATACGCGAAAGTCCGACTCCATCTTATATAATAGCTTCCGCCCGCGACTTCATTTGCATGGACACGGGATAAAGCTATCTTATATTTTAATCCAGGCTATACACTATCTTCGTGTAAAATTTCATCTAAATCGGTTGAGATGTTTAAGCGTCATTGAGAAACAAACATCCAAATATCTAAACATCCAAACATCCAAACTTGTGTCCAAATTTAATTTAACTATATAGATTATTAAAGTAGTACACGAATCCTACAGAAAAAAGGTTTATGTAAAGCATAATACACATTTGAATAGTCCTGTTTAATTCTACAATTGAACTTGAGCTCTTTCCGCGTGTGTTAACGATCACATTCGCGACGACCTGCCCGGCTCGCGGCGCGTCGCCTTCATCCTGTACCTCGCGCCCTGGGCGCCGCCCCGGCACCACAACGGCGCCGAGGACCACAAGGTACTATCGGCTGCTACTAACAGGATTTTTCTATTTGTCGCTTTTTTTTTGCGACTCCGTCCGCGTGGAAATCGTTTATATCGCAGCTCCATACAAACTTCAACCCCCCATTTCATCCCCTTAGGGCGTGATTTCCAGGATGAAAACTATCCTATGTCCTTCCCCGGGATTCAAACTATCTCCATACCAAATTTCATCCCAATCGGTTCAGCGGTTTAAGCGTGAAGAGGTAACAGACAGACAGACAGACAGACAGACACACTTTCGCATTTATAATACTAGCTTCTGCCCGCGACTCCGTCTGCGTGGAACTCATTTATATCGTAGCTCCATACAAATTTCACCCCACATTTCGCCCTCAAGACGAATGTTTTTATTTAAATCATCATGGACAAACGAATGAAGTCCCTATTCTCATGTCACTCGAGATTCGATATCAAATGTCGTGCGGTTTATATTACAGACTGTATTAACGTTTCGTATCAATAACTGTTTTAACATCGATGGATACTAGAATAGAGACCTATGACAAGCCATTTTTGTCCGCCCTGATATTTTTATGAAATAAACGATTTACACCAATGATTCTTAGTTTTATTATGCATAAATATTATACATACTTGTATGTCACACAATTAACTTTATAAATGTGCAGTAGGATATATAAAATTGTATTAAAGTAATACGTCGAAGAAATGAATTGCAATGTTTTGTAGGCTTGGCGCCGTAGCTGCCAAGCGAAACGTCGACCTACGCTACGGCATAAAGACTGCGCCAAGCGACATATATGCTCGCCTTCAACATCCCAGTTCACAAATGGGAGGACCTTGCTGTGGACAGGGGTAAATGGCGCAAAGTAGACGGACGGAAAATCCACGATGAAGCGTACGACGCTATGCACTTCGTGTTCCCAGATGCGTTTTTTTTTAAATAGCCGAATTTTTCTGTGTCATTGTGTGGAAGTTATGAAGTGATTGTTGTCCCCAGTGAGCTGCAAGAGAACGCGTTCACGAAGCTAGACCTAGTGGACTACTTCAGCGTGGCGGACAACTCGCTGGCGGACATCCCGCGGCACGTTGTGCGGCACCTGCCCCACATGAAGACCCTCGACTTGTGCCGCAACAAGATCTCCAAACTCACAGAGGACGACTTTAAGGTACCTATGTATCCCTTATCTTCAAATTTACCACGCGAAATATTTGAAATTATATACTACCTATACCTATTACAGAAGCCAAGACGAGCCAAGCGAAGCGCAAGGGCACTACCTACCTTTTCTCGAAGCGCTTCGTCGTATTTTTGAACCTTCCTAACTTGGGTTTAGATTATACCAGATAAACCAAATTTTCGGGATATGATGTCAGTGGTTGACTTATTAAAACTGTAAAGTTTCAATTGCATAGCTATTATACATTAGATTTTATTGATATCTAAAATATCCCGATTTCGTCACTGACTCACTGATGATCATCAATATTCTTAAGGTTCTTCCTGAAGTCCTAGAAAGCTGAAATTTGGTATGTAAGCTAGTAATAGGATACAAACAACGAAAAAATCTTAAAACTTGAAACTTTTACCGCCCCCCAACCCCTTAACCTAGTTTAAGGTTCTGGGTGAAAGTTTGTATGAGACTTCCGCAAATTTTGATGCTAGAGGTCTGAAAATTGATATAGGGGGTCCTTGTTATCCTTGTTATAAATAACAAGATATGTATTTCAGGATTTTTAGTAAATCACCCCCCACTCTTTAAATTAGGGGATGGAAGTTTGTATGGGTTTTCCCATTCACTTCTTGAGAAATTACCTTACAAAAAGGAATGAGATCCCACCAAAAACATTACATGTAAAGTGATGCCAAGACTCCATAGCTCATACACTTTCAGCGTGAAAAAGATATCAGATCGCAATTAGCGCCAAGCTTCCTACTCCACACGGCGTAAATCTACCACTACCAGCCACGCTCTACAAATTCTACATCTTGGCTAAAAAGTATAGACCCGTCACTTATTAATATCATCATAAATTCATTCGGCGTGAAAGTCTATGCGGCGGCCGGGATGTGCCCAACAAAGCTGTACTTTTTAGCCAAGATGTAGAATTTGTAGAGCGTGGCTGGTAGTGGTAGAGTTACGCCGTGTGGAGTAGGAAGCTTGGCGCTAATTGCGATCTGATATCTTTTTCACGCTGAAAGTGTATGAGCTATGGAGTCTTGGCATCACTTTACATGTAATGTTTTTGGTGGGATACCTATTACAGAAACATGTAACTTCACGTGAAAAAGAATTATCGTGGAAAAACAAACATACTAGGTTGCAAGTTTTTAATAACGTAATATACCGATAGATGGCGCCGTGACAGTAACTTCTATCTAGTTTACGGTGTTAAGATTTTTCTAGAATTTATGGGCCGTGACGGATATGGTATGTGAAATTTTATACGGAACCCTCGGTGCACAAGTCACACTCTCTCGCACTTGACCGGTTTTCTTAAACTATTAACTGTTATTGAAGAAATGTTGATTCATACTGATATGGAACTTAACTGAGCGTCATGTTTTACGTCATATATTTTGCTCCGCTTCGATTACGCGCGGTGCGTATTTATATGTATAATCTTCATTCTTCGGTGTGGTCTTTCCTAACGCAAATAAGCAGCGTTACTATTTTACGTATACTGATAATTATAATGTTTTCAAGTAGATATACCTAAACGTCGATATAAAACATAGGTAATAAATCAGCCTATATACGTCCCACTGCTGGGCACATGTTTCCTCTCATGGAGGCCATCAGCAGGCCATCTCTCAAAACATAGTTAAAATCGCAAATTGAAAAGGTAACCCCTATCGTAGTATCGTACATTATTATGATATATAGAAGACGCAAGTAAATTCTTACCGATGATATTTATAAACTTCATCATGTATTCCAGGACATACAAGAACTCGAACACTTGCTGGTGCCGGACAACGAGATATCAAAGATCGAGCGGCACGCGTTGCCGAAGGCCTTGAAGCACGTCCATATGGGAATCAACAACCTCAACAGCCTGAATGGCGCCCTCAGGGACCTTGATGGCCTAGAGTGGATATTCATCAACGGTAACCACCTGAAATCCCTCGAGAATGAACTGTCAATCGTAAGTTAACTATTTAAATACAGCAGTTCCAAAGCGGTAGTAGAAGCTACTACAAATTTCTGTAATCGATAATGTGGTTACATCTCTTTGTAGTCGACTGTACTACATAAATATCCATATAGTGGAACTTGCCAAAAAGTGTAACTTACTTTGCACTATATAACGTCTTATTAGACATATGTAATTGAGATAATCTTAAAAGCTAATGCTGAAGAAGCCGACCAAACAGTGCAGTGCAGTTTACATTTAGATTTATACATTATGTTTTAGGAAAAGGCCGGGTTATGCTAGACAAATTAAAAACAAAAACATTGCTTAGTAGGTATGATGTTTGCATTTTTTTTATCGCTTTACTATTCGAAATGTGATTGTGAGTTATTATTACTTATTATTAACTATATAATCATAAGTTCTAACTAGTGTAAGTAACCGTGAAAGTCCGAATAATATTATTATCATTATTAAAAAATCAATAACAGTTTTCATTATTTGAACGCTCACATAGGTATAGATATATATATGTATAAGTATGTCAATTAACATCTAAATCCGTTCGATTGATTTGAATGTTAGATCAACCGAACAGCCCGAAAGGTAAATGAGCTGTTATAAAATTTGGTAGATGAAGGTGGTGGGGCGAGAAGATGGTTTTGGGAAGATCTGAGAACCTAAGAGACAGATTTTGAAGGCGCTCTAGTTTGTTAAGCTGGTCCTCAGTAAGGTCCACATAGCAAACATCAGCATAATCTGGAATGGGAAGAAGAAGAAATTGAGCTACCTTTACAGAAAGTGTACATTTCGGGAAAGTGTTTTTTACGAGCCTAACCCGACCACGGTTATATTTTAGTGTGGTTTCAGTAAGCATTCATTCGATTTGTTAATAGTGACAGCTGCTGTCGAAGATCAGAGTCCTCACAACATAGCTATAGACCTATGTATATTTCTGTAATCCATCCAAATACTCATTTTTACAAAATTGCACTTTATATGTCCACATAAAAGTGGCAAGAAACATTAATTAAGCAGAGCTCCTAATGAACAAAAAGAGGTAGTCGTAACTGCTAACTCATTTTACAAGTTAGACTGCATGAGACATGCATTTAGTTACTCTGCTTAGCGTGAACAAATATAGGAAACTTTTAAGTTTGAAAAGAGCGAATACCTAGTTTAAAAATATTTTTTGATGTCTTCATAAGGCCCTTTATGCACAAATTCATATTATCAAGACAATCCTACTTCAAATACTTTTATGCTGGGTTCTAACGGTGCAGGACGCACATGCACAGCGATGAACATATTATTTTGATTTTATTGTTATCATCACATTGTACAGGGATGGTATCATGCCAACAAACATAATAGTACATTGTTTAACGAGGGGCGTAAATTAGGGAATGCAATTACCGGGCATATTTCATTACCGGTAAATTACAAGTTAAGAAGAAGTAGTAGGTAGCAAATATTTGTAATATAACATCGGACTTACGAGGGCGGTGTGAGAAGTAACTTGTTTCGGCCACTAGTAGATGGCGTTTGCGGTAACTGTCTATTTATTCTTAATGTTTGATAACTAAATATAATTAATCTGTGGCATCAAGTCATCTCCGACGGGAATTTTAGATTTGACAGCTGTTGGAAAAAAAGTAATCGAAGTAGATCGGCGAAATGGAGAAAATTGGAATTCGTGGTGTGATTCAAGTCTTTTTATTGGAAGGTAAAACAGCAAGAGAAATTCTTGAAAAGATTTCTCCTACGTTGGGCGATTCTTGTCCTTCATACGAAACACTTCGGCTTTGGGTAAATGAGTTTAAGCGTGGCAGGACAAGCATTGAGGTGCACCTCGACCTGGTGCTCCAAAATCAGCGGTTTTACCAGAAGTCATTGATAAAATCCATGATTTAGTTTTAGCTGACAGACGATTAAAAATGAGCGGGTGCATTATATTTTGCACAATGAATTGCACATGAAAAAGCTTTGTGCAAGATGGGTGCCGCGGTTGCTCACTCCAGAACAAAAGCGTATTCGCATGCAAACATCTGCTGGAAACTTGCAGGTGTTTAATAAAAATCCAGCAGAGTTTCTTCGACGTTTTGTGTTCACCACTATATCCCGGAGACAAAAAAGCAGTCGAGACAATGGATAAGTCATTGTGAGCCAGCTCCAAAGAAGGCGAAGTGCGTCCCATCAGCTGGAAAAGTCATGGCGTCGGTGTTTTAGCTCGTGGGTGACGATCTCGCCCAACCGCTCTTCGTCCACTGAGAACGTGAGCTCTAGCGTCGAAATGTCTCCCTGAAACGCAATAGCTTTATTCAATTTTGGAGTTTTTAATTCGTGTAATGTTTAAACACAGTAGAAAAATTAGCGGCAATTATTTTATATTCAACTAGGAAAAAAATATAATGTTTGGTTATGGCGCTCCGCCGGACGCTACTGCGTCACGCTCGCTTCGTTCGCTCGGCTCGCGCGCTGTAGGGTCGCAGTTCACCTAACAACCTCACCGTTTTTTTCCCCTGGGGGATCAGGCTAGGGGATTAACGTGGACAACAGCCAAAACGTAGCTGCAAAAGCACTATGAAATAAATCACTGAAAATTGCACTCTACGCACCAACCGTAATTTTGCAACGCTAATCTGATATTATAGACAGACCTCGCTTCCTTGATTTCTGGCCGTCTGACTCAAACATGTCCCGCCCTGTTTGTTTCCTGGCCCCTATTTCACCAACTTGACAATTATCACCTGACAGTGACAATTACCCATGCATTGCTTGTTCTAGAAGTTAAGGTGGTAGCTAGGTTACTTGTGGATCCAGCAATGTACGAGGGGTGATCCAAAAGTAATGATAATGGGCATAAAAAACAGAAGTTATCCGTTATATATCATTTCTAATTATTAAATAAACTCTTTATTAGTTTACTTACCTATATAATATATTAAAAATGTTTTAATTTTGCTACATATAAAAAAAAAACTTTGGATAGACGAAATGTAGACTAAAATAAGTTCAATACCACTGCGATGGCCCGAACCATTCAATGTGATTGCACTACACTGTAGTGTAGTGTAGTGACTACAGTAATCAGTCATTTATTCGCTTAAACATGGTACAAATAGGTGGTTCAATAAGAAATACAATAGAGCTAGATGTTTGGTCACAAGGACATGTAGATACATATAAGAATGTCATGTGTATCGCATGCATAAGTTGCTAATACTAATAATTTAGGTTATTAAGGTATTCTTTAACGGAGTAATAATAGGCTTTGGATGCTAAAAAGTTATAATAACGCAGTCTTAAATTCTTTATCGCTTTTTAATTTCAAAATATTTGCTGGCAGTTAATTATATATTCGGGGTGACATAACACTAATACTAATATGCTTTTTGATAAAAAAGCTGTGTTTGAAGCATTTATAATTAAGCTGCATAATTAAGAATCATTGTAAATATAGCTTAACTTCAGTACCTCCTGCCTTTTAAAATAAAGCACAAAACGCCAGAGTGTATTTATTTCGGCAAAACAATCCATCAATGTCTAATCTGTTTATAGGTCTGCTGAAAGTAATTGATAAAACTACCATGCCACTTGTGGCCGCACACGTGCTTCGCCACCGGCCGCCAAGCGCAACATGCGCGCGGCATCCGCGTCCATGCTCGCGCGCCCACACGCCATGCCGCCGCCGCATGCGCCGACGCACTCCCGTGCGCCGCGCACGGCATACACCGCGCGCATGTACGGTGCGCGCGGGTATCGCTGGCGACGTACCGCGCGCGGCAGCGGTTGTTGCGGGCGCCAAGTAACACACGCCGGCATGCGGCGACGCTACTGGCCGAATCTGTAAACAATACTGTAGTAGAACATGTAAGTAGTCACAGACGCGTCGGACACGTCGTTGGGTGCAGTGCTGCAATTGTTAAGTAGATGGTTGATATGCTACCTATCTTGTTTGTGGTTACTATGTACAATCAACCGCCACTCAGCTGTTTTACCACAGAATAAATATTACTCCAAGACACTGCGACTCTTTAATTATAGTGTATATTTAAAAGGTTATGGGCCCAGGAACCCAATTTTCTGTTGCCAAGTTGACCGGACTAGAAGATTTTTCGTCATGAAAATTCGCAATTAAATGGGTACTAGTTCGATGTTTTACATTTACGTCAACGCTTCCGAAGAAAGATGATACTGCACAGATAGAGAAGGATCAAGGGCATTTACAATAATATTTCTACACCTGGGCACTCACCTCTATCCGTATGTACAGAATCTTTCTCATGCGAAAGAAGTGTGGGAAGCATTGGCAGCCATCTTCGAAGATTAAAGGTATTAATAGACGCATAACTCTGATGAATTCTCTCTTGGATGAACTCCCTTAGGGGATGATTTTTATAGCAAAGCTAAATCATTTGTTTTGCTTTTTAGTAGGAACCTTCATACAAAGATTCAAGTCTATAACTTTCCAAATGAACGATTTCCATACAACGGTTCTACCCCTATTTCACCCCCTTAAGGATTGAATTTCAAAAAATACGATTCGATTCCACGTACTGTAAAGAAAATATGTTCCAAATTTCATGCTTATATAGTTAGCGGTTTAGGCTGTGCGCTGTCTGTCAATAGATAGATAACTATCCACCCCGCCCGCGTATTGCAAAGAAGAGAGAAGGTTGGTAAAGGGTTGTGTTGAGAGCGAGGGAATTCGTTCCTTCAGCTGTCAACACGGCGAATCCTGAAACATGTCAAGGGTCGGCAACGCCTATGTTACCACATTCACATACCTCTGGAGTTGCATGCGTCTATAGGCTGCGGTGTCCGCTTACCATCAGGCGGGCCGTACGCTTGTTTGCCACCGTCGTAGCATTAAAAAAAAAATGCAGGCCCCAAGGAATAAAATGAGCCAAAGTCAAGGCTTCACAAAGAAAGATGGAGAAATCCAGGTGCTCAAAGAAATCGTTGGACGGCAACTGTTTGGGGTGGCCCTCAAATCGCCTTTTACGTGTTACCCGAAGATCTACACGCTGCCAATGCTGACGGTGAAGGAAGACAAGGGCACCGGCATCGTGACGAGCGTGCCCTCTGACTCGCCCGACGCTACAGAGCCCTAAAAAACGGGCACTATGTCTAACAAATACCTAGGGGCATAGTTTTGTTATATCCCAATTCCATTTTCCATCGCCGATCTTGGACACAGTAGGTATTTAGATTTAGGAATTAAGAGGGAAGTTAGCTAGCAGCTCGTCACTGAAAATAGGTACTTTTTACATGAAATTTCCATTACATATAAAAAGAAATTGATCGAAATTGTTAATTTACCGTTCAGTTAATTTAAGTCTCATGTTGTAATTTGCTAAGTAAGGCGTATTATACCGTCATCGATTTCTTAAACGACAAAAATGCCTTTAAGCCAGTAGTAGTCTAATTCTATTAGGAATATACCTAAATGCATGTGATCATTATAAGTACACTAGACAGCATAAGTGCATGGTCAAGTCGCAAACTGTTTCCCTTGACGCGCTTGCTAACGCCATCTATGTGCACGACGTGTAATATCATTATAGATGTAAATGTAAACCTCAGAGGATCGGCATAGTTTCACTAGATGGCGCTGTTAACACAGATGGAAACAAAAACTAATTCCTCATCTTGGATATAATTATATTTTTCTTGGGTTATTATTTTTCCTATATTATACTGTCAAGTAATCTTGCCAACGCATTATCGATCGATAATGGCGGTATTATGACGCAATTTGGAATGTGCTTTCTATTTATGTGCTACCTTTGTGCATTTATTTTTCTTGCGATGTTTCCAGAGTGCGAGAAAAGACCAGGGTCAATCACTGGTCAGTCTTTTATAAAAAAAGGCGAACCTCTTAAGGAATCTGTCATCTAACGGACGACGGATATTACTTCACGATGCGGACCTTAAATATAATATATTTTTAATTTTGTCAGGCTGCGAGTGAGAAATTCGCGCCATCTGCCTCGCGCGCGGCCCACGTGGCGCTCGCGGTGAAGGACCTCGCCGAGAGGAGGCCGCTGCTGGCGCTGCAGGTGGACACCGTGCTCGAGCTCTACGTCCACGCTCTGGCTACAGGGGTGAGTCTGAGAAACTTGTCTACCATCAGGTCTACGAGGCTTTCAAAAACTCCATGGTAGAATAAAACGAGTTGCGTCATTCCCGTGTCCAGCGGTTTAAGCGTGAAGAGGTAACAGGCAGACGATCGCATTTACAAAGTTTTTATGGAGGTCTGTATCAACAAGTGTATCAACCACTCTGAACTTCTTCATTATGGCTAGAGGGGTGGGTTACTGTTGCAGTAGCAAAATAGGGTCGCGCGCGGCCAACGTGGCGAGCCGTTTCCACTTGCGCTATTGTTTTTTATCTCATTACTAAAATATCGAAAAAGTTTTCTCAGATCGGGACACGTACAAATATAAGTTACAACGATGTACCTGCGCAGAAAGCATTTTTTGAAAACATTTTAACCAATCATAAGGCAGCGCGTTTGCGCGGGTAAAATCTTCAACGCCCATTGGCCGAAATATAGCGCGCGACGTCGGCAGCTTCGGCGCCCGCCATTTTGTCTGGCGCCATGAGCGGGAAAGCACGAGTTCATCTGTCATTGCATATTGTACCTTACGTATATTGCAACAAGGTCTTTATTGAAATGATCATACGTTCGATTTCATTCGGTACTTGTCAGCACTCGTCGGCGTGGACGAAGACTGCCGATGAACTTATATTTGTGGCATTACAATTTTTATTTTATCTCACTACCGTTTGTTAAAAAAATTGTGATTGAATTAATACATAATATATTGTTCTAAATATGGGGCCTTCTGCCATTTTCTCATATGTATATACTTAACTTTAAATTAGATCGACAAAACTCGCAATCCGAGGCCATTTCTCTGATGCCGTCGTTTTTACGGAATTTTCTTGTCTACTTAGTTACATTGTATACATACATACGCTCGAAAAACATAACCCTCCTTCGGAGACAGTCGGGTAAAAGTACATTTGGCTGCGTAAATATGCACTTCGCCGTCAAATGGCGTGATGGGAAGCGGAGCTCCCAGGGGAGTCCGCCCTCGCCCTTATCGGTGGAGGTATGCGGAAATATACCTATTGACAAACCCCCAGTGACACGAAACTACCCGTCTTGTAATTTACATTTTAATGACTGAAGGGAAGCGACTTCTTCATTAGGTTTTTATTTAAACTCTGGAAGTTTGGGTAAAATTATATCCTGGAGCCTTAGCATTGATGAGGTTTTATCACTTATCACGGCGTGACAAATGACAAATCACGTGCAAAATAGGATACATTTTTAAATAAAGGAAAAATTGAAAAATTCAAATGAATTTTCGAATCCGGCTCGGAGCATTAAATTTTTCAATAGATAATTGTTATGTAAGTAAAACCACGTCGCTGATGGGTCGCGTCAGGAGGAGTCGAAACAGCATTCTAGAGGTGATTGCTAACAGATTTAACTGCCAAATTATGTGAGATGAAATTTGGTATGAAAATAGTTTGAATCCCGGGGAAGAACATAGGATAGTCTTTATCCCGGAAACCATCCCCGGAGGGGGTGAAATTGGGGATGAAAGTTTGTATGGTGCTACGATATAAACGAGTTCCACGCGGACGGAGTCGCGGGCAGAAGTTAGTAAGAAATAAAAATTAAATAATATTCACAAATGTCTATACAGAAAGTGGAAATAGTATCTCCGACCCGATTACTTTTAACAACTAATTGTAAATTAATGAAAATGATAACTTCTATTTTTCCTAAAGTAATAAAAAATGATAACAGTCATGACTATTAATATTGGTCACAATTTTTAATGTTTTATGCAATTAAAATTATTAAAGATTAAACGGGATTGCAATCTAAATGCATTTCAGTTCGTTGTGAGTTTTATTTCGATAAATATTTTTATTTCTTCATTTAAAGTGAGCTGTGGTTCAGCGAATCGCTGTTCAAACTGTCCAACAATTTTATTGTTGGACAGTTTGAACTCATAGTTGGCCTGTTCGTGCGATGTCCAACTAACCCCAGCTTTGAAGTCTTTTTTCTGACCATCTATTGCCACTTTAGCGCGGCCGCTCGCGTGTCGGGGGCACCGCGCGGGGCGGCCTGGCACGGGCCGGGTGGGCCTGAGATTGAGCGAATCGCTGTTCAAACTGTCCAACAATAACATTGTTGGACAGTTTATTCAATTCAGTTTTTTTTAGTATTTGTTGTTATAGCGGCAACAAAATTCATCACCTGTGAAAATTTCAACTTTCTAATTACGAGTATCACGGTTCATGAGATACAGCCTGGTTACAGACGGACAGACAGACAGATAGACAGACGGACGGACAGCGGATTCTTAGTAACAGGGTCCCGTTTCATCCTTTGGGTACTTCCCTAAAACGCTATTTAATTCCAGAACTGGAAAGCCGCGACGTAGAAGCGTCGGAGGAACTACTATATATAATCTGATATAATCCAATGACGGACGGATCACGGACGAAACGAAACGTCTGATCTGACACATGACACATGGGATGATGTTCAAGACTCATTTAAAAACACGGAAAGTCTGGTGAGTACATCTATCTAGAATAGCAATGTTTTTTTTTCTTTTGCCTTCATTAGCTGCACGTCCGATGGTTCTGTTTAGGATTTGTGTTAGCTGTTGAGTCGAGAGAGATGACTGTCGATGTCGTTGCTATCCTAAACTCAATCTTACGTGTTTAGACTTAAGGTTGAGCTTGGTTTAGGGAAGTTATTATCTCGAATGCGAGTCGTGGTTTCGTACCCTGGGGGTGATGGCTCGACCACGCCGGACTATATTATGCTGCTTAATTCGAAAGGTCGTAAGTGAATATTGGTTTCAATAGCCTATAATGCGTTTTTATCAGGAAGATGGTATTGTGCAACGGATCGCGTGGATTCAACGATTGCGCACAGCTTATTCTGTGAACAGTGCTTCAAACTGGCGGTTTTTTAACGTTTTTTTGGCTCAAAACATTAATTTTACACTAGCGGATCGGCCTGTGTATTATAAAGAAGGTAAGCTTGTGCCTGCCCATTTCAGTGGGATGTATGTAGTATAAGCCTATGTATAATAGGCTTCCTGAGTTATATTCTTTGTTAATGCGCGTTTGGTTACTATCAAAAATGTTGACTCTTGGTGAATAGAAAAGTGATAAATAGAATTGACGCCACTGGAAATTCTTGGCGATGAACTTACAGTAAGTTAGTAAAAACATGTTGCCATCAATAACTAAAGAAAATAACTAAGGAAGCCTATAAAAAGATCATCTTATGAAAAGGATTGTATTGTTAGTATAATTATTAGCCTTACTTATCTCCAACTCCATTATTCATTCATTTCAGTAATTTTGACGCTGAAAACACAAACTTTGACACTACTTGGCATACTTCCAAGTAGTGTTTTCCGATGTTATTTATAACTTCGCCCCAGATACGTTAACTCCATGTTACTTGAGGGCTCTTACCTCGACGCATTCTGTTACACAGGTAATTATAGTAGGTAAACAATAAAATAAATCTGACTTCCGACTATTGTAAGATAGCGGAACGGGTACCTACACTACCTACTAATTGACTTTAAATGGAAAGGAGATAAAACAATCATGTGAGAAAAATCATTTTCATTTCTCATACTCTTGAAAGTAAGTCATTGTTTAATGTTTATCTAAGTAACGGTTTGAAAGTGAGGCATTTCGACCCCAGGGCTGAAAAGTAATTAAAATAAAACCGGTCAAGTGCGTGTCGGGCCACGCGAAGTGTAGGGTTCCATAGTTCACGCTGAGATGTGACCATGTGCATATGTGTTTTTTTGACACGAATAATTAATACTTTCTTTCATTCTTTCTTTCTTTTGAATTGCCTGTCTGTCTTTGTTACATCGACACGCGCGCGCCAACTGCAGTTGCGTCAGCCGAATTTGAGAATTTGACTATTACTCGGTAACCTCACTTTAGATGTAGTATATGTATCCCCACTTTAGATGTAGTAATCTATCCCCACTTTAGATGTAGTAATGTACTATATTACCTCACTGACGCGTTTTATGACTCGCTTCTGAAGCAGTTCATTTGGAAATCGAATGCTTGCAATAAAAGTCATTATTATATAATATAAATCATCATCAACAAGCTTTAGTATTCCATGTGTGGGCGGACCTGCGACTTATAAAGCTGCAGGCGGTGGGCCGGTGTGAAATACTGTCTCGATCTATTGAGCACACCGAGCTTTTTTGAGGCTAATTTGGCCTTACCCTCTAAATGGCCGCGGAACTGGACTTCACTCGAAATGTCGACGCCAAGGATTCCGATACTGGCTGCGGCAGTCAGGGGAGTGCTCTCAAAACAAGGTGACACGTCGAACTTTAACTTTTTTGCGGTAAACGCGCAAACCTGTGTCTTGGTAGGGTTAAAACGGACTAAGTTAAGTCGACCCCATTCAGAGATTTCACTTAGGGAAGTCTCAATTTCAGACACAAGTTTGTTCCGGTTCTCGATGACGATTTCCCGAGAGATATTGGTACGGCCGGTGTAAGAGGCATCACCTGTACTATCATCAGCATAACAATTAATTCCGCTGATTTGCAGCATGTCATTGATATGCATAAGGAATAGCGTGGGCGATAGCACACAACCTTGGGGGACACCAGCATTCACAGACATGGAGTCGGAGCATTCCCCGTCAACTACGACCTTAATGCTTCTGTCTGCTAGAAAGCTACTGACCCATACACATAATCTCTCGGGAAGCCCATAGGATGGTAGCTTCGAAAGAAGTGCTTTGTGCCAAACCCGGTCAAAGGCCTTCGCTATATCCAAACTAACAGCCAATGCTTCACCCTTAGTCTCGATCGCCTGTGCCCAACGATGTGACAGGTAGACTAGAAGATCACCAGCCGAGCGGCCTCTACGGAAACCGTATTGTCGATCGCTGAGCAACTGGTGGTCCTCTAGGTACCGAAGGAGCTGGCAGTTGATAATGGACTCCATTATCTTCGAGAGAAGGGAGGTAACAGCTATTGGCCTGTAGTTGGACGGGTTTGAGCGGTCGCCTTTTTTAGGGATCGGATGCACCAAAGCTGACTTCCACGAGGTCGGGACTACGCCAGAAGAATAAGAGAGCCGAAAGAGACGCGTTAAGACCGGAGCCAACTCGGGAGCACACCTCTTCAGCACAATTGCAGGGATTCCATCAGGCCCACTCGACTTATGAGTGTCGAGGGAAAGAAGAGCTTTACGCACCGAGCTTTGGTTGAACCGGATATCCGGCATACAGCTCTCGCACCGCGAAATGGTCGGCGGCGCGTTTCCCCCGTCATCCAAAGTCGAGTTGGACGCAAAGAGTTTACCCAGAAGATCGGCTTTGTCTTTTGCGTCGTGGGCCAATGAATCGTTATCCATGTGCAGAGGCGGAAAAGATGGCGTGCAGAAATTCCCCTGGATAGCTTTGGCAAGAGACCAGAACGCACGAGTTCCCGACGGGAGGCGCTCTAATTTCTCACCAATTCTACCAATATGCAGCGACTTTGCTCTGGCAATATCTCTTTTAAAGGACCTGGAGGCAAAGTTAAACTCCTTTTTTAATACGCTAGTCTTTTCATCCCGTACTGCCGCTGCGTCTACCCAGGCTTGGTAACATTCATGCTTTCGGCGAGAGGCCATTTTGCAGAAGCGACCAAACCAGGGTTGGGATTTGCCACCAACAGGGACCACAGAGGAAGGAATGAAAAGCTCCATTCCCTGCAGTACCACGTCAGCAACAGAATCAGCAACGACGTTGGGATCATCCGGCGTGAAGCAAACCTGCCCCCAAGGGTAAGATGCAAAGAAGGACCGCATCTCGTCCCAATCTGGTTACATTACAAGAACAGCGACCACGAGAAAATGTGACTAAGTTTACTTTAGCCCCCTAGAGTGCTTATCGACAGCAAAAAGCATTCGTCTTTCACGCACCTACTTGAAAGAAAGAGACGAATGCTTTATGTCAACGATAAACGGTACTGCGCGTGCTAGGAGAGGCTAAGACTAAGTATTTTATGTCTAAGTTTATATCGTCCATTCTCTAACATGTAGAACGACTATAGCGCAAGCGAGCATGGAGTATGTCCGACATGAATGGCACACGCTGAATGAACCATGAATCAGCCGGTCAGCGAATGTCTTACATAAAGCAAATGGAAGATACATGCGCCCCGTTGTACACTTGTACAGACGTTTCCTTGGCGGAAAAGAGAGAGTAGATGGCTTGAAAAAAGTTATTGAAAGTATTTCACTTGGCAAGCCTATTCGACATGACCTTGACAAGCGACTGTTCAAAAACCATTATACTACTAGTGAATATCCAAACAATTCCAAAAACACTTCTTTCCCAACATTTTTTTCGTTGGGTGCGGGATTTGAACCCGCGACTCGCGGGTGGCGCAGGACCGGTCACTTTGGCACTCTTTGGGGGAGGCCTATGTCCAGCAGTAGACGTCTTTCGGCTGATATGATGATGATGATGAGAGGGGTTTGAAGAACGGCGGTGAAGAACTTGCTCCTGGCTCCTTGCTCCGGAATACCTACATGTTTACGTGTTTGCTGCTATTTTAAATTATAAGTCATAAATTTCTTAATCGAATTGATTTCATAATATAGTAGAGTAGTCGACATTTTAATACTGCATTTAAATGCTCATTGTTTTTATATTTAAATGTAGTATTCACGTAGGTATATTCAGAGCAATGACGCGTAATTCAATGTCAGAGAGGCAACCGGATGGCTCGCGGTATTTGAGCTCCCGAAGTGATGTGGAACTGCCCTGTGTAACCCGAAATGAGCCAACTGGTTCGGAAATAGGAGGGATGGAAAAAAAATATATCGTGAGGCAACCGGATGAAGCGGTTGCCTGAACGTGTGTACGCTGTTTGTATAATGAAACTTTTATGCCATCCCTCCTAGTGTGCCCGGAGCCCAGTAGGCGAGCGAAAAAAATAAATAAAAAAATAGGCAACCGCTTGAAAATTGGCATGCTTGTTCTTCATCACATACAGACCCTGCAAAAAAAAATGCCATCCTTCCCGGCCGGGCGGCTATATAGATCCGTCAGAGTTGGAAGCCGGAAAAAAATGGTGGTGGACGGCCACATGTTGAAATACTGTTTTTTATGACTAGCAGTTACTGCAGGTGTGAATTCCTCCGAAAAGAAAATGTTCTAATTAGATTAGACAGCTATGTGGTGGCTAAGAAAATACACCAATATTCCAAATTACATTCAGATGTAGTTGTTGAGTAAGATGCCCGTGACATACGGACATAGTCTGTCCGTATGTCAAATAAATAGAAGGCTTCTCAGCATTTTTTGACGAAGTAAACAACTGACGCCGCGCCGCGACGCGAGATGAGAAAGATCTACCCTCCTCTTTCTAATTTGCCGCACCGTGCGATAAGTGAGATAAGAGACGCTCAGTCGCGCGGGAAGCGACAGAGCAGCAAGTTGTGCTAAACGCATAGGTGTAAGGGAGGTACCCCAAAAAAAAAAAATAAGATTTTATTGTACTGTTTTGTCGGCGTGATTGATTTATATACCCATGCTGAATTACAGTTTTCTAGTTGTAATGGTTACTGAGCTAAGCCGAAGACGGACAGACTGACAGACAGACAGACAGACGGACATGGCGAAACTATAAGGGTTCCTTGTTGACTACGGAACCCTAAAAAATGGTTATTGTGGGTTATCCCTAAGAGAGACATATACCATCGCGGACTTTTGTGTAGACCTTTTTAAGGTATACAATACTGTAGTACATTATTTTGATCTATCTCGTAGGGTTCAGCCAGCGTTTGCAATGTAAGCGCAAGAAAATGACTATTTACGACATCACCTCCTTATTACCATCTTTTATGCATTAGAATGTTATATTTATAAGTTAAGTTGTGAGCCGTGAGCCCCAGGGGTCGAATTATTTATCTTGGTAATAAATTCTACTTATGATGGAATGTGTGTGATTTCGTTGAGATATTTTGAGCGTAAGCTGTGATTGATAGGGGATTTGGAGCCTGAAGACGGTAACATTTTGAATATAGGAATTGAAACTTTGTATGCTGATCCATATTTTTCTGTTCTTTCAGGCGTGCATATGATAATTTCGTTATAAGATAGTTAATGTTGTAATACTGCTATTGTTTATTTTCGTTTTAGTTTAGGTGGGAGTTGGTCCGTTGAAAATGAAACAATAACTAATTGCATATTAATTCCACTTTTCCTTTAGTTAAAACAATCAAACACGCCGTACAGTCTGTGAGCTCTTGAAACAGGTTTCGGGTTCAGGTGATATGATTTTGGCATTAGAACGTGTAACTGTAAAGAGACCTTATTCCGAACACAGACCCGAATCCATATATATATCATGACTAATTATATTATCATACTTTATCAAAATTTGTTCCGAACAATGAACAACATGTGCTCAACGAGAAGAATTAGTATTTACTAAAAGCCTTGTATTTATAGCCAATTACTAAAACCGTACTCGGTACCCACTGCCTGTATATATGGCATGTCGCACTGTCCCCTTAACTCCGTCCGAATATTAGCAAACAGGTGTTTCGTTTTAATGATTTGCATGTAGTGCATCCTGAAACTGCAATAATTACATATTAATGAATATTTTTTTGAATACTAGTTGTAAGTAAGACGCCGCCAAGACGAGCCAAGCGAAGCGCAACGCAAGGGCACTACGAGTACCTACCTTTTCTCGAAGCGGTTCGTCGTTTTTTCGTAGTTTTTTCAGGAAATATCTTACAAACTTGCAAAGCCACGCACACACTAACTTTACTTCCTTCTAATATTATTATTTGCCCACGCGTCTTATACACCGCTCGTTTCCAATCTCTGACAAGGGAAATCGTTACATGTTGGTGGTAATGGACTACTTCTCGAAATGGCCGGAAGTATTTGCTTTACCCAATCAGGAGGCAACGACAATTGCTCGAAAATTAGTGAATGACGTTTTCTCTCGCTTCGGACTGCCGCTAGAGATCCACAGCGATCAGGGGAGGAATTTCGAGTCCACCGTTTTTCAAGAAACTTGTAAAATACTTGGAATTCATAAAACGCGAACTACTCCATACCATCCCCAATCTGACGGAATGGTGGAAAGATTTAATCAAACCTTGGAGCGTCATCTAGCAAAGTTGGTTGACAGTCATCAGAAAGATTGGGACGAATACATACCACTTTTTCTGTTAGCTTATAGGACGGCAGTCCATGAGAGCACAACTGTAACACCGGCATATGTAAACTTCGGAAGGGAGTTGAGGCTGCCGGCAGACTTACTCTCTGGATGTCCACCGAACACCCCGGCAGACGTAACCGACTATGTAAACGACCTTAGAAGAAGGATGTTAAATGTTCACAACCAAGTGAGAGCTGCTGGTCTAATAGCAAGCGAAAAGATGAAGACTCGATACGACCGTAATGTCAACAGGAGAGGGTTTGAAGAAGGAATGTTGGTCTGGCTACATAACCCAGTACGGCGAAAAGGGAAGTCACCAAAGCTTCAACCGAGCTGGGAGGGACCTTATACGGTGGTAACAAAATTGAACGATGTTACCTACAGAATCCGCCGTACCGCTCTAAGCCCTGCCAAGGTCATTCATGTCGACAGGTTAGCACGGTATCACGGGTCGAATGATGCTCGGGACGAGCATAACTTAGCGGACGGCAATGTTACGACGGCGGGGTCAATAACAGTTTTGTTGGCATAGTGACTCGCCGTCAAGGTGTTTCTAAATTCGCAGTGTCGTCTAAGACATCTGTAGCCCAGCGGTACAAACGGTGGTCGAAGAGCCGATGTGCCCGGGTTCGAGTCCAGCGACCGACATGCACTTTTTGTATGTTTTTAATTAATGGTGAGTACATTTTCAAAACGCCGAGTAGCATGGAATGTTCTAGAAAGGGTAAGCGAATAGAATATTCGATGCTTAAGGAAATTTATAGACGAATGTATGGGCTTGGAATATTCGAGAAGCGTGGACGTAGCACGTTTATCTGGAAAAGCCCATGCTACTCAAAACAAGTGAGTAATGAAATGAACAACGAAATGAAGATCGAAATTAAGGACTAGAATCTTCGGTAAGGGGTATATAAGGGGACCACGTTCGCGGTACTAGTCAGTCTTGGAGTGAAGGGAGTCTAGTAGTGTTCTTGAAGAGGAGTCTTGGAGTGAAGGGAGTCTAGTAGTGTTCTTGAAGAGGAGTCTTGGAGTGAGTCTTGAAGAGACAGTCTTGCAGTGGAATCTTCAGAGTGGAGTTCTCAGAGTGGGATACTAAGGGAGTGGTATCGGGTGAGAACTGGTTGAAGAAGTACAGTGGGAAGTGGTGAATAGTGAAGTGGTCTAGTGCGTAACAGTATAGTGTAGCTGTGTCAGTACTAGTGGGCGCGAACTCAGTCACTTGTGTGAGTTAATTGAGTTGTCAGCGTTAGTATGTGTGGACTCAGAGGACTTTGCCCTGTGTAAATCGCAGAATAAATCTATTGTCGTGTTGAAAAGGTGTTTAACTCTATCCTACCCCCCCACGCTCGTAACAATATTTTTCTCATATTATCAAAACTTATGGTTCAAAAGTTAGAGGGGGGGACACACATTTTTTTCTAGTTCTGGAGCGATTATCTCCGAAAATATTAACATTATCAAAAAATGACTGTAGCAGACCCCTATTCATTTTTAAATACCTATCCAACAATATATCACACGTTAGGGTTGAAATGAAAAAAAAAAACACTCCCCACGTTACGTATAGGGGAGGTACCCTAATAAAAAAAAAACCACTTTTTATTTTACCACTTTGTCGGCGTGATTGATATACATATTAGTACCAAATTTCAGCTTTCTAGTGCTAACGGTTACTGAGATTATCCGCGGACGGACGGACAGACAAAGCGAAACTGTAAGGGTTCCTAGTCGACTACGGAACCCTTAAAAGGCCCTCGAGGTATTGTACCAAGGATGCTGGCGGTATTTCCACGCTGAATTGCTGATGCGTTGCGCGAGAAAGCCGCCAGCTCTTCGGTCACCAGTGACGTCAACCAGACGTTTCGCGAATTCTGCAAATAACTTATGCGCACTAAGACCCCACGACCAGGGTCTCGACGCCAAAGGGTACAAAATTGTACTCTCTGCCGAGGCCTCTATATTTACATAATGACAGCCATCACGCAATTATAAGGTAAGGGACGCGAATTTCGAACGGGATGTCGTGGGTAAGAACATCGGCTCATACCATTGGATACTCAAAAAAACTTATATGCGAAATATCATCATCAGCGGAAGGACGTCTACTGGTGAACATAGGACTCCCCCAAAGAGTGCCACAATGACCGGTCCTGCGTCCAGCGGTCTCCCGCGACCATTACTAAGCCATCAGTCTTTGTGGGGATCTACCCGCGCTGCATTTCAAAAAATTATGCATTTCAAAAAACAATTGCAATGTACAAAACCGTAACATCCTCAGATATTTTAAAACATAACAATGGCACCTTGAAAATACTTTCTAGAGGTCGAATGTCGTCCACTCCTACGTACCGAAAAATAAATCAACTATGCAATCTGAAATCCTCAAGTACAGAGCGATCTACTAATGTATGTCGTATCCTGGAGAACCTACGGACCCCCGATACATCAAAGGAAGGCTCAATGAAATCGTCAACTCAAGGCGAAGTTGGAAATGACACGATTATCTTCAGTACGGACCGAGAGACTTTTTCATCTACGCCCAAGAATCACCGTGACCGTTCAGAACCATTCACAAGTGAACCATCGAAACCGAAAGCGACACCATTGAAAAATCAAATCGTAATAGCGAGTAGTAATAAGTCAAATAGAATTACTAGTATTATAGGTAAAAATGCTACTCTGGATAAATTTAATTACTGCCATTTTTTAACACCTGGCGCAGGAATCAGGCAAATACTAGGACAAACCGAAAGCCGTACAAAAAATTTAACATTAGCCGACTACTATGTAATTATGATAGGAGAGGAAGATTTTCACGAAAACGAAGATTATGATGAATTGGTAAATTATATAACTGATATTACATATCTTATAAGCCATACTAACATCATTGTTATTTGCCCCACATATATATGTGGTAAGCCTATCTACAATTGCAAGATAGAAAAATTTAATAGTCTGCTTCGGAACAATGCAAAATTTCATGAAAAACACGTATCTTTTGACTCGAACTTAGACCTCTCATTTGACATGTTCTCGGCAATCACAGGGCGTATCAATAATCTTGGAATGAGAAATATTTTATGCCATTTGGGAAATTTTATTTTGGACAGTGCTCGACCTACTAAAGGGCATGAAACAACTGGGCGAAAAATAAAAATGGTCCAAAAGAAATTATCCGACTATTTTCCACAACAGACTGGAGGTTTTAAAAAATCTGGGCAAAAATCTAAAACAATTTTGGATTTTTTTCCTATAATTTCATCTACATCTTGCACCAAAATATAGCCGGATTATTGAATAAAGCGGATGCCCTGTCGGTATACCTACAGGAATTTAACACTAAGAGTATGCCTATTGATGTTTTATGCATCACTGAACACTTCTTAATGGCGGGCTCGGAAAACCTTGTCACTATACCAAACTTTAGGCTTGTAACTAGTTTTTCTAGAGAGCAACGTAGAGGAGGTGCATGTATATTAGTAAAATCTCATCACGAATACAAGGAGTTGACCAATATAAAACAATTATCCATGGAGTATTCAATTGAATGTTGTGATAAGAGAAAGGTCGTACTCGTGGAGTACGACAAATGAAAGTGTCCTTAGGGGACAAAGGTTGATGACATTAAATAGCATACCAAAAGGTTCTAAATATGTTGATGTGTTACTTATGTGTAAAGAGTATGGTTGGATACTTAGAGAGTCAAAGCAGTTGATTCATAAATACATTAAAACCCTTAGGAGGAGCATTCGACTCCACCGAGGCGACAAGGTGCATGGACAGCCAGGCAGAGAGACTCACTATTATTAAGGTAAGATAGTTGACATCATACTCACACACAGTCTTAGATACTTAAATTATCAGCTCTGGGTCACTTGAGTTGATAACTCTATAATCAGCAAGTAAGCCTAGCGAAGCAGAACTATTCTTATTAACAAGATATCTAATCAAACTTCAAAGACACTCTATTGAACCCAAGAGTGTGGATGTTTCTTTGAGATTATTCAGTTAGAATGATTTCTTAGTGACATCATATACTTTGTCCGTATTAATGGGCTTATAATGCGTCTTGCCTCTGGAGCTACGCGAGGAAATTTTAAAACAATATCACGATGACCCTACTTCCGGTCATTTCGGTGTCGCTAAGACTCACAAACGTATAAGTGCGGGTTACTTTTGGCCGTCATTATTTCGTGATGTTGAGAAATACGTGGCCGGGTGTGAGGTGTTGCTTCAATTTCTTGAGAGCAAGTTTACTTCCCTGGAATCATCAAAACGCAGACCAGAAACGGAGAAAAAGCATTATACCCAGGAAACAACACACAGTAATGTGAAAAAATCACATTATTATAAAGCATTTACAAGTCGTCAAAATCATTCACCAAGTCATTTCGCAACTCCAGACACGTGTAAAAACACTCTACAAGGTTGCCCGGTCTGCAAAAAAGATCATGGAATATTTCATTGCAACATATTTCTTGAATTACAGCCTAACATGAAACAGCAAACCATTACGAAATTATCATTATGCAGAAATTGTCTTTATAACCAACAGCCTAAACGAGCACTGCATCGGTGGGTGAGTCACCGTTGCGAAAATTGCCTATGATGGCTGGTACTGGCGCAAAAACGGTAGCAACCGGCCGACCGGTGATCTCTCCCACTGTAAATTCTATTGTGATAAGCGAAGTTACCGATTCTGAAATTAGTTCATTGATCCGCAGTCTGAAAAATAAAATGAGCTTTGGTTTAGATGAAATACCAGCAGCTTTAATTAAATTGTGTTCAAGTGAATTAGCGATGCCCTTACGGTTTCTAATCAACCAGTCTTTTACCGATGGTGTATTTCCTAATTTACTAAAGTGTGCTAAAATTAAACCAGTATTAAAACCACGAGGGATAGAAACTGACCCAAACCACTACAGACCCATTGCGCTTCTACCTACGATTTCGAAGTTATTTGAGAAAGCTATGGTAAATCGCGTGTATAATTTCTTTGAAAAATATGAATTACTTGATAAAAACCAATTTGGATTTCGAAAAAAGCACACTACAGTATTAGCAGTTTATCACTACATCCAGGAAGTTCTCAACCACATAGACTGCAAAAAAACTGCCATTGGACTACTTCTCGACATGTCAAAAGCCTATGATCGAGTCTCCCATGATATTCTACTGTGGAAACTCTACGGTATGGGAATCCGAGGTAACGCATACAGGTGGTTCAAAACGTATCTACAAAACCGGCAACAATGCGTACAAATAAACTGGTTCTATGAAAACTCAAGTAAAACAGAAACAATTACCTCTCAAATGCGACATATTTCATGCTCAATTCCGCAGGGAAGCGTTATTGGATGTCTTCTATTCCTTGCTTACATTAATGACCTGCCCAAAATAATAAATGCAAAATGTGTGATGTTCGCGGATGACGTCTCCTTACTCATAAGCAGTTCAAGTAGCACGGAATGTAACGAACGTCTGTCAGAAATATCAAAAGCCGTTTGCGACTGGCTAGACGACCATAACTTGGAGATTAACTTAAGTAAAACAAAAATAATACAATTTAAACCCATACAGAAAGTACCGTTACAAATGACGTTAGAGATAAATAATAATACAATTGAAGAAGTAAATGATTTTAAATTATTAGGAATAAAAATTGATTCGAGTTTGAATTGGAAATCTCATATTCAAACCCTCAAAACTAAATTAAGTAGTTTTATATACGCGTTGAGTATACTTAAAGTCAATACAAACCAAAAAACCGCGTTATCGGCTTATTTTGCATTCGCGCATGCTTGGCTCCAATACGATGTAATTTTATGGGGAGCCAGCACAGACGTACACCAACTACTCGTAATGCAAAAGAAGTGCATTCGTATATGTAGAAAAAAGTGCAATTAAAAAACTGCCTTACGCTCTTATTATAAAGCAGATCTTCTGCTTAGGTTTTTGTGACAGAATTTACTTAGGTAGGAGTTTCTCTGCTGAGTTCTGACTATACCTACGTTTCTGTTTGGGACACCTGCAGGTTGATCACGTAGCACATTGTACGTACTTTAGGTAGATCTAAATGTAATTTTTTATATCAGCCATTTAGCCGGCAGGCGGGGGGCACATGACTCGAACAAAATTTTGGGCTTTAAAGCCCAATTATCTTGCAAACTGATCACTGATTTGAGAAATAGTTTTAGAAAACCCATAACATTGAACGAGCTATCCAACGGTACCCCACGCCATGGGTTTAACGAGAAAAAAAAATTACACCCCCGCTTTAGGTGTAAAGCTGATGTTGTTTGTATTCGAGTTTATAAATTGTGTTTCTGAAGAACTAAAGTAATTGCAATTTAAAGACATTAAGTACGTGAAATAATCAATAAATACAAACCAACAATAATATGGCACCACCGGTACACTGTGTAGTGAAAGGATGCAAAACGACGCTTTTCAACAAAGCTCCCGGCACGGCATTCCATCCGTAAGTAAAAATATTCGTATGATATAAATCAGACTTACTTCAAAGCTCTCTTAGAAATATTTATCATTATCACAAGGGCACACATTAGCATATTACGTGTATCTCGCGTGCACACCAAAAACTAGCCGTAACTGTTTAAAATACTGCCTTCGTCACGTCACTTACTTCACTGTACATATCCTAGTTAGTTAGAGAATTGATTTATCCTAGTAGTTTTTTTATATTTAAAACCAATATCAATAACGCAACAATGAAGAATAATATGCCTAATAAAATCTGAAACAGCGTGCATTTTTTTTAAAGGGGCAGGCCGCCGCGTTTGCGTTCGGAACTGCATCAGTGGTATATGTTCATAAAATTTAAGATTATTTAAACTGGAATTATTAATTAGCTAGCGTAATAAAATTCATGTTTACCTATTTATTATGAAAATCGGAGTTTATTCTGAGACCTTTTATTTAAATATTCCTCAACTGAAAATTCCTTTGAATAATTATTTTAGTAGGTAATTTAAACTTGTTAATTTGATAGTTTTCGAACGTGTTACTTGTGTCGCGCTTTTTTGGGCGTCTACTTTGAAATTCGATGGTCGAACTTATGGATCGACCTATGTCTGCCATTTTCTTTTTTCGTAATGGAATGAAAGGGATAGCGCTAATAAAGTTCAAATATTCTGAACTTGTAATAGACCCCATACGACGACACGCCAGTGCTCCGCATCAAAATTAAAAAGCTACTTTGTCTCACGGAGTGAGCAAAATCGCATTTTGCACACTGTTTTAATAATAAAAGCTAGAAAAACTGTCAAAAACTTTAAAAAATACATGTCGCTTAATAAATGTCTTCTCGGCATATCACGGGCAACATCACACGTATAGTACCTATCTCAAAAAAGAGAATAACTTATTTATTTCAAGTATATTATCTTTGTATTTCATAAATTCAAGTACGAGTATGTATTGATATAGTATTTTCCAGAAAAAAACGACACAAATATAGTACCTACACCGTAAAAAAATATAGTACTTGTCTGGGCCATGTTGCTATTTAGTAAAATCCTTGGCTATACTTCCTAAAAAATAAATAAAATAAAATAAAAAAGCCTTTAATATTCCTCAAAACTTAAAATGAGTACAATACAATTTCATGCAAAAGCTTTTTAAAGAGTGTTACCTATAAAATTACATTTGAATTTGTATTTCCATTCTGATAAAATTAATAATTTAGTTAAAAAACAATGAATAATTTCCTTTTAAATAATTTACAGTTCCATTTGGATTGAAATTAATAATAATAATTACATTCCATTCAGATTATAATTAATAATAATGATAATTCCGACGTACTTAAAAATATAATTGTTGGTGCGATATATATAATATTATTGTGTGTGTTTAGCTTTAAGGACCCCTCTTAGAGAGAAATGAACGAATTGGAACACGTGCTTCCTCTCAAATTGACCTCACACCGACATATTGGTACAATCAGCGCACAATCCCGACACAGACCGCGTATACCACAGAGAGCGAATCTTACATTTTTCTTGGACACTCGCAATATCTGACCGTCGTTGTGCTTCAAGCCTAAAACTAGTACATCTAGAACTAGCGATAAAAACATATTTATTCTCAAAATACCGTAATGTATAGAAGATACTATTTGTAACACTTTATTTATGCTTGTATATTTAAATTCATGAAAGTAGTATATCACTTTTGAATCTTAATGCACAAATAATAGAGTCAAAAACTGGCAGACCAAAAATAATAGTAATTGTGCTGTATTCAGTGGGGTAATAGGGATGATGACTAAGATTTTTTTGTGACGTCATTCGAACCAGTTTTTGGAGAGGAACAAATGTTTGTATGGGAGCAACTACAATTAAAGAACATAAATACCTAAATAATTGAGACAAAGATTGACCTCGCTGGCGGCCTAAAAATCGAATATTTATTGAGAGCAGCAAGGTTAAAAAACCGTTTAAATCTTTTTTTAACCCCCGACGCCAAAAGGGGGGTGTAATAGTTTGACGTGTCTGTGTATCTGTGTTTGTCTGCCTGTTGGATTATAGGTCATACAGGACCTTTTTTTCCGAAAGCTGACATGATCTAGATGGTTCTTAGCTATGTTTCAAAAAAATTGGTTCAGCTGGTTTTGGGATATGAAATGATAATGTTGGGGTTTTTTCAACATTTCTAAGTTGTTAATTATCTGGCGATAGATATTTTTTTTTGTCAATACATAGCTAACTTACTGTCCAACATTGAATACTATTTCTTCATAGAAATTTGTCCAGACTAAAAAAAAAATGCATTCTATTGATGTTTCATAAAATCAGTTTAAGTCAAAATTGTAATGTCGTGTCATGTATTGCTGCTTTTACGCCGCGACCATTGCGCAAGCTGCTTAAGAACGCGCAGCCGCGTGGCGCCAGCGGGTTGCCATGGTTGCCATTGTAGCTGGCATTCCTATTAAGGGCCAACGGGTAAACGTATTATACTGAAGTAAATACACAAGTATAATGTTCTTTTCTGTTTTGTTATGCTTTTATATTTTGATGTAGGTCAAATACATTTGAAAAGTTTCTCAATAGCTAACGTCAATTTTATATTTTTAAACTAAATTGAAATACAATTTGAACCTTGGAAAATGTGTTCTATTAAAATATACTTTTAATATAAGTACTTGCATTAAAAATACTTCGTATGAGTTTAATAAACTAAACACCACTAATACATAAAATTGAAGCGACTTGTATGGAAGAGAGTTAAAATGCCACCTAGGTATATTGTGACAAAACTTTACGTAAAAACACCAAGATTTTCAAATGGAACGCCATTTTTAGCCAAAATCTTGGACTGAGTCTCAACATCATGCGAGCTATATATAGTTACGTCAATAATCGACATGGGCAATGTTGGCTAAAAGTCCAGATAACTTTACCCGCGCTCAAAAACGATCAAAATGTAAATTTGATGATGATTTATAATTATTTCTCCTTGTGAACACATGCGTGGAAGATTTCGGTAAGCAAAAAAACAATATCATCCAGTCATAATCAAGGATAGGACAAACGCCCGTCATTTTGAAAACTTAACCCTGTTCTGTACAGTAGAGACTTCCTAATGATATTTTTTTTTTTTTTTAGAAGGTACTCAAAATATTATAATTTAATGTACTTCAACACATTTATCAATAAATTACCTATTCTTCTATCATCGCATTAGACACTACTTGATTTCAATTACTTTGTTTACTACTGGCCATTTAGATAAAATAGGTAATATTCTAATCATCTTTGTCAAGCATTGACGTTGTCACTTTAGAAACGTGTAATTATTTTTAAACCAATGCGATTTTCATTAATTAATTATAAATTATGGTACTTAAAATAAATTTATTAAACATTACTTTTGTCCTTGGTTTTGTATTGTCACGAATAAACTATTCTTATTCTTATTTAGTACCTAATTTTTTTTATTAATATAAGGAAGTCTCTACTGTAGGTACAGAACAGGGTTAAGTTTTCAAAATGACGGGCGTTTGTCCTATCCTTGGTCATAATATAAACAATATGAGACATTTGTGTTTTTCTAAGTTGTTGGGCAAAGTAGCCGTATTTTAGGGTTTGAAACGGACGATAAACACAAATTCTGGTAATAAAGGCCGTAGTAGGGAGTCCGAATAGAAATCTCGATAGACTCTCGATCGTAAAATACCGACCTTGAAACACAATCTACTATCACAGCATTCAGTATAATGTATCTGGGCGATTCTCCGAGCCGGCTCGATTTGCTTGACTTCGGTGAACGTATTTTTTTTTCACTTTTTTGATTGGTGACCTCGGTATTAAAGAAAAGGCCTAAATTTAAAAAATATTGGTGGTAAAGGCCTTCATAGGAACCTTGTAGTTCATGGGATATTCAGGTTTTTGCGTACACCGAAATCAAACACACACACCGAAATCAATATTCATAAAATAGTATCACCGAATTCAAAAAATGCTTACACCGAAATCAAATTTGAAATTAAACAATGTTTTTTGCTACAAAATAACCTTTATTTCCAATTGGTACACTTACAAAATATATATGTATACAGTCGTGGCCAGATAATTAAGAACACGATTTTTTTTCCCATACAGTTGCATACAAATATGACTGTTCAAATTTGATGATAATTTATAATGTGTTTGATTACTTTTGTTTCTGATTATACGGATGTAACCGTGTTTAAATAGTATTTAATATATTATATTATATTTATATTATTATATGTATGTATTATATTTTGTATACGGCTTGTGTTCTTGGTGGTGAGTAAGGTCGCCAAAGCTCCCGAAGATGAGCTGTATTGAGAATAAGGTAACGCTGAGCCACATATAGACTTGTGCCCATTTTGGCTTAGAGCGGCAGTACGGCCGGCCGGCTAATAAAGTACAATAAGCATAGTAACTAAACCCTAATTATTTATATTATATTTACCTTCTTTTGTATAGCTCTTATAATACGTAAGCATCCTAAAAAGTAAATATGTTTAACTTAAATACTGCACGCTTTATTACTTATAAATTAATTATTAATAAATTTAAACTTAGACTGTCCCGGCGAAGAATGATTAGGAGAGCCGACCCCAACTGCAATGGGATTAGGCGAGAATAAAGAAGACAGGTCATAAAATAAAATTATAGTAAGTTAATGCATTTTTTCCAGGCATATTCGATCAAGACAATACTACGTTAACCGAAAGGGAGCAGAAAGAGCTTAAGAAGCTCTTTGACACAGTTGAGATTATGGTAAGTTCTGGTTTGTACTGCCATAATGACAGTTCAGCCAAATAAATAACTCATTTGTTTTTGCTTGCAAGGAATACGCTAGGTATTAATTAGTTAAGGTAACGATCATAATGTAAGAATATTACTGAATAAACGATATGATACGATACGAGATAATATCTAGGCCTTAGGTAAATGGATAGGAAGTACTTTCTTAGAAATTGTGCAAATTACTAGATTTTAAAGATCGTATGAAACAAACATATAACAATTTGTCGTAATGTTTAGTAGGACTCGTCTCCGTCTACATAGTAAAGATAGCGATTCACATATAAAATATGGAATTAGGGAGTCATCATTAACGTTAAAAACGAATAAAAAACATCAATATCTTTATAAATAAACACTTGACTATCGCGCAACAACGATTCCAATCGTCCGCGCGCATGCAAGCTCCGTCAACTTCGGTTAATAGCGAAATAAAATGTAAACGAGATGGCTGTGTCACGATTTGTTTGTGTCAGCTTTATTTGTCTTGGATTCAGGAGTGTGCTGTCTTTTAACGGTTAACGTACTTATGTAGAATAAACATACAAATCGCATTCAAAGCTTTAAGAGTATTTTCTTTCGGAACTCCGCGGTCAAATCTTTACCAGGCACTGTAATAGGCCGCAGGGCGGAAATAGGAGTCCCGTATTAAGCAATCTATTTATTTATATGATTTGGTATAATTTAGATAAGTGAAACAAAGAAGAGAAAATTCTGCTAGCAACGGCGTAGAATTAATATAGCTATGAATGTTATATGAATATGACGTACAAAGCATGCACTACGTCGATTATTCGCTACAAACCGAGATACTACGCCACTAATGGCCGGTTCCAATAATCAAGCCACCAATAGTTTTCCTTACCGGCAGTTACATTTTGACAGATTACCCGTAGAAAATGTGTCAAAATGTAACTGTTGGTAAGGAAAACTATCGGTGGATTTATTGGAACCGAAAATGCATCTAACTCGACATAAACACTGCGTTCAAACGGGACCAACGGCTGCGCGTGCTTTCCAAAGCATGTGTCTTTAATAATCACTGCAATCGGTGACGAATGCATGCGCACGCCATCGCCGCCGCGCGCGCGCGCACGCAGCGGCGGTTGCGAGCATGCATACTTTTCCGGTAAAAAAAGTAGTATAGATCCTGAAAAATGTAAAAATGATCCGACTGAATATATAGATTACGGATGTAAGTACCACACATTTTTTCCATTTTTAGTAAGGCTTCAATTTATCATTTATCTACCCTACCGCTTTTGTACCTTGCCTCGAGTTCCACAGTTCTCATGTCATTTTATATTATCAGTGAGGCATCTTTCTCCATTGTAGGTACTAGACGACGATATATTTAATAGATAGAAATACTTAAATACATAGAAAACATCCATGACTCAGAAACAAATATTCATGCTCATCACACAAATATTTGCCCTTACCAGGGTTCGAACCCAGGACCTTCAGCTTCGTAGGCAGCGTCACTCGAAAATAGGCGTCCAACGAGTAGTAGGCCTCAGCCACTAGTTTATTTTTAAGTTTAGTTTTTCCCACAAAAGAAATAACATTAGATCTACCAATGGACGTACACTTGAGATAATTTAATTTAGAGAGTCGGTCAAATTGCATAAAAGCAGTCCACTCAAAAAGCAACTCTACCGTCTAATGAAAAAGATTCCAATTACAATAACTGTTTAGTAAAAAGTCGGCTACATTTAATAATTTAATCCACACAAAACGTTACTCAATTGACCAGCAGAACTTAAAGGTCGACCGCTTAACGGAGTCCTGGCCTGCACGGTGCGCGGGTGTAGGGGTAGAACGATAACGAAGCGCACTAACGGGCTAACCGGGAGTCCAAGCCCAGAGCGCCTTCATCGTCTTTCCCCTGCACCCGCGCGCCCCGCAGGCGAGGACTGACTGAAGGGGCTCCTAGGCTCCCAATGACCATCGATCTGTCACTGTCCGGTTTTCCTGTTTTTGTACCGAAATCATCATCATCATCATCATATCAGCCGAAAGACGTCCACTGCTGAACATAGGCCTCCCCCAAAGGGTGCCAAAGTGACAGGTCCTGCGCCACCCGCATCCAGCGGACTCCAGCAACCTTTACCAGGTTATCAGTTCACCTTGTGGGGGGCCTACCCACGCCGCGCCTTCCGGTACGTGGTCGCCACTCGAGAACCTTTCCGCCCCAACAGCCATCACTTTGTTTCTTTACGGTGTTCGCCCTACGACATCTCAGAACCGTTGCATCTAAGGAGGCTTCACTTTCCGCGTATCACGGATACGTAAATATTATGTGTGATTCGTTACGGATTTATCATGTGGGGTAACTCGGTTGACGTACAGAGATCATTTATCTCACAAAAAAAAATGTGTCCGAGCTGCCAGCCCATAATTTGGCCCATTGCCGACGAATATTTAGGGAGCTTAAAGTTCTCCTCTTACCCTGCTTGTATATATATATATATGAAATAACTAAATTGGTAATAAACATCCGCCCATGTTCCTCCCGCGTTTTACGAAAAAAAACTTGTTTTTATAATATAACAAGATAATTAAATTGCCTGTTATTTAAAAAAATCGGATGCGTAATTTCGGAGTAACAAAAACTGAGACCCTAAACTAAAAAAAAATATGCTAGGAAAATTCTTGAAAATCTCAATCTCGTAGCATATTCCAGGAAAGTAAACTGCTAACTGAGAGTTCATTTTCTCGAGTAAGTGAAGCAACGCTACGCGTGCTACGCCGTAGCCATGCCAAGCGTATGGGTGCGTAATGTTTCATATAATGTCAGAAAAACTAACATACACTTGATATACATTAAATTGGCATAAAGTTATTTAGTATAGTACATACGTTGGATATAACGGGTTTTTGCTATGTTTTGCTTTACTCTAATTATCAATTGATATAATAGGCAAAATTACATAATTTGCAAGTGGCATAATTTTATTTTCGTATAACGCATGTATGACATTAATATGTTTAACATACATATTATTTAAAATAATTGCGTTTTCATATAACAATGTCTGCCAAAAAGTTGACGGAGCCCTGCTTTCGGGTAGGGGTCGGGTTGCATACAGTTTAGTCATATTTTTGATAAGCATACGTGGATTCGTCATACTCATCATTACGCATAACTGTAAATAGTCATACATTTATGTGCATAACGTTTTAAATCATATTATGTAATGCGAATAAATCTGATGCGCATATATCTGATGTGCATAAATTTGATGCGCATAAAATTATTTAAGCATACTTTATAATGGACATAAATTCGTTGCTCATAAAACAATTTAACTATACTGTACTAACGCATAAACTGCAAAACGTATAAGCCTATGATTTTCTTAGTAGTAAATTGCCTTATTCACAACATTGAAAGTGAGACTTTTCCTATTGACATAAAGTGCTTATATGCATTGGCATTTTTACCAGCGAACGAAATACCACTGACGCCACTGTACTTTGATGACTTACTTAGTAGAAAATTGCTCTCCAGAAGCAAGTATCTTACAAAGTTCTCTTTTAAGTTTGGACCACAGTATAGCAAAGGGTGGTCAGTATAAAAGTTTACAAACAAGTTTTAATAACAAGTTTTTCCGCACTTTTATAAAAAAAAAACCTATCCGCGATCCGAGTCGGTTTTACCACTAAGTCCCCTGTTCCCTACTGCCTACGTGAAAACTTGAACTTTATACACCACTATCTTGGCATTTGTTGATTTCAGAAAAAAGTTTATTTGACTCCCACCCTTTGTATTGTTTTTTGATCAAATCTCAAACTTTACTCACCCTAAAAATCAGAATTTTCATAACTCACAACCAGTGCAGTCAAGTGCAAAATGATCAATTTAATCCTCTCATAAACATGTATCGACACCTTATTCAGCTGACATAAGAGCGATGGGAGATATTTAAATATGAGTAAAATGTATGGTGCATACATTTTACTCATATGCCCACACAACCCGTATGAATAAGTTGACTGTACCACAGAGTCCTAATTCCAGAATATCACATTTATGTTGCTCTTTTGAATAAGTTTAATGCAGCACTAGCAAACAAAATGAAGCAGAGTAGTCAAAGCGCGGCGCCATTTTGTAAAAGCAGTCGACTTAGCGACGCTCAGCGGAGCGGGCCCAGTGTGGCCGCGACCTATATCACTAATTGGAGGACTTACCTACGGGAAGTTTACTTTGTACTTGGACCAGAAAATTCTTGCATTTTAATGTGGCAAAATGGATACTACTAAGGGCGGGTTGCACTTACGATTACAGACCGACCAACGGTAATTATGGCGGCGCCAGCTGTCAGTCCATAGAAACTTGTCAAACTTTCCATACGTTTACACTTTACATTCACATTTTGACAGTTTCACTGCCAGGAACCCGCCTAGCTGGCTTCAAAATAGACTAGCTTAATATGCTCAAAGGCGGCTGTTTCGGGCATAAAATTGTCCTAATGTCACGCCCTTAGCTTCTAGGCAACTGCCAAACGAAAGTTTGTCGCAGCAAAATAAATGCCGGGCTCCCTAATTGGATGCGTTGCGGTAAACCCCACTAGATACGGAGGTAATTACGCTGGTGCGGTGGCTTTATTGTGTCCTAGAATGAGGTTAAAATTGCACATATCGCAACTATATGGTTTGTTAGATTCGACTGTGTTAGTTTTAGGTACCTGTTAACCTTAAAATTTGATATTATCATCGTTACAGAGTTTATTAACATATCTCATATCTGCGTTGAAAGCGGTAGCTGGCGTGGTTTAAATAAAACAGTTTATTTATATAGATGCCTCTAACGCAGTTCCTCAAAGAGAATAAAATGTTTATAAATATAGCGAAGGCATTCGCCGCGGGAGATATTTTTGTTTACGCGTTAGCGCGTGTTAAGTTCAACATGTTCGCGGTTTGTATTATACATTAGGCATTCGGACATTCAATTCAATTTATCAATATAAACTTTTCCTTTTACTTTATATCAAGTCCTTCACACATTTGCACGTTACTCGTTCACGTATTGCGTAAATAAATACCTACCGATGTTAATGGTCTTAATTAAAGACATCACGATTATCACGAAGTCATGAAGTATTAACTGTTTTAATTTACGTTATGTAGTGTGTAATAGGTATATTGTGCCATTGTTTTCGTCTAGACTCGTATGTAGGTACTTGAGGGATCGGCCATTTATTGTTACGATCCTGCCCTGCAAACTCGACAGAAAGTTGGTTAAAATTGAACAAGCTTTCTATTAAGTGCGTATCTGCACCTGACTACACTATAACTATAACTGACATCAATAAATGTCGTGTTGCTAGAGTTTTGCTTCTACATGTAATTAAAGGTTTCTGTTGCCTAGGTATATCTAAGGTGCTGGTGCCTATCTAATGAGAGCCTATAACTTGCACAAGTTATTATGGCCGGCGGTTGCTTTTCGAGATTTAACAATATTTTATAAATATTATCATTTATCATATCGCGACTGGATCAGTCAAAAAAACAAAAAGTGTCTTTCTTGTGGTCAATAGTCAAAGGCTTATTTGCATATATGAATACTATGTTATATTGCAAATAATTATAGAAGAGTTGACGTTTATGCGGATTCAGAGTTCAACCAAAAATTAGGCTTTATAGACCTTAAACCTTAACATTGTCAATGTCTACAGAAAAGACGCGGACCTAAATCTCTGTATGACCCGACTGCGACTGTCAAAATCAAAACCAATCAATTATTTATTCTGCAAATAGGCCACCAGGGCACTTTTTCATGTCTAAACGGTAATAATTCTAAGTTAATGAAAACAAAACTAAATTGCAAAATATGACCATTACATTCGATATAAGGTCTGTATCAGCATTAACAAGAAGTTAATGATATTAATCAGTATTCCAGAGATGTATAAGGTAGAGTAGAATAGATTATTCTATCTAATTTCAAATTGCTGATTTTATACCACATTCTAAGTGATTAAAGTACCCTCACTTTTAAGAGTCACCCCGGTTTGCTGTACTATCATAAATAGATAGATTACATTAAAAGAAACCAATATTAAATATTAATTGGACAACTATTTTTTCACTTCTCATGCTTGCAAAGTTCACCTTTGTGCTGGATGTGACCTGCAATTATTTATTGAAGAGTCAATATTATCAATCGAATAGTTTGATCCATTTGATTTGGTACTTTTACAAAAATCTAATCAAGACTCTTTTACAAACACACCGTACCTACATAAAAAAAAAAACTCTATTTGATAAAATGCAGCTGTCAAGAGCCAAATAAAAATAACTCCACCTGTATAAACAAATGAAAGTCTATTTCTCTAGTCACACATTGTTTTAATTAAATAAACACGCAAAAAAATGTGAATTGTATTAATCAAAATTAATTGTACTGTTGTTTTCCTTGGCACAAATGGAAACCCCAATTTTAAATTCGCGCGCAAATGACTCGCAAAATCTCTTGGGGATTAAGTAAAAAACAAAAAATGTATCAGTCCATGATATCCGGAGCATTCTGCGCCAGCACCACATCTCGAATGCATCTATCCTACGACGAGTACGAGCTTTTATGGTCCAGGTTTCTGATGCGTACAGGAAGATCGAGAAGACTAGAGTCCGCATCAGTCTTATTTTGGTTTTGCGGTGGGATATACATACTTATATAGTAGATAAATAAATACTTAAATACATAGAAAACATCCATGACTCAGGAACAAACTCCTATATATAAACGCAGATTAGAACGCATATATTTGCAGGCTGTTAGAATATAGGCGCCGGGCAGTGTCAGGATTTATTGTTCTTACATAATGTCTGTGCCAGATAGTCATAGGGTTTATTTGATATTATCCTAAGAGCACGTTTCTGTAATCTGAATATTGCAGTCCGCTGCCTTCTTCTGAGCCTATCACTTAGTATGGACTTCATTAAACCCTCTGGGGTACCTACGCCCCAGCACTACGGTACTGTCGGGGTAGAGGTGCAGTCACTAGACGGCAGAGACTATTTAATTATTTAATCGTATGGCATTTATGGAAAACAGAAACAGCATAAATACATCTATAAATTATTTTTAAGGAGACTATTGAACTCGCTTTATTAATTGGTGCAGCTCAGGTACAGAGTTGCGTGGCCTAGAGGCCAAATCCTTGGAGGTGACTGCTTGACATATTCAAATCTTCTTGTGAGAATAGTGCTGTATAGCCAGCACTGTAGAGGTTCGATATACAATCTCTAAAGTACACACTCACCCTCTTTCAAGTGGTTACGAACAGCCACTACCAACAACTACCTGCCAAAATGAACTTATTGTAAACTATGAAAGCTACCAACGGTACGGGCCAAAAGCCAGCTGCAGGCTATCATGCATTATGTATAACTTTTTACAAGGTGCCTCGGAGAATGCAATTTGAAACAAAGTATCAAGTTTAATGCGATACTAGATTAAACCGTGAAGAGAGAATAAATTAATCTTCTTATACTAACAAGGTTAAAAAAGTTTATAAATCTATGTTAATGTTTTTCTGTAGTTATTAGTATTAGGTATTCATCAAAATCTTCATTATGAAAATGACTTAACTGAACTATGAATTCCATGATTCTACTTTTATATAACAGTCGTGAAAGTCAACAAATGTTCAGAGTAAGCAGTTAGATGATTTTGTGATAAATAAAGAAACAATTACATAATTCAAACGGTCAGATGACTGTCGAAACAGGAAAACAAAGCGGGACCCTAATTAAAACTTAATCCTGGAGCATTTTTCTAATTGCTTCCATTAGCTAATTCCTCTTTTTATAATTATGGAGTTCAGAGGAAAATATTTTATTACAATGTAAATTAAATCCAGCCATAATCCGTCAGAGCGGCGTCATCGAGAACAAAATGAAGGATAAATTCAAAATGGCCGACGCAGGTGCAGGATGGAAACCCGTTGTTTTACTTTTAACACGAGCCGGGGCTTGTAAACAGCTGAAAATACTTAAAGCAGCTTCTAATGGATTAGCTATGATATTATTTTCAGTCAAGTTTCCATAATTTTCATTCATTAGATAACCTGCACTATTGTTTTATTTTATTATTCACATGGCCAAGTATTTTATGGAGGTAAGTGATACCCGTACAGAGTAACTACAGAGAAAGGCTCGATCGAATTCTGAAAAAAACACTCGTTAAACGAAGTAAGACGCAGCATGTCATTTAGACGGTGCGATAAGCCCCAGATACGATCACGGCTAAATCCAAAAATGGATTACACATTTCACTTTTTTTTAAGTTCTACTTTGGCAAAAGCACCTACCTAAAAGAAATTAAGTGTAATAATAAGTAATGTTGTTTTTTGAAGTGGTAGTCGTACTTCTGTTCTCTGTAGTATTTTTTATTGAGTCACCTTCTAAGCTTTCAAATTCAGTTAGGTGCCCTAAAAACTCTATATCCAGGGTTAACTAGCAGAAACCATAAAACCCATTGAGTGCTCAATCGTAAAGCGAATTTCGACGCGATTGCTCTCACGATCTATTCACACATTTTATGATTTTTAAATGGAAGACGGAGTGAGAGAGTTACGTTTTCTGGACCTGAGTATATTTCCTCAAAACGGAGCGACGAATTGACGTGATTTTTTAAGTGGAGATAGTTGAAGGGATGGAGAGTAACATAGGATAGTTTTTATCCCCGTAATCATCCCCTAACGGGGTGAAATGGGGGGTAAAAGTTTGTATGGAGCTGCGATATAAACGAGTTCCACGCGGACGGAGTCGCGGGCAGAAGCTAGTATTGTATAAGTATTAAATATTCTGTTAATAATGGCACTATACGTGTATAGTATACATTGTCACACTGTTCTCGTTGGAAGCGTCCGATTCCTAATGTACCTATAAATAGGCTATACAGATATTAGTCTAAGAATCGTGTAGGAACCAAAAATTTTGAATGACCTATTTACATAGGCTGCTCCGAAAGTTGTTAGCTGCTCCGGCTCTACTCATGCGATTACAATATTATTTATCCCATTGTGAGGGATCTTATCGTATTATCCTATATTGTCCACAATCCTCGTACAATTAGTATAGTTAACGAAGTTAGGCGATAATTATTATTTCCCATGTTTCTTAATAGGAACACAGCCTATACCGGGTACGTACTTAAATCCTTCCTTACACTTTGGCTGCCCAGGTGGACATGTAACACAGGCTACTACATTTACTTTCCTTCTCACACGTAAGTTCCTTAAAGCGTACGGTAGAGCGAGAGGGCCTGTGTTGCTGCTGGTAAAGTCGGCCAGGGTCATACATTGTTGCGTTAATTACTGCTATTAAAGTGAAACACGGTCTTACGACCTTAATGGTGTTCAGATGTTTTCGAATAGAACTTCTCTTTAATATAAAATAAGTCGAAATAGGTAATATCAGTAAATTCTTGTTAAATTTTGTAAAAATAAATGGTGACTAGGTATAGGTATACATGTAGAATTGTAGATATTTATTATCTAAAGTATATTTGTAACGTGCTATTCCGGCTAACCAATAACTTAACAACCATTGGTGTACCTGATAAGAAGCAATTGACATTCTGAAAGTATCCGGCATGTGAAGAAATATTATTTGGATATTTTATTGACACGATGATAACGGTTTTAGTCCTAAAATTGTGTCGTGATATTTGAAGTACTATTTGTTTACTTAATAAGGGACGACAACTTAGCCTAGTGATTCTGCCGGTTCGAATCCCGGTAAGGGCTTTATTTGTGTCATGAGCACTAGTTTCTATTAGTTCCTGGGTCATGGATATTTTCTATGTATTTATGTACCAATTTATTGATCTCACATTACCGACGACTCCACCACAATAAAGGTGCGACCACACCGCCGCTTAAAAAACGGTCACGATACGGAATCGCAGCAAAATGTATGAAGAATACGTGACGCATACGACACGTCAACGCGTATACGCAGCGTTAAGCCGGGTCCCTGTCGTGCTGTTGGTTCACTCAGAAATTCAGCGCTTCAAGCGACTTATTTCTAAGTAGTAATTTCCATTAAGCAGCTCATGGCAAAGCCAGGAAAGCGCTTAGAAATCGTGATACCAACAACATTACATCGCCGCGAGCGCACATTTTTATTGCTGTATCTTCAAGCACTACCCACTTCACGTTGTGTTTCAAATGTCGTTACTGTAGCTTGCTGTTAATTCATTTTCGAATGAAATGTAGTAAGCGTCAATCATAGATAATTTATTTTACGATAATTGCAGTAAGCTTGGTTCGTATTTTTTTCACTACATGCATAAATGCTGTAACCGCCACGGAACAAAATTTCGGCAACGCTGTAACCGGCACACCCTTTGATTTATGAAAAAACAAAATTAGCGTAAATGTACTCGTTTAGAAAATTGCTACTATTTGGGTGTTTACAGCAATTAGATGTGGGCATCGTCAAAAAAATACATTCGTTTTGCAACGTAGTCCAGTTTTTTCTAAGCGTCGTAGAGCCATGGGACCCAGACCAGTCGACGCAGAAAAATTCGCTGATTCCGAATATGCAAAAAAAACTTTTTTGACCAAGTGGCGGTTACTACGTTCTCGCTTTTTGCCATCGATATAGACCATGTCTGATTCATTGAAATACCTTTTTTCTTTTTACGGGCTTAAATAAGTTTTTGCCATCGTCAATCTTATACAAATAAAATCTCTGCAATCCTAGATTTTCTCGAATCCTACTAATGGTCTGTCTATCTGAAATTCGAAACAGAATTCGTTCACTTCTCTTCAAGTGATTATTGAAGGTATTTTCCCCTAACACTAAAAAGTCCACTTTGAATTCATAGAACCCGGCGCTTACTACCTTTCAAACATTAAGTTATTTGGTTTACATCGTTGAAGCAAAGCCAAAATTCGATTTTGTTACAAATATGGGCCGCGATTTCTTTTGTTGTAATTGACAGAAGGGGACAGGGGGGAGGTGCCAGAAAATTGCCTTTGTTTCATGCCTGTCATTCTCACTTTGATGAGAGACATGAATCGTAGGACATGATCGGCAGGTCGATCGCGTAACGCATTGTACGTACGTCAGCAGGTCGATCACGTAACGCGTTGTACGCGCGTCAGTAACTAGTCTTCTTAGTTAGTAGTCTTAGTCTTAGTTAGTAACAGTCACTTACGGTCCTAACGCGCGTTGGAAACGTTACGTGATACCCCTCAATTCGCAACCCTTCGGTCACGCAGCTCGCGCACTGGTAATGGGCAGGCAAACAGTGAGTTTTTACTTCGCTTTAGCTTCGAGGCAAATTGTTAGGTAATTCAATTTGTTAGGTGAGAATGAGATGAAAAACAAGATTTGGAACATCTGGCTTGTGGAATGTCAAGAACGTTAGGGGTACCAACATAGGGAAAAGGTGAACAGTCAGTAAGACGACAAAAAAAATATAAAAGATTGGGTTATATATAAATTGTGAGCTAAAGTTTAATATTATGTTCTTGTATATATTTAATAAGAAGAGCAGTGAGGGGAGTGTCCATAGAAATAAGAACCTGCAGACATTAAAAAAATAAGTGAAAGGAAGAACGTAGCAAAATATAAATATAAACTGGATAACTCGGACAAAAACAAATCTAGGTATCATGCTATTCGGAATCGCTGTAGTATATCCCGGCTTCTCCAACACACTCCTGCGGCAACTCAGATACGTGCAGCCGCTGCCAACTTTGAATGAGTTCACGTGGCTGTGTTATCAAGTTTGGGGTGTCACTCAAACTAGAATCAGCAACAACGGACCAAGTGCTTAAAATTATCTACGCAAAAAAGCATCGTGAGGAACCTGCCATACATGTGCGAAAAAATTCAAAGGGGTTAGTGAAGTCCCCCAACCCGCACTAAGGTAGCGTGGAGAATACAGCCCTTTCCTTGGTATCCATGAGAGGAGGCCTGTGCACAGCAGTGGGACGTAATAAACTGATTTATTATTATTATATCAGTGAAAAGTGTAAATCACTGCGATGTTTGCAAATCATTATTGCACAACTCGGCATTTTGGAAAAAACTGAATTTTCTCGGTTGACAACAGACGGTGAACTGGCGGTGGAGTATGCCCAATGAGCTAACATGTGCGACACAGCTGCCGGCGGCTTGTCCACTCTATATGCTCCGAGTCCAGAACACTTGGCAGAGATTTTCTGCAAAGCAAATATGGTGTGTATGCTTGAAGTTGAGGTGTCCGACGACTTGAAAGAGCTGTTATTGCATTTTGAATCTTTCAGCTTAGACAGTAGAGTCGCTGTTTCAACGGATTTATCCAAGTTCAAATCGTTTCAAGTAAGTTAAAATGTGTCTGTGTGCAGTGGCCTAGGTCCCGCGGGGCGGGGTGCAATAACCCCGTGTAATGCACATTTATTATCGCCGTTAATCCGACGCAGCGCTAACGCGAATGATGGCTTTAATAAGTAGTCACGAGCTTTGACCTCTGTGACATCTCGGAGATGGCGATGTCACAGGGGTCTTCTTTTTTAATACAGCGATGGTGGAAAACAAGCATACCAGCCTTTGGACTCGATAAACTTGCGACTTCACAATACTCCAGAGGAGTCACAAGTGCGTTTCCGACCCTTTACGATTTTCCTCTCCGTTGAGAGAAAACCAGTGAACCGGGTAACCTCGCCAGCGCCACTGCGCCGTAAGTATTTATTTCATTTTTACTGAAATGGCGAAAGAAATTAAATAGTTGAAGAATATTCGCTTTGATTACGCGGTTCTTCTATACTTGGTACTATTAATTATTCTGTGTCTTGTACAAATTCAAACTTCGTAGCAACGTGTGAGTTGTGTTGTGATTGTGAATATCCGACAGTTAACTTGCGTTTTACAAGTGTCATTTACGACCGAGAAATCAATGAAAACGACTGCGAACACGCTATGTAGCTACAATTATGTACCTACAGCTACGCAAAGCTATATTGTGGTTCTTAAAGCAAGTTTAGCCGAAATAATGACAAAATTTGAAGCCTCGGAAGCAACTACCACCGATCTGCGCAACGAAGTTATTAGTTTCGCCCCCAGCGCCCCAGTAAATCGGTCACAGGCATCAAATTTCAAGTGCACTGACTGTCTCGGTACTGCAAACTACTGAAATTAAAGTAGTTTCACGCCATTATTTATAGTGTAACATTTCTCATTTCTACAGAAAACTCGGTAATAGGTGATGATTAATAGCTTTACTCTGTGAAAAGAAATTCCTCCGTGGCAGCGTTCACCGCTCGACTTCTAATTCCTAGATTTAGTTTGAGATGTGAATTGCACGGCATTCCGCACCGGAATCTTCCACGGCTTTGTCCGCGATGCAAATCTATTGAGTGCTCCAATAGCGCGTCCTTTCTTCGTAAGGAGATTGCGAGTAGGTACCTCCCACTTCATCGATGGCAGGTTGAAGTAATTTAAGGAGCTTCACAGGATTAGATGGATAATATGAAAAACTGCTCTTTCCGCGTAATAAAATAAGCATTGTTGTAAAAGTCCGTACAATAAGCTAAGTAAACCTTATTTGGGTAAGGACCAAATTCTTGGCCAGTAGTTAGCCTGGATAGTCGGTAGTTAGAATTGTATGGTTAATTTTCGTGTCACAACGGAAAACTTTCATAGAAAATTTAATTGAGTGAGTTAAGCTGGCCAAGAGTTTAGTCCTTACCCATTTTCTTTTCTCATCTCTGAATATAGCTTCCAGTATTGTTTGTGATCTGGTCTATTTGGATCTCCAATACCGCCAAGTATCGTATATGTTTTTGTGTTACGAGCCCCGACATAATTTTTCATTGTCCCTTCAACATTCCCGTTGAAATTCTTGCTTGGCAATGTGAATAATTTATAATGCCTCGTCGGGAAATAATCTTATTTGAAGGGCAATTTCATCACATTGAATTCGGTATAATTTATCAAATTGCACGTCGGGAATGCACATGCAGCCCGGCTCAGCTGCTGGTCGCAGCCGTGAGGTAATTTTTTATCTGTAGCCACCCTCACGTCAGCAAAGTCCCTCGGGAATAAATCGGAAGGGAGAGGAGCGGAATTCCCGATCTGTATCTCACTCGGGCCGCGGTTTCTGTAACGATTTCCACAAGATTCGCAATAAATAAGAGAAGCAAATTTTCCTTTTTTTTATTTCAAATTAACTTTATTGGCATCATAAATTGCCTGATAACGGTAACGCCTGATTATTTCTATGTTCTTTTAAAACAACCTTTTTTTGCGTAGCAGTGTGGTTTGGGCGTTGAGATAATGCGAAATAAGTTGTTTTTATTTTTTTTCACGAAGCTTTTAAAAGTTTGACCCAAAGTTTGTAGAAAGATTACAATTTGAGACCCTCTTTTAATTACGGACAACTTCTTGACATTCCTAGTGTTAAAATCGAAAAGAAATTGGATGAAAGTCTTCAGCATGACTACCTTTTGAACTATTGTATGATAAGTTATAGATAAAATGTTTATTTTGAGACCTCTTCTTGTCAATGTTTCTGCAGTAACTAAATTATGAGCTATACGACGGGATCACGTGTAGACATTTTAGTAATTCCTTTGACCATCTCGCAACTCTATCAATATCCAATATCCCTTGCCGACCGCGCACGAATTGTTTGCTAGACTCCACGGCGGGCAACAATTCTCTTAGCTAGACCTTTCTCAAGCATATGCACAGTGTGTTTTAGATGAGGAATCACAAAAAATCACATGCATAAATACGCATAGAGGATTGTTTTCCTATACGAGGTTAGTATATGGGCTATCCATATCGTTTGAATTTAAGAGACTTTGACATGCGGAGGCAGTTTCAAGTGAAGGCCCCTTTCTTCCCTGGCTTACCAGCGACACTGGGCGCTCCATGCAGCCGCGCCTGCAGCTCTGCCTGGCTGCGCTGCACTTGCAGCTTGAAGTCGCTCGCGTCCCGCAGCCGCTCCTGCACCGCCGGCAGGATCGACACCCCGCTCGCGATCACCACCAGTATCAGGTTTATCGATATGAAGAACTTGGACAAATCGCAGCTTGCTCCCTACGACAAAATGCAAACACACCGTTTCAACATATTATCTTGCTTCATAGGTCCCTTCCGTACGTACGTATACACAAAGGCGCGATATAATAGCGAGCTTACAAGCCGCAGTCCATCGCTGGCCGTATTGCACTGGGGCACATGCAATGGCATGATCGCGTGTTGTTTGTCTCTGCTCTTACAGTTACTGTTTTCTGTACTACTACTGTGTTTTATTACTATTTAGGTGAGCAATAAAGAGTATTTGTAGTTGTATTGTACAGCTCTGCTGAAGATTATACAAACGTGGGTTGGTGTAAGGTAAAAAAATTAACAGCAACATATTATTATTGAGCTATGAGGTAAACGTCTCAATGTTTGACAATAATGCCTCATTGTTGACACCTATTGTCCACCTCTATTATTGGAGTTTAGATAAAAAGTATCAAGTGTTGGGTCAGTGTCCAGCACTTGGACGTTTATTACTTTTAATATAAAACCTATTCACTTGTTAACAAATTGTTCTTAAGAGGGGTGTTATACCACGAAACCCGTCCAAATGTCAGCTGCCACTTGCAACGGTAAGAGATACACTATCTAATAATAGGGGCCACCATTGGGGCAATAACGGGTACGGTGTGAACATACGAGTCTTCAACGAACGGTGTAACACCACGTCATTACGTGAACCGCCTCTGGCAACGGTAAGAAAATACACAATCCAATAATAGAGGCGACTCTTGGGGCAACACCGGCCAAGGTGTGATCACGCGAGTCTCAAAGAATTTTGATTTATTTTTTATTTTTATTTATTTGGGGCATCAACAGCAAAAAAGGAACCCTTATAGGATCACTCGTGCGTCTGTCCGTCTGTCACAGCCGATTTGCTCCGAAACTACTGGACCGATTGAGTTGAAATTTGGTAAACATATGTAAATTGGTGACCCAAAGATGGACGTTAATGAATTTTGAACATGGGGGCCACTTTTGGGGGGTAAACAGGAAAATAAAAATAAAAAAGTTTCGCATACTGTATTGTGTGACATATCAAATGAAAGGGGTTGTTGTAAGCATCTCAGATGTATTTTTTTTATAATTTTAGCAAAAACAGATTTTAAGTAATTCAGGAAAACAGACGAAAATTGACCATTCCCCCCCCCTTATCTCCGAAACTACTAGGCTTAAAATTCTGAAAAAAATATGGAAAATAGTTCATTGCTTAAAGATTACAGGAAAACCTATAAGAAGTTTGAGTATTCAAAATAACGGGAAAATTCTCAATATGTTTGTGTATTTTGTATGGAGCGCCTGAAACTTAGAGCATAGCAATTTTTACATTTATATTTATTTAAAAGCTACGCTCAGTTTTCTGTAAAGCGCAATGGAGGGAACATTCCGAAACCATCTCTCTCCATTTTAATGAATAAGTAAACAAAATTAGTTTAGCCCAATATCGGAATAAGTGGCGTCGTACCCCAGTCAAAGACGACTTTATATCTGCATGTGGCTGTATGTCTTATTATCCTGATGTGTATGTATGTCTTATTCTTTGGCACGCCCTGCAGCCTAATGCCCGGAATACATGAGGCTAGTTTTTCAAGCTAGGATAGCAAGCTAGTGCTAGTAAGCTAGCAAGCTAGTGCGTCTATCTTCGCGTATACAGAATTTGCTTTATTTTCAGGCTAGTAAGCTAGCGAGAAAGCTAGTAAGCAAGTGCTGAAGCCAGGATAGTGTTAAAACTTGAGGAGGGCAAGCGAAAGCATGGCGGACAACTCCTTAGGTACAAAGATGTGCTTAAGCATCACATAAAAAAATGTGAAATTGACCCACTGCAGTGGGAGAAGCAGGCGGCCAACCGCCAGAAATGGAAATCTTCGGTAAAAATGAAAACATCCACCTTTGAGTCCCGTCGATGTATGGCCCTTGATCTCAAACGGGACGAGCTGAAAGCCCGACCACCTACGGCAGTCAGCTATAACTTTGTAAATGGTGTGCTCACGTGCCCGTTATGTACTCGGGTCTTCGTAATTAAGATCGGCTACGTGAGCCACACCAAAGCACACGAACGACTTCAACGCCATCAGAGTTGAAGCAGTCGCCGAGGCCGAAACCGGTCAGGAGGGGTATTATTAGTGTTAATAGCTTGCCGTTCTATTTTTTGAGCTAGTAGCGCCCCCAACCCGTGATTTTGCTATCCTGGCTTGTGTATGCGATATAAACGATTTCCACGCGGACGGAGTCGCGGGCAGAAGCTAGTATATTCATAAATATGTCCCATAGATCTCATGCCGGCGGATGAAAATTTAGTTACATATTTACGAGAGTATTAAATCTATAAGTACCAATTTTTGAACTTGTCTTAACTGAACCAGTTCCTACAAGGTGTTTTCTCTATTTTTTTTTACTCGAGCAGGGCTCGGTCGCCCAGGTACTACGCCTTAATGAGAGCACCGACTGCCCTTATTAAAGTTAACTATTCGTAAAAGATGTCGGAAATTGCCCGGAGATTGTTGTGCATGGGCCATGGTTATGGGGTCAACGGAACTAAATCACTGCATCTCAGGGTCAGTGCAGTGTGACGTCACACACGGTCTCGTCAGCGACGAGGACAGTAGGTACCTAAGCCAAGAAAGTAAACCACTTATTGAACCTTACCTTCTTAACACTTTCGGTGCCAGGAGCCCGCTTGGTGCGTTTTTAGGGTTCCGTAGTATGTATACGTATGCAAATTAAATACTTTGTTGTACACAAGACATTGGTAAAAATACAGATAAATAGGTTAAGTAGATACAAAGGCGAACTTATCCCTGTAAGGGATCCCTTAGTCAACAAGGAACCCTTATTTTCGCCATATCCGTCTGTCCGTTCGTCTGCCCGTCTGCGGCTTAGCTCAGTGATCCTTGGCACGCACATTAAGACAAATTGAGCATGATGATTGTTATGTAATTCAGAGTTCCACTGAGCGGGCAGATCATGCACATTATAGCGACCAATGAAATAGAAGACGACCAATTGAAAAAGGTTATGGTTATACATGGTTACTCAAACTATCTCTTCAATCATTTAGCACTGGTGTAGTTTTTTTTTGTGTCATAGATAATTTTATCCCGAGTGTTCTTAGCCATGTTTCATGAAAATCTGTTCAGCCGTTTTTGAGATATTGGACTTTGAAATGAAAATGTCTGGAGTTTTTCTAAGTTAGTTATTATTGAATATTTTTGTACACAGGGCACGCTAATACAGAGGGCACAAGTTCGGGTCTTGTCCTGGGCTTCGATGGTGGTTGTTGTCTCAGTTGGTACTTGTAGGTACCGGTTAGGTTAGGGTTCACTTGTGTCCCTCAGACCAGAAATAGGCCCACAACACACCACACAGACTCAGGCCAGCACAACGATGAGATGGAACCATTTCGTAGCAATGTTGTTCTCTCTTTTGTATTTGTGATTTATGTGTATGTATGTGTTGTTGTCAGGAATAAATGATATTCAATTCTATTCTGGAAATAGACACTCCTCGCAGCGGGGTGGCGTCGACTCCCTGAAGATTATCAGTCCGCATAGATAATGTACAGCCCGATAATCCGAAGCCACAGGGACTCGGATTATTGTGCCGTGCATTATCAGCTTGTACAAAATTGCCTTAGGGCGGGGCTTAGCCGGAAGGGGGCGCCGGTGGCCGCGGCCCGTCATACCACTCCGCGATCCCAGCGGCGCCGCCCGTGTCCGCTCCGTCCGCGTGTGCCGTGCCGTGCCGTGCCGTATTGTCCCGGGTTGCCGAAAACCGCCAAGATTCGGGTAAAGAACCGTGAACCGGTGCCGGCGTATGCCATGGCCGACGCCGACCGCGATTCGGACCTCGGAGACGACAGTCCCGTGGTAAGTAGTATCCGAATGTGTTTTAATGTTGTTTACTTATCCGAACGCATCTTACCTGTCATCGATTCCCGCTAGATTGTAACTGTCATGTTTACGTGCTCTCGTATTATCATGCAATGTAAAAACCAATAATAAATACTGATAATAGCATACTGAGACTTGTTATTATATGGTGCCAAAACACATTATCTCTAGCTAATCTCAGTGTGCCTTGTATTCCTTTGTGGCTTAAGTGGCAGTGCTTCATTACTAATGGCAAGTGATGACTACACTACTAGCCGACATAAAGAATGTGGAAGTCTCCATGGATGATATTCTTCTTCATGCAGAAACTAAAGAAGAATTGGAGAAAATTACACAGAAAGTCTTACAAAAATTCCACAAATCAGGACTAAAATTAAACAAAGAAAAATGTGTGTTCAACACACAAGACGTAAAATTCCTTGGACATGTAGTCACTCACAATGGCCTGAAGCCAGACCCGGAGAAGCTAGAGACAATAAGCAAGATAAAAAGACCGGAAAATGTGGAAGAATTCTCTACTGCCATTATCCAGGGAGAAAACGGGACTACGTTGCTATGGAAAAACGGCCCTTGTGTTTCCTCTTAATAGAAGGGCTGAAGAAGAAATTATATAAATAAAATATATAATCAGGTAGCAAAACTTTGGTCGAACAAAAAGTTGCATGCGGCATTTTCTCTACTGATCTATTCCAAGGTGTGGGTTTGGTTGAGATTATCTAATGAGGCCGACTGTTTATAAAACTGTCATTGCAATTAAAATCTTCTACCTTGGTCGTTAGAGTTGCTTTTTGAATGGACTATTTTGATGCAATTCAGCCAACTCAAATAATCTCAAGTACAGTCAGCGTCAGTTAGTGCGGCCGCGTACACGCATGCGCATGTCGTGCGTACGAACTGTCTGGCTATGCTCCGCAGGGCTGTAGTGCTAGGCGTGCCGACGTCCACGGAAGTTATTGTGCATTAGGCGTGCGTGCTGCAGCGGTGTGCTCCTGACCGTCCGGTATACGTTTGATACCGAAATTCCGTTTATGCAAATCAGAGCTCGAATATTAATCATATCACAAGTTTTAATGGCGACCTTGCTTTCAATGTCACGTCAGTATTTCCACTGTTTGTTTCTATTTATTATATTATGTACTTATATATCATCGGCGCGGCTTTGCCGGCATACACCAAAGCACGCAGTAATATAGCTTATATCCAAATCCAGGGCGCGGGCGGCGGGGGAGGGGAGACAACCGGTCGCGCGGGCGCAACGGCACCGTCACCGAACGAACCTGGACCTTCCAAGGTAAGTATTAAAGTACCAATTAGTTTGAGGGGTGCCGCTTGAATAGCGTCAAAAACCTTTTTATTAACTCGCGATCGAAGGACAGAGCCCCCCGCGCCCGCCACCCGCTGGTTCTCTCCGACCACTTTCATCCAAAACTACACCATCTCCATTCACTATCTCATGCGCGTCACCAAATTTAGCAGAAGGAGGTCACCCCGTCAGGTGACCTGCAACCACGGCTCCCCTTCTGCGACATAACTTCTTCGCAGAATGTCGCTGCCGCCTTCCACGATCTCTCGCTGCCCAACATACGCGAGACTACGTTGTGCGAGAGATCGCCCGTCCCTAACGCCACCTGCAGGGTTTGGCGTTCCACGGCCCAGCCTGTACGCTTCATACTGTGTGTCTATACAATTGTGACGTCACATTTGTATATTTGTACTAATCGTAGTATGGAAAATCAGGTAAATTGTTGTTTCGGTCGCGAAATACTGCGTTTAAGTCCATAGTTGTCATACAATTTTGTTTCTAGAAAAGCGTAAGGATTCTATTAGTAGCATTTAATTTACTCATGGACAATAAAAAAAAATGCATATTTTTTCTAAACTTTCAAGGTTCATAACTTTTTATGATTTTAATTAAGTATATTTTAAAATTTATATTTTATTACGATAATTTGATGGTTTGATACATAGACCAAAGGTTAATGAACCATATAGAGGCGTCATATTTATCACATTATTTAGTGTTCGCATATTCAGTTTTGTGCAAGTTTTTGTTTGTATAAGTGTGCGTGAGCGTGTGCTTAACGTATTTGGCTTGATTGAAAACCGGCTTCACTATGTTTTTCGTAATACTTTTAACACTAAATATTATTTTAAAAATACATAAAATTGATATAATTAACACGCGACTTACATACTGTCCTGGATCATTCGGACCAATTAGTCTAAAAAACCGGCCAAGTGCTAGTCGGACTCGCGCACGAAGGGTTCCGTACCATTATATATAATAATAAGTTACAATACTTCAAGAGCAGATCTTGAGTCGCAGTAAATATTGCAGATGCTTTCACCGGTTTGCAGAGTCTGTTTCGTGGCTTCCAATAGAGCTAGCAGCTCAGCCTGGAAGACCGTGCAGTGGTGTTCGAGCTTCAGCTTCTTAGTTTTGGTCTCCGTGTCGTTTTTCCATATAGAAACTGCTGCTCCAGTCTTCCCCTGGATTTTACTACCGTCTGTGAATATTTTCAGACCCGGGTTTTCGTGCTCCTCCATTTGTGCACGGTTCTCCAGGCATATGAACTTCAGCCCCAACTGCCTTGCCGGATGTGGCGTATTTGTGAATAGAACCGGTCTTTCCATATCTCGGTCTAGCGCGATGCGAGATGAGAAAATCTACCCTTCTCTTTCTAATTTGCACAGTGCGAGTAAGACAAGAGTCGCTGAGACACCCTATGACAAACATTTATTAATCTAATCCCTATACGTTGCTAGAGTCTGTCAAGCGAGTCGCGGGAAAATGGGGTCAAATAAAAAAAAATGCTTGCTGGTAATACGAACTGTATGGCGGCGTAACGGGTACTTATAACTGACAGCCTATTTCATAGGTATAATTATTGCCAGCATATAAATAATTTAGTCGATATGATACAGAGAAAGAATATAATGGAAAAATAAACCATCTCCTCATTATCATTCCTCGTTAAAAATAACACGAAAACAAAATAATTTGTTTCGTGATAAGGGTATTTATATAAATAATTAGCTTAAACCAGGGACACGACTCGCTTGACAGACTCTATACCATCGCAGGGTTGATGTTGAGACTGAATAAAGATAGATCTTTAAAAGACCACACACGAAACGCCACGAAAGTTTGCGTTTCATGCGGGAACATTTTTTCCAGGTATTTTCAAGTCGATCCATGGGCCAACCCAACCAACTCGGCCAACCAATCAAATCCACGCAAGTTGCGGGGGTGGGGATGCATCCACTGCTGGCACAAACCTTCTTCCTTTTCTTTCTCGGAGAAGATAAAATGGATTATAAATGTGATCCCCACCATCATAATAAAATTTAATGCCCCCACAAATCTAACATATACTACTCTTATTTATGCGTGAACTTCGCAAACAGAACGTTCTTAATGTTCCTGGCACCTAACGCCGGAACGTCAAAGGGTTTTAAGGATTAGATTTATATTGCAATGTAACAGCACTTTCCCGGTTTATATAAAGTGGACGAGTAACTTAATTCATTTCGGAAGTACCACTGCTAATGTTGTATAGCCAGTCAGGGCACGAGCAATTAAGGATGATATTTAGCTAAAAAATTGAGCTCAATGTTTCAAAGATCTACCTATACAGCATTGTCATTTAGTTCTCTATGAGTTTTTCGGAACTTATGTACGGGATATTATTTGATAATTACCGTTAGCTTTTCGGTGAAAGATAATATCGTGAGGAAACCTGCATACATCTGCGAAGAAATTCAAAGGTGTTTGTGAAGTCCCCAGCCTGCACTGACCCTGTGTCCATGAGAGCAGGCCTGTGCCCAGCAGTGGGACGTATGACAATAATGATCGGTTCTGCAAAGTACCTATTTCATCAAAGACCCCGACAATTTGTAGACATACCACACGAGATCGCCAATTGATCCGTTCGTTATAGAATTCTTAAAAATCTTCCTCGAGCGGAACTCCGAGTGGAGATAGTATCTGTAGTAAACTTCGTTATTCTTGATCGAATGAGCCCAAGTATTCACACGCTTGAACGAAAGACGTATGAAAACGTATCAAAATTCTGAGAAAAGATTCATAAAATAGCCCTGATTCCATAACATAAATTAATGTACCTATTCTGCCTACCAGAACAAGGAAACAAAGTGCAAGTTTTTTTTTTAATACAACGACGGTGGCAAACAAGCGTACGGCCCGCCTGATGGTAAGCGGACACCGCAACCTATAGACGCATGAAACTCCAAAGGAGTAACATGGGCATTGCCGACCCTCGATATGTTTGAGGATTCGCCGTGTGCGTCCGCTTCAGCTGTTAGATGGAACAAATTCCCTCGCTCTCAACACAACGCATCTCGGGAGCTCTGGCGACCTTGCTACCTCTAATCACCGATTGATAAGCAACTTCAAAGGTTAATTTCACCTACTTATATATTTTGTGTTGATTTTGCAGGCTTGGGCGTATCCGTCATATGAATTCTCTTACTCTGTGAATGACCCCCACACCCATGACATCAAAGGTCAACATGAGCACAGGCGTGGAGACGAAGTCAAGGGCGACGTAATAGTATTCGAGAGTTTGCGGTAATTCTACGGTAATAATCTGGGGATTGTTATGTTTTAAAAGTGATAAAAACGATTAAAAGTCGTTGTCGAAGTCAAATAATGCCATAGGTAGGTGGTATTTTGTTTTTTGATTATATATTGTGGATTTCTAAGAGTATGCTGAAGGTGGGATGCTTCCCTTAATCTTCGCAACTTCCAGAGAGCATAGAACCAAGACGCGTATCGACAGTGTATTTTATCAGTCCCCAAGTGAAGGGCCGTGCTCGTGTTGACTGTTGCGTCTTGGATTTCTGCACTTGCCCGCACTACTGACTGAGCTAGTGCACTTTGTTTTGCTGCCCTGTGCATGCGGTGTAACTGTCAATCGATGTGTCGTATCGTATATTTGTTATAAATGTGTACTTGTGTAGTTCCGGAATGACTGTCTAACCGACTTTTATTTTGTCTGTGACATGGATGAAACCATATTATAATAAACAGACGCATTATATTGTTTCAAAAACTCTGTTCGTTTAACTTCGTTGAACGTTGAACCTTAAGAGTCCCCAGGACGTTCGGGACAAGTCGAGTCCCCATACAAACGTGGTTTGGCTCTCATTTCAAAATGCTGTGCTAACTCGGATCACGGATAGGTTAGAAGATGGAAGCTGCGGGAGCTTTGCTCCCGCTTTCGTCTTCGAGGTTATTTTTTTTATATGGATATACGGAAATGCTAACAATATAAGCCCTCATTTGCAATTTGACGGTTTCGCGTCGACAGATTATAATTTACCGAAAATCAATCCGTTAAATTGTAATTAGTACGTTACGGATCACAATCTTTCGATAGTTTATAATCTCGCGAGTTATATTTTAATCTAACGGCATTTATATAATATTACGGTGACATGCATAAAGCAACGCTGACGCCATTAGTTTTTGGAGAGGAACAAATGTTTGTATGGGAGCAACTACAATTAAAGAACATAAATACCTAAAAAATTGAGATAAAGATTGACCTCGCTGGCGGCAGCGCGAAACGCTTCATACTGTGTGTCTATACAAGTGTGACGTCACATTTGTATATTTGTACTAATCGTAGTATGGAAAATCCGGTAAATTGTTGTTTCGGTCGCGAAAAACTGCGTTTACGAGTAAGTACATAGTTGTCATACAACTTTGTTTCTAGAAAAGCGTAAGGATTCTATTGGTAGCTTTTTATTTACACTTGAACAAAAAAAAAATGCAATTTTTTCTAAACTTTCAAGGTTCATATCTTTTTATGATTTTAATTATATTTTATAATTTATACTTTATTACGATAATTTAATGGTTTACTATCTATTTAGCATCAATACGTTATCAATTTGAACACGAGGCATCATGCCTATTACACAGAGAAAAATAAAAATACTTAACGGTACTTATAGTAAGTCGTACTTAGACTCAGCAAATTCAGTAAAACTGTAGAAGGTATGCTCGATAACCCATCGTTTTAGCCTCGATTTAAAACTGACCAGTCACGGTGCTTCTGTGACGTGGGCCGGCAGTCGGTTGTACACCTTTGGCCCCATAACGTGAGTAAGTTTGGCAAATTTCACGAGACGATGCCTGACGCCGACTAGCTTTTGAGTGTTGCGCAGGTTTCGACCATGGATCTCTGCTCCACTCGAAAATTCTTCCAGGTGACTGTGTACATAAGTGGCCACCTGGAGTATAACTACGGACGGCAGGGTAAGTATCCCAAGGAACTTAAAGTAGGGCCGTGCGGAAGTTCTCTGTTCCACCTGTACAATCGCTCGTATGGCTTTCTTTTGCATGCGGAAGACCCGCTCCCATTCGGCAGCGCGGCCTCACAGCTCTGCACCGTATTGTAAGAGCGAGTGTACTGTGGCAAAGTAACAGGAGCGTACCTCATCTCTGAGCATTACTCTCGCTAGTCGACGTACAACATAATTGTATAATGTATCAACAGTCAGCAGGTTTTAAATCAGGAAGCATATACTTGATGATCCGGAAATCAAGTGTTTTTGGGAGGGAGGGCTTTAGAAAAATACAACGAATCATCACAATGGCGGGGTGTGAACGAGCCCTGAGGAAGTATCTGGGGTTCTTTATTGAAGTTTTTGTTTAATGTCTGGAGTTTTGGATTTCAAGAAAAACATTTAAATTAAATATATTCCTCTAACTTCAGGAAACTACACTGTTTTAAGTTATGCAATTATCGGGATAGAAAAGAAAGGAAAGTACCAGGATATGATCTGATCATCCCGACGGTATTTATAAATCTGTCCAGAAAGGGTATCGTCCTTTTTTCATGCCATCGCAATCTTTAGAAGCTCCCACTTCCCGGCCCTCTGGAAAATTTCACAAGTAGTGATGATTCATAAACTAGGAAAACCAAAACATGAACCATCATCAAAACGGCCAATAAGCCCGTACTCTCAAAACTATGGGAAAGGATATTCCTTATCAGACTCAAAACAGCATTGGGTGACTGCGCTGTTATTCCATCGCATCAGTTTGGTTTTCGCAAGTCTCACCCAACGGTTGAAGAAATATGTATGTATGTAGTGTATGTAAGCACTTTATTGTACAAAATTACAGGTGTATATCGCACGATTAGGCAGACCTTTGAACGCAAAAAGAGCTGCATTCCTCGATGTGCAACAGGCTTTTGATTGCATGTGGCACCCCTGTGCCAAACTGATGGCTGCTGGCAAAAATAAAGAAAAACTCCCATATTCGATATTTACGCCTGTTGCATCGTACTTCTCTGATCGATCCTTCCATGTCAAACAAGGAGAAACGCTATCCAGCATTCTTGATATAGAGGCTGGTGTACCTCAAGGATCAGTTCTTGAACCTATACTGAATAATATATTCACATCTGACTTACCCGTGGACAACGACATCACCGTGGCAAGTTGGCAACGTATGCTGACGACATAGCCTACTTGACTGTTGACAATGACCCAGCTGCTGCCAGTCGCAAATTTCAGGAACAACTAATTGTGTCAGAACACAATCCTCGAATGGCTCCGGAAGTGGCGTATATGTCGCAGGGAAATGGCTAAAACAGAGATTTGAACAACTCTTTAAGGGATATGATCAAATCACACTGGATGTTAAAATGGCAAATCCATTTTATCATTTGCTTAGAAAAAATCTGTCAAATCGACCGGAGCTGTGACTGTGTGATAACATTGTTGGACAGTTTGAACTCATAGTTGGCCTGTTCGTGCGATGAACCCCAGCTTTGAAGCCTGTTTTCTGACCATCTTTTGCCACATTTCCGAGCAGTGGCGTGAAAACAGTATAAAGAGACACCTTGAGGTATCTTTAAACCAAAATCCACTCGTAGCAGATTTGCTGGACTCTGCTGCGGTGGTCAAGCGACTTAAAAGGAACCACCTTATTTGATTGGATCGATCGCAAATTCACCATGAAAAAATAGTACATTGTTGTAAAGGCTAGAAAGTAGGCAATAGATGGACGAGTGGGTTCGAGGTCCGAGCCAAAGGGGAGGACCTCGAAGGAGACGAGTCCATGTATTGCACTTTTGGCCGAGACATTACATAGTGCTTTTCACGCCTACTGCGAGGAGATTGTAAATAATTATAATTATAAGTCAGAATTAAGTACCTAATTAAAGATCATATATATATATATTATTAATAAGAAAAACTTTAGCGCGGGCCCGCTCGCGTGTGGGGGGGCACCGCACTCATAGTTGGCCTGTTCGTGCGATGTCCAACTAACCCCAGCTGTGAAGCCTGAATTCTGACCATCTTTTGCCACATTTCCGAGCAGTGGCGTGAAAATATTTTCCTACTTTGTTGCTACTGATACAATTTTGTAATTTTATTTGAGCTTTATTACTATTTTTAACTAGGGTTTTCTTATGCTTACACTTTTTTAAGTCTGAAGAATATCAAAAAATTGTGATAGAAATTATTTTAAAAAATGTCCACAAAAGGGGAAAATTAAAAGTAGGTCTTAATTGACGCACTTAATTGGTACGAACTTTTCAAGAAATTCTCATTTTATTATTATGTATTTGACTACTAGTTCTGTTTAGTTAAAATGTACTTACTCTCTAGGCCTGAAAGTTTATTTCTCATGATACCAAAGGTCAGGCCAATGCCACCATGAAATACTTAATTAGAAATCTTAGCTAATAACGTCTACTGAAATGTAAGACAGTAATATGAATATACGGGGGCGGAAAGGGTAATGCTTGTGTATCTAATTTAGTTAATGTTTTGGCAGTGTTTACATATATACAAACATGAACACCTTACCAATAGGTATTAAACTTTATATCGCTGAAATAGCGTTCATAAATTGTCAGTTAACTGTGCCGTCGATACAAGCCCGCACGTGGTTAAAAAGGATGCCAAATGACTAACTCATTAATGGACACAAAACACATGCTTGACAGTACTGGTCTAGTAAAAATAAATCGAAACATTTGAGACCAGAATAAATACAATTTGGCAATGAAAAACAACTTGACTGGAAAAAATCTCTCAAAAAACATATTCGTAGAAAGGCCAATAATCGTAAGCATCGAGTTCGATAAACCAGTATTCTGATTTTGTCGCAGCCATGTTACTCGGCATATGAATGCTTAATGACAATTTAACGGTACGGGGAAGGGAACATACTATCATGACATTCACTTTGATGTCTTACATTTACTGATTTCGCTTGAACTCTAAAGGCGTCAGTGTGTAAATCATGGCGGAGTAAATAAGCGGGCACGAATATTAACTGAGGGGCCCGAGTAGAAAGTCAAAACTTCATAGATTAATTCCCACTTTCATGTCTCTTTCCTTCAAAATCATAATGACAGACACATACAGAAAAGCAATATTCTACAAATATTTCCTTCTGCTATTCATATTATTAGAATCGCGACCGAGTAGCAATTTCGAAACAGATCTCAAACAATACAATAGATTTGAAGTTTAATTAAATCTGCACTGGTTTACATCTACAGACACTGAGCGTGCCAGACACGTGCCGTGGCAGACAAAATAATATTATTTTATACATATCTGGCCGCGCAGACACCAACCCCCCTCCCGACCCCGGAACGTGTCTGCCACGCCACGCGTCTGGCACGCTCAATGTCTGTAGATATAAACGGACCTTCGGTACAACAACGGTTAGGAACTTCGGTTAGGAAGAACAGCGACCGTACAGCGCGCGAGAAGAAAAGCATACATTGATATTGATATAATAAACGCCTTTGGCCGTCTATAGCCTCGTCCAAACGTTCAAGCGGGGTGGCCTGCAAACATGACAAGCTATTAGAGCCGCGGCGTCCATGCGTACAGAGTGCAGGAATCTCCAAATAGGTATGAGATATAATAAAAAAACGGCTTATTTATTGTATAATCTGTATTACACCAAAAGCGAACTTGATGCCATATTGAATTTTCTACCAGTTAAATTTAAGGCAAATAAGATAAACTGTCGGGCTTCCATAGCTTCCATCGTTCACTTCTTGTCAAATTCTATGAATACCTACCTAAAGATCGACCCATAAGGGTAAGTTCACCAGAGCTATGCGAGTTTGTGTGGCGGTGAGTGAAGCGATGCGCAAGCCAGGCCCGCAATGCTATTGGTGGGTTCTGGACTCACTTGGCACGCAACTTCAAAAAAGCGATTTCCCTCGTCCTTCCCAATGCGAACTGCTAAGGAATGGAATTCGCTCCCTTCATCTGTATTTCCTGAGAACTACGATCTAGATGCCTTCAAAACAAGAGTGAATAGGCTATTACTGAACCACTGAGCTTCATGTCAGGCTCTGTTATCGTTTACCATCAGGTGAGACTAGGGTCAAATACAGGACAGACTTTCATAAAAAAAACCTCGCACGGTCCTGTTGGATATTCACTCTAAACCACCGGCATGAGACGATAACCTTGTGCCCTCTAAAAGGAAACAAGGGGCGAGATAATTGAGAAATAGGTATTCGTTAAATGGTCGCGCCAACCTCAAGCCTCCCCCCCGCAGAGCGCGATAGAGACTACTGCAGCTTGGACCGAAAATACCTAATAAAAGTACATAAAATCAATGTTTCGTAGTCCCCTGTTTTCTTCTCCAAAACTGACCTATTTAACTATTTTTTTTATTAAAAATCAAAGAAAGGCTTTGGCCGTGTTCCTATGCGTTCCTTTTTTTTAATAATCGAGTCAAAATTGTTTTCTGGATGTTTGAACACAGCGGAAAATCTGGCATTTTTCTTAGGTTTTTGAAGGTCTCTCTTTTAAGAATAAATTTATGAAAAAAAGAAAAACATAGGAACTTGGAAATTATCGCGTGCTTTGAAACGCCGTTTTGACTAGATTAAGAAACAATAAAGTCTGATTTTCAGATATAAGATTCTTGACTATATGATTGTGTATCTGATTTAATGGATAAGTACTAGATTGCCTAAAATTTCCTCGATCGAAAAAAAATCCAAAGTTGGGTCTTTATTTTCCTGTTTGTACTCAGCCTACTCAGACAATACATTATTTTACGACAGAATCGAGTTAACACTATTATTTTATCTCATCTAAAATCTCACTTAATGAAATATAAATAAAACTTCACTAAGTTAGGTATTTATCGAAATTTGTCCAAGAAAGTCATTCCCGAAGAGTGTTGCTGCTCTTTTTCTCGTGCGCGGAAGGTATCAGCGTGTCTCTGTGTAGGGGGCGTGGTCGACTCAAATCAAGTTAAACCTTAACCTCCCCGTGCACCAAACCCCCTAATTTCCAACGATTTAGGCAGGGGACCATGTTGAAAAACTTAATTAATATTTACACACATACCGTCTCTGCGGTGGTGCTTTTAATTTCCATTGAGAAAGTTTTAAAAAGGAAGTATAGCTAGCAGCTCGCGACTGAGAAGGTAATTTCTAAATGAAATTTCCTTGGTTTGGATAAAAATAAAAAAAAATAAAAAATCTTTTTTAATTTTTCTAAGCTAAACTAATGGTTAGATTTCTTTGAAATTCGGATTATACATGGCACTAATAGCAATACATTTTCAAAAAAAAAATCAAGGTTCTAACTTATTTACAAAGGCCTAAAAAAAATTTTTTTTGTTTTAAATTTTTTTTTTTTATTATTTACAAGAGGGCGACAACCTCAATTTTTTGGTATTGAATGCACAATATAATATTGTATGAAATATATTTTTTTCATAAAAATCCATTTGTGGCAACAAGGTAAAAATGTCTTACTAATGCAGGCCTTTCGTCTTACGACCATTAGGAGGTAATAGTAATATAAATATTTGGAGACAATCTTACGCAAATTAAGCTAGTCCTAGGCTAAGCAAAGCTTGTATTATGGGTACTAGGCGACGGTACTTATACATATATAGAAAAATACTTACATGCATAAATAAAATACATAAAAAACATCCAAGACCAAAGAACACATAGCCATAAACTCTGTGCACTGTTCAAGACCGAAGGTATAAATGTTAGTATTAATACAGATAGTGACGAGGATGAGTAATTATAAGTGTTATGTTTAGGTGTAAATTGTAGGATTTTAATAAAATGTGCTTAACTTTTTTAGTTTCTTTTGATACGTAAATTTTTTTAAGGCAGTATTGCGTATGTCATAATAGACCTCAGCTTCGCTTCGGCCGATAATTAAAACAGAAGTTATTCATATCGTATCATTTTTAATGATTAAATACACTAGCTCTTTATATTAATTAAGTATTTAAATTAATTTCATTTTACATCATTAAAAAATTAAAACTTTTGTTCAACGAAATGAGGCTCATTTTTTAAGGAACTGTATACAGAGCTGGACTGTGTAATGTGGGGTCACAGAGTTGTGGTGCCGACGGCATGTCGGGAGCGAGTCCTTCAAGAGCTGCACGAGCCACATATGGGGATCGTAAAAACTAAAGCGCTGGCGCGTAGCTACGTGTGGTGGCCCGGCCTGGACGAGGCGGTGGAGGCTTTGTGCCGCGCGTGTCCCGTGTGCGCCGCGATAGCTGCGGCAATCTCAGACTCCTGGACTTTGGCCGATGTCGCGAACTCCTGCAAACAGATTTGTCGATTTATTCTATACTATTTAACGAGCAATATTTGTATCATAATCATCATCATCATATCAGCCAAACGACGTCCCCTGCTGAACACAGGTCTCCATCTACATATCAGCCAAACGACGTCCCCTGCTGAACACAGGTCTCCCTCTACATATATTTTTGTAATCACATTGGCAATATTGGGGTTGAAAGGGGCGAAACATGGATCTAGAGGTCTCATATCTAATATGGGAAAAAAATATTTTTTCAACCTAGGGCGCTTGGTCACCTATGTATTATTTGTTATACGGTTTCATAAATAATGTCATTATACTTGGCATAAAACGAGCATTTAATACTCTCACTTGTCAACAAAATCCTCGGGCGATGAATTTGTGAAGAATTTCTTTAATGCTTCGTCAATCAACTTTAACTCTCTAGCAATCTTAAGACTGAACATGTTACATTAGTAATGATAATATTATGTATAAATGAATATTAGGGGACAATCTTACATGACGTAGTATGCAAATAGTAGTAGTACTGAATATTTAATACATAGAAAACATCTTAGACATAAATAATGATATTCAAACTCTTCACACAGATATTTACTAGCACCGAGATTTAAACCTAGAACCGTCAGCTTCGTAACCTAACCGGATACTAACCACTAGGCTAAACCGGTCGTCAAATGATCGCGAAATGTATGTAAAGTACGTACGTAGTACGAATTATATTTACACGACCAGGTTGCAACTTAGCTGAGCTGTAGAGGTACATTGCATCACGCAACCTACAGAGCATTTATAACATTAACCCAAAAAATTATAAAACCTTGGCAGGTTAAATACCAATGTTTACATTACTTTTAAACGAGCTTTAAATGTCAGTATTGCATATTGTTTTTTCAAGTTTTCTCAGCGTCACACGATTCTGAGAATGAAGTAAGATTCGTCAGGTCAGGAATCAATCAATTCGATCATAATTAATCGCGCGCGCGCAATCTCCTCGCGCGGAACCCAATTACCGACTAAGCACCAATTTGATCTTGCTGGATCCGTGCCATTTTAGCATCTGAGTTTTACGTAGTTCTTAGTTTTCGCTCTTAGTTTCTGATGAATACATGTCACCCGCAATAATATATGATATGACTGAACAAGGCGCTCAAAAATATCTGATTAAACTCTATTTCTGGAGCTACAAGGGTGTATCAGATATTGTTGCGGACTTTGTCCATTCAGATATTACTACTACTGCGGGGTAAACACGCAACTTTTCTAAAGAGCGTTAGGACATTTCAACTGTTATTTTGCCATACAAAAAGTAGTATTTAGACGCACGTACGTCACGTAATCGAACGGTAAGACATCGTCACAGTCACCAGAAAATTAAAACAAATAAAATAAACAATAGCGGCTAATCTTACAGAAATAGAACCAACCACATAGTAAGCTCAATAAAGTTAGAAGTATGGGTAATTGGGTAAGTACTAGATGACGGTACATTTCAAAATTTTAAATACTTGAAAACATTAGAAATCATCCAAGACTCAGAAAGGACACGTTAGTAAACATAATATATCGTCAAACATAAATACAAAAGGAATACTTTAAAGTAACACCTCATCTAGAACTTATAGTTTTTGGTTATCTACCCGTGATTGCATTTTGGCTTTTATTTTAATTTCTACAATTATAAATCGTTCTCCAACTGTGTTCATCAAGAGCTCGAGTGAAATGCAGATTCGAAAATTAAGTTTTGCGGTTCTTTTCTACGTAAAATACTTTACTTTATTAACATATTATGCTTCCAAGTTTGTATTAAAATTGTTTTTAGTTGAAATTGTTACAGTACAGTTTGGTGAAATATTTTAAGACAGAAAGATTTTTTCTCTCTGTGTTTGTTTAATTGGGAGTCACTGAAAAGTGACATGATTTTATTTACTTGAATTACATTGTGGCACGCTTTGGGGGAGGCCTGTGTCCAGCAGTGGACGACTTTCTACTGTAATGATGATGCTAATGAGTTACACGCTTTCTTCTTTAGCGGGGTCCAAAAATAATCTGTGGACGATTAAAACAATTTAGTCAAGGATCCCATTTGTCTCCGCTACATACAAACAAAACATATAGTTACGCAGTAAAGTGTGGAGTATATTCATAAAATATATTATACACTTTACGTTAATGAACCAAGTTTCATATTTAATAGTTTATGTTCAATAGATTTTGAGTTACGTAGGGGTCAAAAGTGGCTCTAAATGTTTCGTGTAAAATAACATACGGTCGCTACTTCGCTAGTTCTCTTCTCTTGGACTTGGCTTTTGGCTTGACATGCGGACCGCGTGTCTAGATTGGAAGAATAAACCTTTTTTAATTTTTAAATAGGTAACTGATAAGGTACAATTCAAGTACAATAAATATTACGCCTAATCTCTGAGTAGGTATTCCTACCGACTGGGACCTGTTCTGGAACCTGTTTCCCGGCTGATAACCTGTAAAGCCTCGAACAGTACAGCAAACATCTATTTTACGGACTGCACTATCTCCGACGGAGTTTATAGTGACTGAGCATTACGTATCTCATTTCAGTATCATACTCACTGTTACCGTTAGCTCAGGGCATTGAGCCAAAATACGCGACGTGCATCTAGTATAAACTCTCATTAACTTTTATGTTTTATTAGAATGCTTAGATATTAATACTATTTGGTGCACCGAGGCAGCATCATCCGAATTATATTAAATGTTATAACCGTCGGTTGTGTAGTAATTGATATACTTGTTAAGTGGTTAACTTAATGAGACACTATGCAGCAGCGCTCTAATATTAAGTATCATGAGTCCATTTCTGTACCTAATTTGTATTTTACTGTAAAACGTAGATGTGTTGGAAATACCAGTATTTGCAATACTTTTTAAGTGTCCCTGTGTTCACACAAAAACTACCAAAGCGTAACTTCATTTTACTGTTTATTAATAACCTAGGGCGGCAATACTGAGTACTGTAATCACGGGCATAAATCGCTCTTTGTGTGGCTCCGCGAAACGGAAACACGACTATCAATTTCACGTTGATTGGGTTTCATATGCTCAACTAACGACTGTCTAGATTCACTTGTTTATTAAATTGCTAGGCCTGGAAAATAGCGCTTTTCGTTTGGGTTAAATAATAACTTTGCCGCACCGTTAAGAAACTCGTACTGGCATGGCATTTAAATCAAACCTAAATTGTAACGCAAACCTGTAATTAATACAGTCTAGACATTATTAAAGATTTAGAGCAGCCAATAACAGGTACCTACAGAAAATACATAATTATAGGTACCATTCAATTCTAAAAGAAATATGTTTCAATACGAACAACTTAGACAGAAAAACAAAAAACTATATACTGTATGATTTTGATAATGCGTGATAGTTTTAAATATGTAATAATTTAATGCACGGCAATCCAATAGACGAAATAAATACTAGGCAACTATGAAAATTATATAGGTCGTTTAAAATTACCAACATACAAAGCCATTTAAATCCGTAGGGATTACTGTAATACCTACTACTAACGTATCCATTAACAAGGTCGATGACCCACATTCATCTAATTAGAGTCGTCAAAACGACCAACCAATCTGACCTCTCACTACTAATCAAATAGGATAGGCGCGCGGGTCAACATTACCTGGTTGTAATACAAAATTAATATAGTTTATATGCATTGCAAGTACAAATAAATTAATAATGTTTATTATTGGAATAATTAAATGCTATGCCAGAGGTCCATTCCATAACAATTTACAACTTATAATGCAAGCTGAAGTAGTACACACTATTCTAAAACTTGAAACTTTTACCAAAATAAAAAAATGGCATACACAACTAACTTACAAAAAGGAGTGAAATCCCATCAAAAACATTTTCATGTTAAAAGTTGCCAAGACAAGACTATGCAGCTGCGAGCTGTGGGCAGGCTTAAATTGTCTCAAATTTAATGTACTTTTAAAGTGTTGGTTCCGCCGGCCGGCTGTCTGACGGTATTACGACGAAACGCGCACGCGTTCATACGCGTCAGATGCATCTGCGGACGTCTGCGGGCGTTAAATACCTACAACAGACGCGCAAATTACCGAAACAGAGCATCAGAAAAACACGGTCATACCCATGAATCCTCAAGCACCAATTCTGTATGGTCTTCCAAAAATACATAAAGATAATATCCCGATTCGTCCAGTTGTCTCGTATTTGAGTGCACCGACTTATAAATTGGCTAGAAGGTTGAATGGTATCATAAGACAGAAGTAATACAATGTATACATTTCTATAAATATTAGTCCCTGGGCGAAATAGAGAAAATACGGAGTAAACGAATTTTCCCAGACATGAGATCCGGCTAGATATTCGTCACTCGAAATTTAATTGAAATCGTTAGAGCCGTTTTCGAGACCGTGATTACAAATATATATACAAATATCACTCGTTTAATAGTCTACAATTGTGTCGTCCCCCCCCCTCTAATTTTTGAACCGTGTATTTTAAAAATATGAAAAAAATCATGGACATAGGGCTTATTAAATTCTTTCAGCGAAAATTGTTTTTAACAAGATCGGTTCAAAGGTTTTCGGGATATTTCTAAAAAACTGCCTTCCTTAAAGAAAAGGACGTAAGAAATTGTCTAAATTTTAGACATAATTTAGACGGCAGATTTAACAAGTGCTATTACAGAATGTCAAGCTGTAGTTCAGTCATTATAGATTTTGACCCATGAATAATCAGTTCTTGGTTTTTTTTTTCGTAGGTCGCTCGGCGGGGTCACTGGGAGTGTAAATTCAAAAAGTAGACTGAATCAGGCTCCTGTGTATATTCGAAAAACGGTTTTTCTTAAATAACTCGGCCATTTTTGATTTTACAGTAAAACCGTGAGGACAAAAATTGTAGGAAAGCTTCTTTGTTTAACGTTTTTCTAATCCTAAAAAAAACGGACTATAGTAAACGTTAGCATGTACGGGGTTTCATAAACAAAAATCAACTCGTTATGATGCTTTAAATAATCAAAAATTCATAATTTTGTCAGAATAAGACACTAAACAACAAAGTTATTTGAGGCAAATCACATGCATATTCCCTATTCATCCAATGATAAAGCAATAATCTTTAGCAAAAGGGTGGCCCGTCGGCGCGTCGACGGGCGGCGGCAAACACGATACCAATTTGTTTTTGCCATTGCCAAATAATTTTCAAAGCTTTATCTCTTTAGGAATAACGTCTAAATTCGAACTATCCGAATTTGCAAGAACAGCAGACCAGTGTACGGTAAACAAATAAAAGGACACGGAAGCCGCTAATATCAGAAGCGCCCTAAAGCCCTGCATGGTCCTCAAGGTTGTTGACGGTCGCAGTTGCGGGCTTGAAAAATACCGACAGAGGCGTGACGCTAGGGCGGCATTACGATGAGATTCGCATAAAATGGATGCCCGATATAAAATATATGGCGGGAAACGAGATAAAAGTTTTATGTTGCGGTCTACCAGTGGATATACGCTTGGATACTGTTATCGGTTTTCTTTACAATCCATACGTTTTGTACGATTGACTTTTAGCTAACATATCTGCTTTAGAGGATACAATATCAGACTTGGCTTCGGGACTATTCCTCGAACAAATATAATAAATAGTACAATCAAGTATTTATCGCTATTGGCTATCACACTTGCTCTTGCATCTGACGTGAACTGTATTTGTCGACGAAACCGAAGATTGAGAAGGGACGTTAAGAAAATAGCAGAATTCATATTTTTTATTTGAATATGCAGGGAAAAAGGATTCCACAAGATACATAACTTAGGTACCTAAGTTATGTAACTTACATACCTATTCCAGTTTTGACAAGGACGACAAATAGCGTCGCTAGAAAGGGCCGGATGGTTTATTTTACTATGACGCTGACTACCGCTGACGCGCCTTGTCTCAAGAGAGCCATTACGCCACGGACAGCCAGCGGTCTCCAAACTTTGTCCCATTGTTTGTCTACCCTTGATAGGGGAGACAGTCTCCGTAACATGGGTACAAGAAACTTATTGTTCTGAATAAGTGTGCTTGCCTAGTTTAAACTTGGCTTATTGACCAAATATTCAAAGTGTTTTACATCTACCAGCTAGGTACCTAGTCGGCACTTTCGGATTCAGAATGTATAGTGACGACTTTTTCTTTATAGATACTAAAATGTATTTATTGGTAATAACAATATCAGGAAACACAAGCCCAAAAACACCTATGAAATATTTCCACAAATGTACCTTCGTCGAACTGTCAAGACAAAAAATTGTTAAAGTATCTGACAAAACTTGAATATTAGGATTCAATCATTATTTCTCTAGTTTCACTATTATACATTACTAGCGACCCGCCCCGGCTTCGCACGGGTGCTATATTATACATGTAAACCTTCCTCTCGAATCACTCTATCTATTAAAAAAAAGCGCATCAAAATCCGTTGCGCAGTTTCAAAGATCTAAGCATACATAGGAACAGACAGCGGGAAGCGGCACGTATATAGGTGCGGGCAGTAGTATGAACTTACACGCCTAGCGAATTCTGTCGGTTTCTGGTGAATTGTTCCATTTTTAGTCCGGTTTCGAAAGTGTTAAGCTTAAAATACCTTGGATGTTCCGCCAATTAACGTATATTCAACAACTTGACGACCGGTTTAGGGCGAGGACCAAATTCTTGGCCAGTAGGTAGCCTGGTTAATCGGTAGTAGTTAAAAAGTTCCGTTGTGGTTTTCATATTTTTTGGGCTCATGAAGAATACGGCTTCGATCCGTAATACAGGTGAAGATCAATTTTCTTTGTTAATCCCAGTTAGTGCCTTAACACTTTGATGGACACTATTCCAGACACAATAGAATTACGCCTATAGGCGTCTGATAAAATTCGGGTCCGCGCCCCCGACCGTTGCCAGGCAACGCGCCCGAGAGGGGACACCACCCGCCTTCTCCAGAACACCGATGTTGACTTTAGACGGATAGGGTAAGAGGCTTATTAATGGATTTATGTTACTTCACTGTTACCTATAAAACAACCGACCAAAAACGGTTTATCTTCGAGGTAAACGTCAGAAGAAAAATGCGAAAGTAATTACCAGGATCTTTGAATTCAGTAAAATGGATAAAGGAGTTGGTATAATGGATGTTAGCATTGTTTTTGAAAGTAAGACCGCCTGCGAAAAGTGGAAAACGAGAAGGCCTGCAAATAACGGTGGAGCGTGTCGCTCCCAAAATAAATTATTAAAAAAAATGAATATTGGTGCGTGTGTGCACATTATTCACGTTTGTGTTGTACCTACCTACCTAATAATAAAATAAAATAAATTAGGGGACAATCTTACACAAATCGTAATATTTTTCGCATTATTTTTTGACATTTTTCCTTAGAACACGTCCACGTACTTACTGTAAAGAATATATGTTCCAAATTGCATGCTTATATCGTTAGCGGTGTAGGCTGTGCGCTGTCTGTCAATAGATTAGTAAAGAAGAGTTTTATATATAGACTAGCTTTCGCCCGCGGCTACGCCCGCGTCGTAAGTGTAATTTTGCAATAACTGCCCAAGTAGCGACGCCGAAGCCGACGCCCGGCCAAGGCTCGCCTCGCGCTGTTCCTGAACACGAATGTGTACACTCTTGTAATTTAAATAGAACGAAACGGGTCACATACGGGTCTGGCACTAGTAGCGGGAGTATTTTATATATCATAACAAAGGTCATATGAGCACCTAACCAAATTCAGCATAATTAAATTAGGTATGACCGCACACACACCGTACCTACATAATTATTACACCCCATGAGAGAAGGCCTGTGCCCCGCTGTGGAAGGTACCTATAATGTAGGCTGATGATGATGATATCGATGACGATTATTCACATGCTCTTCATGTCAATACTATTTAAAATAAGTTCTGACAGAAATTGCATTTCTGGTACAAGCTCGAGACGACTCTAACGAGCCCGCACTCAACGGTGTTACGATGGTTAAGTAATTAATTTCCACGGGCACCTTCTGTCTCCATCGTCCGATTATATCGATGCAGCGCGCCACTGCGTACGTACGTGCTTAGACACGCCGCCTGAGTCGGGTTAAGAGAGGACAATGACCTCCAACGTATTGAAGTGCAGTAACTGCAATGTTGTGATCAACGAGCTTCTGGCTTTTATCCAGAATAAAGTGGAAGTGATGAAGGATGACAGTATTGTCAATTTGTGTTCTACTGCCACGGAAAAACCGGACCAGTGTTATAAACTCATGTTCGGTCATTTTTTCGCACATTATTTCTTTTAGTGCTTGTCTGAAACCAAGATTAAAAGTCGAAGAAACTCTACGTGCGTATGACGTTAATGTCTACAAATACAATATGCAGATTCATTGTTAATATATATCTGTTCGTTCTTACTTGAAACAACGTGTTGACATGAGATCCTTATTATTTGGTACAACGGCATCCATATATTTTGCAACAAAGTTCTTGTATCCATTTTCCTTGCCTGCCAAAGTACGGCGAATCTTGTCCATAATCAGTGGCACATTAGCCATTCGATACTACAATAATAATACAATTAAAAAAATAAGTAGGTGGGTAGTAAGTAAGCAACTAAAACACATAAATATCAGTCATATTTTCGAGTGAGTAAGAATGGATTATTAATTTTAAATAGGACCGACACCAATGGATAAAAACACATTCTGAAAAATAAACTAAGTATTTCGTTTCAGGCTTCAGAGGTGACATGAACGCAACGAAGCACAGTCGAGCGCTTCCACATAAGTATCACTAAAGACCGCGTCGCTTCCCGCTGTCTGTCCCTATGTATGCTTAGATCTTTAAAACTACGCAACGGATTTTGATGCGGTTTTTTTTAAACGATAGAGTGATTCAAGAAGAAGGTTTATATGTATAATATAGTATCCGGGCGAAGCCGGAGCGGATCGCTAGTTGAGAATAAATCCGGTTATGTTCAAAATCGATGTCTGAGAGGTCTAAATACTAATTCATAGTCAGGCATGCGGCTGCTAAGACCAGGTTGCAGTTGGCGCGTGCCACACTATACGTAGATATACGTAGTCATGGGCGCTGCAGCCCTATTAAGCATCCCAACCAAAAACCCAGGTAACTATCGACCGGTCTCTGTCTTGCCGGTGCTAAGCAAAATATTTGAGAAAGTATTCGCAATATTTGATAGAACGACATATTATCCCCACTTTGTATCTGTGGTTCTGGGTTTGAAAGACCGCGGGTCCAGGGGACCGATTTTTGACTTTCGAGCGCTCGACTCTTTCACTCGAAAACTGACAAAAATTATGAAACCTATTTTGAAATAGCGATAGAAAATTTAAAAACGAGTGGTATTGATTGACCACTCGTATTAAATTCTATTGGTAGAAAGTAAGTGCCGCCATTTTGACACTACAAACTTATTTACCTTTATTTGATTTTCGAGCGCTCGAAAGTCAAAAATCGGTCCTCAGGGTTGTTATTCGCTACGCGCTGATGCGGCTCACCCCGCCGCGCCGGTCACCCGTCACGAAACTAGACGTCTTAGAACGCATTGAGGTGTTGAGATATATTAAGCGCCTTGACGCAATATTAATTGTGTCGATGGCTAAAATGGCGAAATGTTGTGCGTTGTATGGATGCATATCGTCCCACAAAGACGAAAATTCACTCTCTTAAACATGAAAATAGGTACATTATATTATTTGGTTATAACTAAGTATGAACGAAGAAAATTAATTGGTTCCATAGTCTTATCAGGTAGTTTCGGACTTAGCGAGAGAGATGGCGCTGGTGTACATTATACCCTTTCACGAAACAAATTATTTAATTAAATATTTTTTTTACGTGTTATTTTACCTTGGCATTGTCAATGTCAACATTAGCAATTGTTATCGATGGAGAATATTCGGCGCATCTCTACTAATAATCAACGCATTTAAAACTGACCTTCTGATAGGTGGACATAACGGTGTAATAGAATTTCGAGGAAATCTGCATGGAGCGCGAAATTGAAAAAAGATCTAATAATTGCGGACAGTTTATTTTATGATGAAGAATTTTATGTAAAAATAAAGCGTCTAGAATTTTTCTACGGGTGTCAAGGGAATCAATTTTAAAATATTGCAATCTACGTTTATACGATGTTTTCCTTCTAGCCAGTGCAGTAGTTCGCTCATGAAAAGCCATGTCTCGAACAAACCGTTTTTGCACCCGCTCAAGTCGCAGTGAATGTGTCGCATAATGGGGTCGCCAAACGACACTACAGTACTCCATGATACTCCTAACTAAACTATTATACAGCATTAGTTTTGTTTTGCTTCGTTTAAAGGATTTCCCATTTCTTATTACGAATCCTAACATTTTAGACGACCTTTAACTGTGTTTTCGATATGCGGTATAAAGGTGAGCTTGGTATCAAACAGTACTCCCAGGTCCCGAATAGATTCAAGCTCTTTTAGCTTATGGTCGCTAATATGATAGCTGGATGGTGTCACTGTGCGTTTTCGAGTGAATTTCAAGTGGACACACTTTTTTGGGAGCAACTACAATTAAAGAACATAAATACCCAAAAATTTGAGTCAAAGACGGACGTCGCTGGCTATACTAATTGACGTAAAAGTATGACGTCACACTTTGCAATTTGTATAAATAATCGTTATAATGGAAAATCTAGTAAATTGCTGTTTCCGCGTTCGGTGTGTGGAGGCCTAACTGCGAATCGCGGCGTCAACATACATTTACGGGTGAGGGGTGAGGTGATGTTAAAACATGTTATGATCGGAGATCGGCATTTCGGTTGATACGTGTGAAATTGTCCCCAAATATTTTTTTATAAAATCTTCTGTTACTCAGATGCGACTAAAGAGGAAAGTGTTTTGTGAAAGGACAGTAGAGGCACTGGCCACTACGCCTTCAAGTCACTAAATCAATTGTTGTCAACAAATCAGCTTATAGTCTCGCGACTAATCGCCGATTAACGAAGAGAAACAAAAAAAAATTAAGTAAGTATCATATCTTTTTTACAGGATAACGGAGTTACTGAAATGCAAGGGGGCGTTCAAGAACGGGAAATTCCAAGGCAAGGCGGGCGACCTCGGCGGCTTCAGTAAATGCAACAAATTACTGGAAGATTACTTTAATAACCTTTCTTAATATACATGAACTGTAATACATATACCAAATGATGTTTTATTATACATTTGATCTCTAATAAATATAATTCGGTAAATAAATAACTTAACGTCGCACCTGGCTAAGAGAAAAGTGACAAATTGGTAATTTCATTTGGTCTTCCACCTTATATTCAAATTAATAAAGTTCTTAAAAACGATATATTTGTGTTGTCCCCAAAAGGCAGCGTTTTTGGCAGCAATGCAATTAATAATCGTCTTTATTGACTCCGACAAAGCGGTACCTTTTGCCTGGGAATACCCTATCGAAAGAGCATTCCCGCGACTAACTGCGGCAGCGGCTCCAACCGCGTCTCCATCTCCGTGACCGAAGAGGACAGCATCCCCGTGTACAACTACAAGGGCGCCGGTGTGTCAGAAAACCCACCCAGTTACAAAACGTTCAGCTCTTCACCTGTCATCGTGTCTGAAAACGGCGGGGTGTTTACGGTCACCAGCATTGGCGCCATCGCGCCCGCTGGCATCGCCGTGGCCACTGATCTGGGTCTGGTTGGTGAGCTGGCGGTCTCTGGTGAGCTGCCGTACCTGAGCGCGGTGGCGTTCGAGGGCCAGTTCGACTCGAACGGCGCGGCGGCGGTGTCCTACGGCTGTGTTTAGCCCTATTTTTTGCTGTAGGTATCAAGACTATCAAGTGGGTATTTGTTTGCCTGTTAAGGATAAAAAGGTTGGTGTAATGATTTAATGCCCGAGTGGTTTGGTCAATTGGACTTGAATAATCAACTGCATGGTTGATTCCGCGACGAATTGCTCTAGTTGCCGTCTTGATTACTTGTATATTTGTTCGCTCTAAAGAACCTTCTTAAGGGGATCCCATGCCCCAATGACCTTCGATCTGAATCCCTTAGTTTTCTAATGTTTTTTGTAGCTTATTATATTAACAACAACGGCTTTAAGCAATATAGTATCCCATATTTACTTCAAAGTTCATTGTTTTCGAGATATTTGGCATCAAAGTTGAACAATTCTAGGCCAAAAAATGGTTTTCTGGCCATAACTTTTGTGTTAATTGGTTTAAAATGAAAACCCTGGACCAGTTTTTAGAGACGTCACAGACGAATCCAAATATGTCGATTTCGTATATGTTAGATCTTTCACGTCGATAGAGATAGGAAATAAGTGTTTATTTAGACAATGTTTAAAAAAATCATACAAAATTCAGTGTTCATTTGTTTCAAAATCCGGTGGACCAAAATGGAGATAAAAGATTGAAAAACCGACAACCGTTTGATTTATAATTCTATCTGTAGTGCAAAAGTAAGAGATACGATTCAAAACTTGTCAAAAATCGATGAAAACCTCGGGTAGCCCCTTAAGGCGTGAATTATACAGAGATGGCGTAAGGTGAAGGCGCGGCGCAGGCGTGGTACAGATTCGGCACGGACGTGATTAAAATTATATAGAAGAGGCAAAGAGACGTATCGAAAAGAATCTGTAGCAATAGAACAAGTACTTATTCTGTTAATCGTTTTCGAAAAGTTAGTTTTTCGATGCGCAGCGCCTTAAGACAACGTTTTGAAGCGGCACGCTTGCACCGCGCCTTATAGGCGACGGACGACGTGTGACGTGAATTACACTCAAGTGGAGACAGCGCGCCGCCGCTTGAGTGTCATTCACCAATAGACCTTATTCCATTGTATTAAGGATCGTTTGTAGTGGCATCTTACCTTCGCTGCGCTTGCGCCGCGCCTTCACCTTACGCCGACTCTGTATAATTCATGCCTTAAATGTTCTCGAGCGTTGATCTCACAGAGGTACAATCGGCATTGCGATGTGTAAACCAAACAAGGCTCACAAACAACTGATTCCAACCTTATTGTCAGGGCGCTAAGGTATGTTTAAGTATATGTTATGTACTACACTTGATCACTTGTGTATGTGTCGGTGACTGTATCTTAAGCTTTACATATTTTAGGGTTCCGTACCTCAAAAGGAAAAGCGGCAACCTTATAGGATCACTTTGTTGTCCGTTTCTCTGTCTGTCAAGACCCTCTATCTTGGGAACACGTGTAGGTATCGAGTTGAAATTAAAACCATATTATACTCAAGTCTAGCCCTTGAAGCTGTGAAAAAATCAAACTTCTAATTTAACGTAAAGAAATGATACGACCGTTTATGCCGCAAAAAACGTATAAGTATTTCGACATTCAATGGAATCAAAATTTATAGGGTACTTTCCGTTAATCTAGAACTATGTTTGGCAAGTATTATCATCTTATAATACAAGTACCTATACAGGGAAAGATCTGAAAACTAATATACATTTGCAATTTTGTACGGAACCCTCGGTGGGCGAGACTGACTGGCACTTGTCCGGTTTTTAGGGTTCCGTAGTCAACAAGGAACCCTTATAGTTTCGCCATGTCCGTCCGTCTTCGGCTTAGCTCAGTAACCATAACTCCTAGAAAACTGTAATTCGGAATGGGTATATAAATCAATTACGCTGACAAAACAGTACAATAAAATCGTGAAAAACAATTTTTTTTAGCGTACCTCCCCTACACCTAAAGCGGGGATGTAATTTTTTTTTCTCGTTAAACCCATCGTGTGGGGTATTTTTGGATAGCTCATTTAAAAATATTATGGGTTTTCTTAAACTACTATTCAAATCAGTAATTCGTTTGCGAGATATTGGGCTTTAAAGCCCTAATTTTTGTTCGGGTCATGTGTCCCCCCCCTGCCGGCTAAATGGCTACTACTGGGGATGTGAAAAAAATCGTGGTAGTAGTGCATATAATGAATTTAAAAGGAAAACTATCACGGATAAGTAGGCAGAAGTACTTACCGAGTAATAGTCGACCAACTTAATGTGTACGGTCGAGGAAAATGAAGGTTTGGCACATGTCAACTCTATTTGAATAACGTTAAGGTCCAAAAGTGCAATACATTCAATTTCCTCGACTGTACTTGGAAAGGCCGATTTTCGTACAACTTCGGCCGACACAACCGCACCGCACGTCGATGTAACTAAGACAGACAGGCAACTACGGAACCCTACACTGCGCGTGGCCCGACACGCACTTGGCCGGTTTTTTATAATTTGCTTGGCAAAGCCAAAATTGATAATGTCTGTAAGTACATAAAAAAACAATTGGATATTTAATAAATTAAAGTAGGTAGATATTTTTAGAAAATTTGACTAACTGGCGAAAATCCAATCTACGGAAGGTGTCTAACACTTCCAGTCAACTTTATACTTCCAGAGTTTGCATCAGATCCGGTATCGAAAATACCGCGAAAGTTTTTATTTAACCCAAAAGGACTAGTTTTTAAAATATACTAAATTTCTTACAATATGAGACTAGAATTGTCTATATAGGTACATTAGGTACTTAGAACCAATTGTTTCCGAAATAAAGCCTTTCAAAGTTTATCATGTCCGATTTTTGATAAAGTTGCGTTCGGCGCTCGAGGTCACAAACTTGGATTATTCATTGGACCAACATCCATGACACAAGTCATCATAAGTCTGCAAAAAATGTTAACTACCGGGTTTGACACAAAGTACCCCGTACTTTCAGGCGACAAGGTTACAATACAATACAATACAATACAATACAATACAATACAAATACTCTTTATTGCACACCTCACACAAACAAAGCAGTTAAAAAGAGAAACAATACAATAACATGTAGGTAGAGGTAGACAACAGGGGTCTTATCGCTGAAGAGCGATCTCTTCCAGACAACCTTTGGGTATCGGAGAAAGAGATAAAACTAGATTATGTAGTAGGCGGTGCAGAGATTATAATAAGCCATAAATCAAAATAATTATATTAATACACGTACATAAATAGATCTATATATAAACATACATACACAATCATACATATATACAAATAACACAAATAAAAATATATAAATATAATACATAAACAGTCAGCCAATAATAATAATAGTAAGACAATCAGGGTTAGGGGAGAGACAAATAACGTTCTTTAAGAAGAGATTTTTTTTTTTTTTTTTTTTAATGGCGAAGCATAGAACTTCGTTCGCTTAACTCGCTCGTTCCATTAAACTTCTCAATCACATAACCAGAATACAAGCAAACTAAAGACAAAAGACTTTACATTTCACCAAGTCACCGCTGTGTTTCAGTCTAAGCATTCATGACTGTTGAAAAAGTTTGATTCTGTTTACCCTACAGCCTGAATGTTAATAGGGGTTGTTATCTCAACGACAGCAGCTGCCCGCGCGGCTCTGCCCGCATATTACAGTAAACAAGGGCGAAGCCACGGGATAAAATATATCCTATGTCAACCCTGAACATCCATTCTTTGTACTGATGAAACAGTTTTTGGAACCGGATGAGTATTTCTGGAGTTACAGACAAACCTACGATCTGAGCTCCATAGAAATAAGTATGTGATTATAGCTTGGTGTACGAAGTTTCAATTCAATAGTAGATTGTATGACAAGGGTCTAAAGTAAGCCATACTACCACGAGATTGTTATTTTCCCGAACGAAGTAAACTATGTTTTGTATGGAAGGGTGCACTTCCGTTCCTGGCGGGGTGTTGTGCTCGGTAGAGCAGCGTCGTGCTGCGATCTGTTGAGACTCGGCCCTACGCCAGGTGATTCGTCCGTGGACGATGATGATACAGAAAATATATATATATATATATATATTTTTTTTTTTTTTGTTCACCGCTTATACGAGAACCAATTTAGAGCCGGCCAGGCTTAATTTTGTGCCTCCAGCATACTAGGTTGAAACAAGAAGTGAAGTGACAAATTATAATGATATGACAACTTTTTAATTCCTCATTCTTATAAGTTTGACTTTATATGAAAATGCTATTTAATTTTGACGTTACTATAACGCTCCTCTCGATCTCTTTAAAATGGGGGGCAATAATAAAGCACAAAAAATATTATATCATCAGTACCACCTATTAACCTTTTGGACGCCGTTCTTTACATACTAAAGTGACACCGACACGCCATTTTTTTTCCGTAAGAGTGTGAAAATAAACCTTACTTGAAATCATGAAGGTCACTTTAACAGCGTACCTACGCCATAACACTTATAAATAGTTGTTCTTGGCGTCGAAAGGGTTAACTGGTGACGCTAAAAGGGGAATTTCGTTGGTGTTGTAACACTGCGTGTAATAATAAAAAGCATGGCAAACAAAGAAATATAGAGGTTGCAGGAAATATTGGTTCGGGGATCCAGTAGGTGTAGAGTTGCCCATACGTGAGTACATCGCGTTTTATTTTATTTTATACGACGGTGGCAAACAAGCGTACGGCCCGCCTGATGATAAGCGGACACCGCAGCCTATAGACGCATGCAACTCCAAAGGAGTAACATGGGCGTTGCCAACCCTTGATATGTTTGAGGATTCGCCGTGTTGACAGCTGAAGGAACAAATTCCCTCGCTCTCAACACAACGCATCCTCGGGAGCTCTGGCGACCTTGCTCACCTCCAGGAACACAAACCCAACACTACTACAGAGTAAGTAGTAGTTGAATGCCACTCATTGACGTAGGTAGGTAACTATCAACCCAAATAGCTTTGAAGAAAGCAGCTACTGTATATATATGTGTATACCTACAACTACCTACATTAGGTACACCTATTATTACGTAGGTACCTAAAAGCAACCCCATTTCCGATGACTACAACAATGCCTTCCTTCCTGCAATGACAATAAACGATGTCTTCATTCCATTGACGTTAAACCTTGATTGGACTGTGAATGTGAAACTTGCGAGCGGAAAATTGCTTGTCACAACAAATGTGTTCACTGCATTCTTACCAGAAATACTGCCCGCGCGAGTGGTCTATTGCGAGTAGTTCCCGGAAATGTCATCTTAGCATTCCTCTTTTTGGCTAACTAGCGTTTTCATGCTTTGTAAGAAATAACTTAATCGTATTTGAAAAAGACTCTTTTCTCAAACATGCAATGAAATATTGACGTTGTGTTCTTCATAATGGGCTTCGAAGTGTCACGTTTCGGGCGCAGCCAGACGAGAGACCCATAATAGCATTTCATACAAAATTGGAGGCCTAGGCCGGCAAGATGGTCTTTTATAATTTCCATTCCACAATCTGTGGCCCAGGATCACGGCGTTCAGCCATGAAAATTGAAGTTTGATTTCTTGGAGTTTTTTTAATTTATGTCATTGCATGTTTGAGAAAAGCACTATACATTCCTCGGCGTGAAAATGGGTTGCCGGCCGAGTACATATAGACGGCCGAGCGTAGCGAGGTCGGATAGTTATGAGGCTGGCAACCCCTTACTTCCCGGCCTCTGTAGTAATGCACTAATAATAATATTAGCTTTGATTAATCAAAATTAGTTAAAACTTCGCACGCCCCACGAGACTCCGTTTTCATGCTTTGCGAAAATTAACCTATTTCAATGCGAATACTGCTAGTAATAATATTTGCAAGAATTATTTCAAATGAAAGATCAGTGTCCCGAGCAGCCACAACAGCTCTAAGGATGTTGTTGTACTGAACGCGCAATGCGTTATACGCCTTCTGTGTAAAATTCACCCACAGACTGCACGTGTAGAACAGGCTTTGAAAGGCGTCAGTTTGACTTCTTACAACGTGCAAATCTGCGGGCAAGCATACTGCCAAAAAAAAGGTTAGGTTAGGTATTCCAGTGCCACTTTTAGCATAAAGTGGGGATAAAAGATCGACAAAATGTGATATCGCAGTGATAGGTTGCTACCCCATCGCCCACAACACACTTCAACCCTGCTCCCGTAGTCGACTTTTACAACACCCACGGGAAGAAAGGGGGTCGTGACGTTCTAACCCGTCACCACACGCGGATAGGTCATCGTGTATATATGAACCTTGATTCTTGCGTTCCCTGCCCCGTAATTCCAAAGCCAAAATATAGCAAAATAGAGCCTATACCAAATCAACATTTAAAATAAGACGCATAAGAGCGCCAAACAATATTCGTTGTTAATTAACGTCTTAGCGTTAGTGATCGTGCTAAGTTAATGAGCGCAGGGCCGGCGCGGCGCCAGGTGCGCGGGGTAATTACGAACTTGTGGGGGTAATGCCGGATGTGGCACAGCACAGTAGATATTTAGCTTAAGAGGGAATCATCCCAGAAGTAGGTATTGTCAGAAAAAGAACAATGTCCGGTCTTAAACATCTACGCTAATGGCTCCATAGATCAGAGCTACTGTGTCAAGGTTTACGTTAACTGGTTAAACGAACATAAACTGAAACTGATAAACTGGGTAACAAGGAAAGTTTGTATAGTTACCAGTAACAAGCTTTCTAAATAGTAATATCAATTTGCTAATAGGTGCTAAACGAATAGAATGTAGGTAATAAGTCAAGCAATATCGACAAAGATGTCAATTGAAACTACGGAACTCGATTAGATTAGATAGCAAAATTGTCTGTCTTGCCATTCATTACGATTAAGTATGTAAAATCGCGAAAAGAACCCGAGGCTTCCTTTACATATATATCATAGACACATTTAAAAAGAAATTGATGACTAAAAAAACCCACCTTGAAAGTTTGGGGAACTGTGCTTAGAAAACGTGATTGAGATAAAATTCTTATCATATAGGTACCTAATCAATATTTATTACCACATCAGAATTTTGACAACATCGCTTTTGACGCTCAACTAAATATCCTCCCATTTTACTGATGACGTCAGCATATATTCTATACCTACCATCCTTAGGTACCTAACCCATATCTGTAATATAAAATTACTGTGTATGTCATTACGAGTTCTATATTATTAATATTATTATGTTATACCTATTATCAAACCGCGATTAGGATACACTTGAGCACATATGCCGTTTTCGAATTAATACATGAAATGAAATTGTCAATGGTAGAGTGTGCAGATAAAAGAAAATAATTATTACAGTACCAAGAAGATCTAAAGCTTAAGAAAATAACATAAATTACATTACCTATTTCAATAAAATACAAATAATGTAATATTATTCCCACATAACAACATAACATGATCGTCTTCTGAGCTGTCTGTATCATCACCTGGTACTTACAAAGAAAGTAAAATGGATAATTAGTGTGCTAAATAGTGTTAAATAAACATATTCACATTTGACAGCATGTAAATAGTTTAGTGCAGTGCATACCTATGTTGATAAGTACTTCAGTACGAGGAATTTCCGAGCTTTCTCTAGCTTTCGTGCTAACGGTACTTTCGAAGGGTATTTTAATCGCGGTTTGATAATCCATACTAATATTATAAATGCGAAAGTGTATGTGTTTGTTTGTTTGTATGTTTGTCCGTCTTTCACGGCAAAACGGAGCGACGAATTGACGTGATTTTTGAAGTGGAGATAGTTGAAGGGATGGAGAGTAACATAGGATAGTTTTTATCCCCGTAATCAACCCCTAAGGCGGTGAAATGGGGGGGTAAAAGTTTGTATGGAGCTGCGATATAAACGAGTTCCACGCGGACGGAGTCGCGGGCAGAAGCTAGTACCTACATACATGTTCCTACCTCTGGTATCTCATTGAATGACTTTTTTTCTATATCGATGTCTACTACCAATGTTCGTGTATACATAACTCCTTAGCCTTGCGAGGGGCGATTCCAGAACAGGAAATGATCCTTAAACGATCCAATCATTTTGTATACTTTTCTGTCCTTGCCGAACGTGGAAAAATATGAAAGAGAATATTTAATATAGCGTGATCTTATAATGTGAATACTTAATAAAACGAAAAATTACCGATTTGTAAGATAAGACATGTTGTTAATTATTTACCTACTTATGCACCTTACTTCTATCCCTGGCGGGCGACATAATCACTTGCTGTTGCTGCCAACATTGAACCTGATGGTACATAGAGCCTCGAAAATGATCGCCATTATCGCCAATTAATGCCTAACCAAGGAAACAACCACTTTTGGCGACACTTGTCTCGTTATTTAATCTTTGCACTAAAAATAATAATAATGCATATTTTTTGTTCTCCTAGCGGTAACGAGGAGAAGTTTATCCGATAAGAAAACAATGGGGTACCTAGAATAGAAAGGTACCGAGAGGGCTCCATGAACCTGAACAGAGGCAAGTTTAATTTTTGATCTTTCATCTAATTTGTCTCGCCGTATTTCATTCCGTAGATTTCGTAGAGAGGACAATGTCTTCGGTTTTAAGTAGGTAGGTATACCCAGAAGCAGAGGCGTCTAGCCCATGTAGCGCCGTGTGCATACATTACTCTAGCGCCCCCTAAGTAAGCGCGCGGTCAAAATGGAATGGTTACAAAGTACTAGCTCGGCGCCCCCTAGGACCGCTGCGCCCGTGTGCAACGCACACCCTGCACCATACCATAGGTAAAGACGCCTCTGGGTATAGCTACAAGTGTATATTGTGTAATAGGTACCTAATTCATTCGCTTCAGTAAAGATGATTATAGACATGTTAATAAATAGATATTCGCGTCGCGTGTGAATGTCAATCCTAGTAATCACTCTTCCGAAATGGTGTACTACTTCCCAACGCTTCAAAATTGAACCTTAAACGGCCATAAATAGGTGTCAGTTTAGAGGCACTTTCAACATAGAAATAAGGTAAAAATGTATTCTCCTGTAACGACTAATTATCTAGTTACTATTTATTTGCTATGCTATGATTAGCGGCTTACATAAGTTAACGTTTAAAGTGCATAATTTCATTGCACAGTTGTTTCTAGGTGGAGCAATTTGCTACTAGGCATTCCGTAATTGGCTTGAGCAAGATAAACTGTGTAGTAATATGAGGAAACGATAGGACTGACAGATTGAGGCTAAGTTTTAGGTATAGTATGTTTATGTGCAAGCTGTTTTAAATACCAACATGTGATTTTTATCTTGGTGTTTCATAAATAATTACTAAATCATTCCACGTTTTATTATTTACTGGCTTCCACTTTTACAAGCGTTACCTATTAGATGGGATCCGCTAGGCCACAGAGGTCCACTGGCTAGGCGAGGCGAGGATTTGAAGAATTTCGTATTCTTTGCCATAAAATGGTCTTGGCACACTTGATATTAAGAAAAGATACATTGTTGTTAAATGAGCTGCCAAAGTTGTACTTTTCGACCCTGATCCTGCTGTTCAGAAAAGAGTAGGTAATGAGGGACTATTTTTCCTCATAAAAGGTGTGATATAAGTATAAAAACAGCGCACAGAGCATACACGATGTTTATAATATTCACAGTACTTAGTTATTAGTTTTGCCAGCGAGTCGTGTCACTAAAAACGCAACAGCAATAGTACCTTACTACAGAGCCCGGGAATCAAGGGGTTTTCTTGCGGTACGTATTTCTTTACCCGTCCTATACGTACGATTGCACATACTGGACTCAGGTGTTTACAATATATTTATCTGTTTTAATATAATTTATAGATTTATGATCGGAATACGTAGGTCCATATATTTACATATAACTAGATAAATCGTTAAAAAACACATAGTAAGTATTTTTTATTTAGATAAAAATTAGGTACCTACAGGTGTGAAATGGAACAACTTTGTCGTGATTCTATCTGTAGTGCAAAAGTAGTAGATACGATTCAAAACTTGTCAAAAATCGATGAAAACCTCGGGTAGCCCCTTAAGTTCCGCACTATAACATAGGCGCTCTGCTTAAATCAATCTATCATAGATGTACATGTAAAATGCCAATGATAAGGTACCACCAAAGTTGTTACCACTTGAAACAGATGACAATTTTTATAGTCCTCCCATTTATTTCCCCCCATGCATGCCCTCTTACCACTAACGTGTTGGTGCTCCACTACCGTTAAAGATGACAGGGGTAACAGCTAGGAATTACCCATTCATTCTACCAAGCAGTCAGAAATCTGCCCAATATAGGTTCCTGAAGAATAACGGTATGGCACTGTAAATTAATAATTAATATTACGTAAATTTGACAGTATAGGTAACAGTTGTTTACTTACTGTTACGTCAAAAGGCTCTATAAAATTTGTCATATATACAGGATGTTAACGGGGTCATGATCCGGAATGACAAAAAGCGAATAAGATGATCATACTGAACAACCTTTCCCATGGGACCAACCACGAAATCGCAAAAAAAAAACCAGGTATTCCATACATTAACTCTCAATTAAATCGCAGTTAACTCACAGTTAACTCTTAATTGGCTCTTTTTTTTTGCGATTTCGTGGTTGGTCCCATGGGAAAGGTTGTTCAGTATGATCATCTTATTCGCTTTTTGTCATTCCGGATCATGACCCCGTTAACATCCTGTATATGTATATTATTATTGTTTGAACGTACCTGCGGCTGAAAAATACTGAAATGTTAATCAGGAAGAAAAACATATAGGTACAGGCTGTTTGGGATAACGATGTAGGAACTTCAAGAGGTGATACACTGGACTATTAGGAGAAGTTTGAACCTTAAATGTCTTAGTCCAATCGTGATAGTATTTTTAATTGTCATGATTTTTTTTATTTCAAACAAAGTATGATTTAAATCAAATTTATATAAGTATCTTTAATTAAAGTCGCAATTAATAGATGAACCAAAAAAAAAAACATGTAAATTTTTTGTACGATTTTTTTTCTCTCTTTTGGACAAAGACTTGTAAGGTCAAACTCTTATTAATAGTCCAGTTTATCACCTTTTCCGAACCGTTATATATGATATACCTACTCGTACATATATGTATTACTACATAATATGTTTTATTGTTTTCGGAGCATTGGGCACTGCCGGCTACTATAAAAACCTAAGGCAAATGTTTTGATGTGTATTCAAATCAACATCACTGGATGAGAATAACTTAACCTTTAATTGCTACCTATATATTTAGCTCGGTTCTGAAAGTCACTAACCACTAACCAGTGACTTTTAGCATTAATTGTAATATCTTATATCGTCCATGATTTCATTGAAATATAAACTTTATTTTGCAGAGCTTAAGATCGCTATTCATTTTCTCTTAACATACGAGTAGCATACTGGGGCGGAAACAATGAGTTTTTCGGACTTTATGCTCGTTTTAATATTTACTAGCTTCTCGGTAAAGAATACACCAGATTATGATTATGGAGTCGATTGCTGGAAAATTGTAAAAAAAAAACTAACTTCTCGCTGAAGGCCTGGCAATCGCGTCATGACAGGAGGCGTAGGGCGACCATACGAATTTCCATCTTAATAGCTAGAGCATTGGGAGCTTAATTAAATGGGCCATACGACCAGTGGCGGGGGAAGGTGCGAATAATATCACGTGTTTATTGCATACCAGAGTTGGCGCGTGAATACGTACAACGGATTTTCAACCTTATTACCAAAGAGGTTAGGTGGACTATACTCTATATGACTCAACTATAATAAATAGTTTAAAATTATATTACTACAGATAACTAAAAAAAGACTGGTTATATGGTTTACAGTTTAAAGAAAAGTTTATAGTTTGGAAATTTTTTAAATACTATTTGATTGTGATATTGGGATATGTGATTACTTAAAAATGTTAATTTTATGTTAAGTTGGTAAAGATAACCTTAGATTTATTTTTTGTTACTCCTTCAGTAGATATTTAAGAAAAGATCTCAATTGATGACTGATTATAAATAACATAATATTTCCTAGGCTTACTCAGATTGTGATTATTAAAAATAATTGAAACTTAAAACTGCAATTTTAATAATCCATTAGGATAAAATATCCGTCGTTTCTCAAATTATGATAAAAAAATAAATAAAACACGTGACATTTAATTATTTAAAACCAGCCAGTGTCCGGTCACATACAAGTCTGTAACCTATCTAGATCTCCTTTCGCTAATCCTTTGATTAAATCGCAATTACTTTGGTTATTATGATCAACATAATTAAACATACGTATTGCCACAACTTATTTAAAGCCGTAAATGTATCCCAATCATACGTCCGGGTGACCTACATTATTATTAAACATACTATCTACATATCCATGAGAAAAGGTCACTCAAATTCTACTGTGTCAATACACACATACATACATTGACCTTACTATTTATAGCAAATATATCATATATATATTATAAGTTATGAGTACCTAAAATTATGACCCTAAAATCTGTCCCTTTTATTTCCCATCGTTATATCTAAGCATGGCAATTTTATACTTAGAGTAGGAAGTTTTATAGTTAGGAATAGCTGGTTGCTGGCAAGACGATGGCTGAAAAATAAAAACACAAATTGATATATAGACTTTTTATTTTAGAAATTGTATATGTAAAGCTACGATTATAACTTTTTTTAGCCACTCAATTGAAATGGAGAACTTCGTTCGCTTCGCTCGTTCTTTCAATGGACAACAGCCCATGATCGCGTTTATGTCGGACATAAAGCACTTATCTGCCACTAGCAAGTATGTTATTTTATAACAATAGAGCTGCCATGCCTTTGTATCACACTGCACTGTTATCATATTATTGCGTGCCTGTAGATAGGTACGAGATATTTGCAATATATATTTTCACAGGTCATATTGTAACGTTATAAACTAAACTTCAAACTTAAATATCTCGGCTCCGATATTGTTTAAGGCGTTTTATTTTATATATCAATGCATATTAAGAAGTCCTCTAAACGATTATTAAAAAAAAACGACATTTTTTCTTACCTTCACTGGTTTTAGTAATGAAGGTGTGTGAACGACCATGTGTACTCACATGGTCGTTTTTTGCAAGTCGAGTCTATCAGCACATCAGACAAAGGCCACACGTGCGGATGGATGAATATTACGGTTCCCTATTTGCCATTTTTGCGAACCTAATCAATGGAAATAAGCGAAGTTGCTTAAAACGTTTCCATAATACAGGGTGTTTACACCGGTGACAGTAATTTCGATAAAAATAAATAAACTAAGAGGTATAGACCAAAATTGTTTTTTACGATTAAATGAAGACAAGTGCAGATTAAGTTTTTTAACAATCACCTTTTCTAATTGTCTAACAGACTTTTGTACGGCACGCCTGTAACTTTACTTAAGATTATTGTAAAACGTCGAACTGAATTTTCCGTGGGAATTAGATGTTTTCCCGCTGAAAAAAGTTGCCTATGTCACTTTCCAGCTTCTAAACTATCTCCATACAAAAAATCAGATCAATACGACGCTCCGTTGCGACGTGAAAGAAGGACAAACATACAAACACACACACACACTTTCGCATTTATAATATTAGTAAGGATGGGATTTCAAATCTTTTCTGTCTGACATTGTTTTTATTTTTGAAGTGAAAACTTCTTTAGCGGCGCTGAGCACTTTTTGGGATGGGGAAAAATTGTTAAATACGCGACAGAGTTTTGTGACGTCAGATATGAAGGAGGTCACTTTTTGCTGCTAGCCGATTCAACTTCATTCAAAACTGAACGCTATTCGTAAGAGTATAAAGCCGTTAAACACTTTTTGCTATAGCATATTCTGCAAATAAATTTGTAATAATACCAACGCGTCCTTCACCGTTTTGCTATTGAGAAAATTCGAAAAGTTTGAATTTGGGCGTTATTCCTAAAGAGATAAAGCTTAGAAAAATATTTACCGACGGCAAAAACAAATTGATATCTTGGTCGCCACCGCCGTCTGCTGTGCAAATTCGAATAGTTCGAATTTAGACGTTATTCCTAAAGAGATAAAGCTTTGAAAAATATTTGGCAATGTCAAAAACTAATTGGTATTGTGTTTGCCGCCGCCCGCCGGCGCGCCGGACCCCGGCACCGTTGCGCCGTGGCTAATTAACAACAGTTTGTACTCCTTGTCGTTGGGCAGTCGTGTACAAATGGCGGATCTTAGAACAGAGGGTTAGTTACGTTACGTTTCGAATGCGCTTTAGGACAATTCGACTGTAATTTTTCACATAAAAACGTATGTATAATGCATTACGTGATGATACCGGCTAGAAACATGTGAGGATTTGGATGGTTGAGATTATTTAATGTGACTTTTTAGGACACTGCCATTGGAATTGGAATCTTCTGTTTTTGAAGGCAGAGTTGCTTTTGAATGGACTATTTGAATGCAATTCGGCAAAGTCAAATAAGGTCAAGTATATCCCCGTCAGCCAATTTGACTTGTAACTTACCGACGTGTTAAACTTATTGAGGTTGAAACAGGTTTTGCTTATTACAGTCCCTTTACCTTTTGCGTGATGATGTGAATCATATTTTTAAAGTAACCAGAGGTGATGTGATTTTTTTTAAACTTCTTTGTTTAAGCTAATTCGTTTCTACAGAATGTTCATCTTGATCAACACTAGGCTACTACTATTCTAACGAGCGAGCGAAGCGAACGAAGTTCCATGCTTCAGCTTGGGGCGAAAATTGTTTGTCTGTCCGGCCGGCGTCCGGTTTCTGTTCCGCTGTTTTCCTCTACAGGTTGCATTTCTCAACCGACTCTTCTGATTTTTTGTGAGCAGGTTCATTAATTAAGTACTTATATAGTTTTTTTTGTCGAGTCACTATTTCAAAATTTAAAAAAAAATGTTTTTTAAAGACAGGCTGAGGGATCGTCCTAATCCTCGCGTTAGCGCTTGAGTCGAACAGCGCCATCTGGCTGCGAACAATGAAATTATTACTTTTCGCCTTTATAAAACTAGAATCGCCATATTTAGTTTTTATATAATATTAGTGGCTCTGTGACCTGTAGAATCCATATATATATATATATATAAGGTGCTAACAAATTAAGTACCAATATTTTAAGAGGTGTTACATTACATCAAAACAATTGACTTTAAATAGAAATTAAGAAAACTTTTCATATGATATTTTTGTTTTAATTTCCGGTACAAAATAAATAAATTAAAATTTCGACCAAACATAATCAGCCTGTGCATTCAACTGACGAGATGTTAAAACACTATCTGTCAAGTGAACATCGTCGTTTGTGACAAACGTCAATGATTGATTGTTGACTATCTCATTAACAGGGTGTTTTTACGCAGTAACGTTGTATCCCTAATTATCTCCAAAAAGTGATACACACTTTTAAATGTTTCATACTTAACTCTACTCCTAGAGACTAGTACTATCAGCTCTAAAAGTATTGGTACCTAATTTGTTAGCACCTTATATATGTCGGAGAAGGGGCATTGCGAGGCGGTGAACAGAGATCAAACAAAAGTGTACTTGTCAAGTCTGACGGCTCTTCGCCCCCACCTCCAGACCTGTCAGTTCATCCAACTGTCTGGTCGTACCGTCTTAACAATATTCCGCAAGTGAAAACGTTCCTTTACAAATCAAATGACAGACTAAACGAACGAATAATTGAATGAACGATCTGTTGTTGGCGCACTTTATAAACGCATTCCAAATGTCATTGTGACAGCGTCACTCTGACATATATATACATTCTTCCTATCTCCGCCCCAGTCCAAGTTAGCTCAGTTTGGGGTGCAAAGGGCGGTTCCACAACGCTTCGGCACCTTAAATACCGCGGAGTCATCCGGTTGCCCCTCTCGGACACTGAAACTACGCGTAATAGCTTTTAACTATAAGTATATGTTTTATCTTGCGGAGCCGCCGCGCGGGCAGCTTGTGTACAATAAAGTACTTAATACATAATATATACACATACCTACACTAAAGTCACCGATTTAGCCACATTCGGCCCGTATAATATATTGAGAGATCTTCATATTCAATATCGCTAAGGATCGCTTAGGTCGGAGCCGAGCTCAAGATTAGTAGAGGTTCGTTTGAGACATAAAGAGGATATTATCACGGGCTCAACTCAACAGCGATCTTTAAGATCACATTAAATAGCTTAAGATCAGAGATCTACAAAATTGAGAAAGCTAAGACAATAGGGGCGTAACCAAAATTATTTTTGTTAACTTTATATTTAGGTATCAATGTTATAAACTATTATAATTATTCCTGTTTTTAAACGTGACAATCCTTATTTAAATATGTTGTTTTAACATATAAATAGTTTAGAAAATATTATGTTATTGTGTATGACGATCCTTTTTAGAATAGTACAATATTTTGTATTTACGCCTTTTAAGCGTGAATCATCAAATTGTTCGCTGTAACTTTAGTATTGGATACAAATTCGATTTTCGAAGTAGTCAGTGTACCTACTTTATAAATTAAAACAAAGTTCAAATACATATATTCGTGGCCCAAGTAAAATATAAACAAACTAAACCAATTTATCATATACAACTACTTTTACCATATAACTACTTCATGTGAATTTTAAGTTCCTAATTATGATCAATTTACGCTATTTTTGTGTCATGGAAAAGACGTTTTTGGCACGTTATATAACTATAGATAAGTGATCAGGTATTGAGGCGCTAGAGCGCTAGTTTGAATAAATCTTAGGAGTGTAAAACCAATCTTAAAATGAACGCCCCCCAAAAAGTTACGAGAACATATGCCTTTGCTATTCCGCTAATAAACTTGCAGGTCTGATAGCGATGCTGGGATGTATTTGCGTATTTTTGCATGCGGTTAATGCGCCCGCCCTCCCTCCGTGCCTACATGCAAATAATTACAGCAAACCATCACCTGCAATATGACAAAACCTCGATACGTGTGTCGTCGTGTGTGAGGTGAGGAGATGCTGGCAGGAGATGTTGCTTGCGGCACGTCCAATGAGCAAAGCTCAGTGACTTACAATAACGAACCTACATTTGCTTAGACGTGGATCTTGCGTCCATACTTCTGAATAGTCTCCGGCGGTACCATATAGAAGACAAACCAGACGAGCCTACATTTGCTTAGACAGTGGTTTTGCGTCCATACTTCTGAAAAGTCTCCGCGGGGCAGTATAGAAGACAAACCAAAATATCCAGATTTTAGACAAGAAAAGTCTGAACAACGCACTACGCGGTCTAAAGTCTTGGTCGCCTATAGACACAGTGTTTAACCTTCTATTATGTTTTTCAAATGCTATTAATGTGCCTGAAGTAAAGAAACGAAGTGTTCAAAATCGCCATCAAAAGGGGCATATCGAATCTAGAGCGAAACGAAGAGTTCCAGAGTAAAGGTCTTTTTTCCCCCGGAAACTTCCAATTTATTCCTATAGGTGCAGGTAAGCAAAATTGAGGATTCCCGGGAATGAGCTAACCGGGTTTCTTCGTACAACTCATTCAAGCATGTGTAACTATTTTGTTTTCGTCATTTTATCATCGAATTTTATACGTGCCTATCGCGGCGAATCTTTATCCCTACGACAGCTGTCATCTCAGTACAATAGGGGTGTAGACTCGAAAATTGGTATTACTCCAAAAGAAAGAAGGCAAAAAAAATATGCCTAGTGACGAAAATCCCATTCAGATATCTCAAAGAATTACGAAGCTACAAACGTTTTAATATTGCTTGTTAGAGAGAGAAAACGCAAACGGAGTGTGACGTCACATTACAGGATGCTGCCGGGGGGGATATACTGACGGAGATAAATTGTTCATGAAAGTATGCCAAAATGCTGGCTGTTTGTAAAATATTGAAATCGTTTATCCGCTTTTTAGGTTAGAAAAAGGGAAATAATATGAATACAGCCGGATTTTACTGAGGCGTTTTATCGCTTCGTACGCAAACATGCGGCTTACATGCCTGCGGAACTGTTCATGAAAATATTTTTTTCTTATTATAATTCTTTGTTCAAATATAAGATGAGGCGAACGCTCAAATTTAGTATAACACTTAATTATTATGACGTGATCCATCATCAGAAAAAAAATCAGGCCGAAAACCTATTAACGCACAGGATGGTCCCTTATCCTACCAACACCCATTGAAATAATTCAGAATAAGAATGAATGACAGTTTCTTTATTATTCCTGTTAAGAGTATTAATATTAATATTTTTGAGCAGCTTCAAATCAATCAAAGATTGTAGTCCTAGGATCGGTCTAACATTGTGGTCTAACAGGTTGTAGTAACTTGATTTACCTTTCTCATATGCGCACCAGCCCACAATTTGTAAAGTAACTCTTTGTCCCCATTTATTGAAACAGAACTAATTTATTTCCGAATTTAGCCGGCCAGTGGATCAGGTTTCGTGGTTTCGATTATATGTTTGGAGCGTTTTATTTCTATAATAAACGTGACACAGTATAAAGGGATTGTGAGAAAGGGTATGTGGATCGTAGTGGCGTTTGCACCGCGCGACACCGGTATGGAGAGCGAGGGGCTGGTCGTTGATGAAAATGAGAACACTGGATACAGTCTTGAAGCGGTACATTTATTACTCAGAATAAATGATTAACACTTGCAATTTGTCACTGATTAAATATAGGAATTATTAAGTATCTAGGATACATGCTAACCCCATTTTTCTCGGTTCTGCGCTAACTCTTGCTAATTGCAGATTGGGAGCTTGCTGTTTAGGGTTCCGTAGTCACAAGGAACCCTTATAGTTTCGCCATGTCCGTCTGTCCATCTGTCCGTACTAGAAAACAATTAGGCATGGCTATTGTATGAATCAATGAAATTAAAAGGAAAACTAGCACGGCTAAGTAGGCTTATTTAACTATAGTTAGAGTTACCGAGTAATAGTCGCCCAACTTAAAATGTACTTAGAAAGGCCAACTTTCGTACAAATTCGACCGACGCAACCGCATGCGCGAGTCGATGTAACTAAGACGGACATGCAACAACGGAACCCTACACTGCGCGTGGCCTGACACCCATTTGGCCGATTTTTTCCGAGTATTTACTATGTTTTGTTTATTGGTATACCTATTGTATTTTTTTAATATTATCAAATACCGTATTGGGTGGTTGAATAACAAACATTCTAACTTCAGGGAGAACTAAACAGCAGTGTTTTGTATGTATTTTCATAGAGAAGAATATAAAAACTTGTAGATATCTTTACTTCATCGACTTGAAATTGGAACTTAGATCGCTCTGTCCACGCCGCATTAACGTTGCGAATATACTTCTCGACGTGATGTTACAAGATTCTGATAAGTACTCCACATATGCGGAATACACATATACTGATATGATTCCGTTGAAATACCAAAGGTGATCCTTAAGGAACCGACGGAAGTCCTCAAATATTATCGGCCCACATACAGGTTTTTGTTTAATTATAAAAGATTAGGGAGCGGATTCGCCCGGGGCGCGGACGGTGCCTGTTCCCGGTAACACAAGTAGCCAACAAATTACCGATTACACATCGCTACCGGTTATACCTTCTTACCAATCATTTTTTAACTTTATTGATACTACTTCAAAGACGCATATCGCATGTAAAGTTTTGTCGAGCTGACCCTTACGTCCCTCGTTAAACAATGTACAACTTTTTATCAGATGTAACAGATACACATACAGATTTCTTAGATTTTGAGGAGCTAGTACCTAAATTTAGTTATTTACGATACAAGTGCCGAAAATAGGAAATTCGCAACGAGTGGTGATAAATTAAAACACGACCGAAGGGAGGGTTCTAAGAGACCAGAACCCGTATCATGTTCGGCCTTATCACACGGTAAGTGACAAGATAGAGCGTCCGTCACTGGCTGACATCGTTCGACAGAACGAGACGACGCTCCTATCTTGTCACTTATCGCGTGATAAGGCCGACCATGATCCGGGTCTTATCAATAATTTCCTGGTTAGCGCGCCGGGACAGTAAATCTCAATTAAAGTCTATTGTACTGGAACTGCCGACCTGCCGGCGATTGGCGACAGTTACACTACTTATTAACCAGAGCTTGCCGTTTACGTCAGGAATATGTTTGGTATAATAATCATGTTATGGAGATTCTAAAGCTCTGAATCTGAAAGTGGTACTCGCCTCGACTCGGGCGCTAGCGCGCGCTAGGGGGGGTGCTAGAGGGCGCTACGGTAATGATTGCACCCGGGTGCGACATGGGCTAGAGACGCCTCTGGTCACTTGGGCATTTTGGTTTTGTATTTTCAGCATTTCCATCCAAAATGAATAGTTTTTTTGTCATCTAGATCGGCATATACAGTCATCGCTTGCAAGCATTTTATGCACTTGAATTTATCGTTGCATTTTTTGGCTAACTATCCCGCAAAGTAGGTTACAGAGCATTGCTCTGAATTCCGGGTCGCACCAATGAGTTTTTCGGAAATTATGTACGGAAAAATTATCGTTAGCTTTTTGATGAAGGACAACATGGTGAGGAAACCGGTCTAATCCCAATAAGGTCTAGTTTTCCCTCTGGGTTGGAAGGTCAGATGGCAGTTGCTTTTATACAACTAGTGCTAATACCCCGGAAGGCGCGGCGTGGGTAGGCGCCACCACAAGGTGGACTGATGAGCTGGTAAATGTCGCAGGAGTCCGCTGGATGCGGGTGGCGCAGGACCGGTCACTTTGGCACTCTTTGGGGGAGGCCTATGTCCAGCAGTTAATGTCTTTCGGCTGATATAATGATGATGATGAAATGGAACAGTTAGTTTTCCATTACATTCTGGACACAATCTAGAGGCGACAATTTTCTCGGCAAGTGGAAGTGTTTTCGCAAGTACGAGGCGTGAGGTATTTCACATTTCTCGTAGCTTCTATGTGCTTTTAAAGATAAAAGGAGTAAGAAAACCACAAGCTTAATTATGCTCAAAAGTATTGTTGTGTGTAGGTAATGATGTTAATTTATAACAACTACGAAATAATCATCATTGATTTAAAAACCGGCCAAGTGCGAGTCGGACTCGCGCACGAAGGGACAAAAACAGCAAAAAAACTTTTTTTTTTTATGGAAGCCCCCTTAAATATTTATTTTATTCTGTTTTTTAGTATTTGTTGTTATCTGGCTGTTTGAGGACTCCCCCGTGCCCAGAGTCTGCGCCCGCGCAACGAAGCTCAGCGCACTGTTCTGCACAACGCCGTCACCCGGCGGGTCTGGCCCGCTGGCAGCCATCGCCGAATATAAGGATGAACTTAATTAAAAGTATTAAAACCCAATATTAACGTGGTGGAAACAAAATAGGGCAATAAAACAAGTTTTCCTCGACAAAAGAAACAATAGCTATGAAATGTCTCGACTATACAAGGTTACCCAATGCCCTTTATGTAAGCGTACATTTATGTTGCGTTGCGTTTATTTTTCTAATTGTTATAAATTAAGTACGCCGCTCATAAACATGACATATGGTAGTATATTTACATGTATATTAATCGTGCTGAATACGAGCTATGAAAATTCTGTAGATATAATCATTCTGCTGGGTAGTTAAAACAAAATACACTCAGAGGCAATGAAAACGGGTCACTTCCCATGGATTACTTTACAAAGTGACCCGTTTTCATTGCCTCTGAGTGTAATTCCCAATGTAAACTATGAAGGTACGCTACCTCAGAGGCAATGAAAACGGGTCACTTTGTAAAGTAATCCATGGGAAGTGACCCGTTTTCATTGCCTCTGAGTGTATATTAATAACGAAGGAAGGAAATATATTATTATTCTTACCGAATATGGCGTGAACTACATTCGTGAGGTTAACTTGTTATTTTTTCTGGAATATCACATTTTATTACTCATATAAAACCGTTGAAAACTAATAATTAGCTACAACATATCTTTTTTTTACACACTTCGGTATCCTAATGATTAATGACCGGTATTCTCTGAGTAACCCGTTTTCTGATAGATCGTATTCACGCTGACTAACATATGAATATCTCAGTTCTGCAATGGAATTCAACTTGGTGCCTTGCCTATAGAACGAAATGAAGTAGATTTAAAGATCTATTTAACGACCTAACTCTTAGCTGTATTGGTTTTGGGGCAAAGTTCCATACAAAGTTGCCCATGGTCCTTTGTGAAGTTTTATTCATATGTAAACACTTCCGATTATATCGTTTAATCCGAAGAGTTCGAAACGTCGTCCGAAGTGACATTTAATACTTGAGTTGAACCGTGTAATTATTAGCGGTATAAGTATAGTTTGGATGAAATTCAATATTATGGTACGATCGAGCTGATCTGATGATGGAGATAGAAGGTGGCCATGGGAATTCAGTACTTAACCGACGTAACCCCGTTGAGTTTGGGCTCGTTAGAATCGTATCAACGAGTAGTTGATGACGGTATACAGAAAAGTACAGTTGGCAATAAAAGCTTATAACAAAAAAAAATAACAGAAACTTAATATTCATTAATTTAGACGAGGAATATAAAAAGGAAATGTGCATAATTTTATTACATGTGAACACAATATAGTTGCGTACGAATATAATAGCAGAAATATAAGTTTTTAAGTATTCATAACCCCGGTCTTTACGACATTAGCAATTACAGACATAGTAGGAGTCGTTGGGGAGCTTATAAACATTTAATATCTATTGCCAATGTTTATAAATGGCAGTTACATTAAACGTAAGTAGAAACTAATAGGCCGTAAACAAGGCTGGCCTTTTTCGCTACCCTTCACTAATGCTTTATTTATTATTATATTACTTTATTTTTATTACCCTTATTAAAAATAACATTTTTATCTAGTTTCTTACTAGTCAAATAGATTTTAAAAAAACGGCACATAAGTACAGTCAGCAACAAAAGTAACTGAGCAAACGAAGACGTCAAAAGTCTTTATTAAAAGGGAATAAGAGCTTTTGAAGACGCCAATTGCGCAGTTACTTTTGATGCTGACCCTACAACAATACAATATTATATTATAAAATATTTTTTGCATCGTGTTATTTTTAACGAGGAAGTTACCCCGATCATATTTTATACGACATGATACAAAGAGAAAGAATACAGTGAATAAGAATATAGAACAGGACAGTCCTGTCGGGGGCTACAGACGAAGATGGTTTATTACAAGCTTTTATTTAGTTTCACCTGTCCCGTTGTCGTCTGTCTGTCTGTAATCAAATCTTGCAAGTTAAATTTGACCCACTTCCCGGTCCCCGATTGAGCTGAAATTTTGGGTATAAGTAGTAGTTTGAATTATGATATTATGGTACCATCGAGCTGATCTGATGATGGAGACAGAAGGTAGCCATGGGAATTCAGTACTTAACCGACGTAACCCCGTTGAATTTGGGCTCGTTAGAATCGTCTCAATGAGTAGTTGATGATGGTATACAGAAAAGTACAGTCGGCGATAAAAGCTTGTACCAAAAATGATTTTTTTGACAGAAGCTTGTTTTTCCATTATATTCTTTCTCTCTGTATCATATAGTTAAATACAAATACTCTTTATTGCACATCTCACACAGAAAGAGCAGTTACACAAGAAAAGACAGACACGCAGGGAGACAGTAGAGGTATAACAACAGACGGTCTACCTTCCTCCCTCTTCTTTTTTTCAATTCAATTTTTTAAAAAATTGGCTTCTATCTAAGTTCAGATGATTTCGCCAATGTCAAGTTTGCTTATAAAGCGACGTTGTTCGGTAGTTTGGTCAGTCGTCAATAAGGTCAGGCGTCACTTGGCCAAGTTCTTTGTCCAATGTGCATTGCGTCTCTCAACTTTACTCTTTAAGCAAAATGTGAGATGCAAATACACATTGGACACAGATCTTGGACAAGTGGAATACCACCTATAAGTATCTTATACCTATCAAATTTTCAGTACCCCCGTTTCAGCTTGTTCAAAAATATTATGGGTTTTAAAAACCATTTTTCCACTAAGTGATTCGTTTTCGAGATATTGGGCTTTAAAGCCCTAATTTTTGTTCGAGTCATATTAATATAGGTATGTCTGCCTCCCCCTGCCGGCTAAATGGCTACACTGGGGATGTGAAAAATTTCGTGACAACAGTACATAATTATAATGAATTTAAAAGGAAAACTATCAGGGCTAAGAGTACGCTTAACTAGTAATCGTCGACCAACTTAAAATGTACTTAGAAAGGTTAACTTTCGTACAAATGCGGCCTACGCAACCGCACCATTTAGTTGGCGCACGCATGTCGATGTAACTAAGACCGACAGGCAACTACGGAACCCTACACTGCGCGTGGCCCGACACGCACTTGGCCGATTTTGTAAGTTTAGTTCTAAAGAAGTGTGTGTGAAAACCCATACAAACTTCCGCTTCGCTGGGCTCGTCTTGGCGATAACATAGGTACCTAATGTTTTATTCAGATTTATTCATCAGTCGATGTGGATTACGGGTAGGTAGGTGTAGGTGTATACTCGTAATACAACTAGGTATAGTGTATTTTCCATGTTCGAAAACAACGAAATATAACAATATTTCCCAAAATTATATTCATACAATGCATTTCTACGTAGTAGGTCCAAAGTTCAGCTTTTGTTATCGCGGAGCGCTAGCACTTTTAAGTTATAGGGTAGACCAATAAGATTTTTGGACTGTTTTGCACTGTTTAACACTCTTATTGCACTGTTTAGGTCACAAAAAATATTTTGTTCGAAGCGGCGGGTTTTAGCGAGTCTATTGGTGTAAGTTTTATGGTCTAATATGCACTTTGAACACGGTTCTACATTTTTAATACGGAGCGAAACAATAGTATGTGTTAACTTTAAGACGGACGACCGACGAAAAAAAAAAAAAAAAAAAAAAAAAAAAAAAAAATTAACATAAGTATAAGTAATTTTCTCAAAAATAGTACGAAATGTTCCCATAACATCTGTGCAGTGCAGATAGTATCCGAAAGTGATTCATCCTGGACAATTTTTAGAAGTGTCCAGTAAGTAAGTATGAAATCCCATTACATATCATAATATTTAAATAGTTATAGAACAAGAGTGTCCAGTAGGTAAGTAAGTATGAAATCCCATTACATATCAAAATATTTAAATATAGTACATTTATGACGTCAGATGCGTAGGAGGTAGGATGGGGAGAGATTCGGGACGAGGCTTCGGGGGGGGGAAATAGTTTGATGTAAGACAAACTTTTTTTTCCTTTTTTTTTTTTTGTTTTTTTTTTGTTCTTTTTTTTTATTTTTATTTTTTTGGAAAATTCAAATTATTCAAGTTTTTACTTCTACTGCCTTTGTTATGGCGTATACAATGCTGGTACCTATATATTTTTTATTCTAACTTTTATTCAAACATTGTTTTATTTTTGAGAAAAGCACTATACACGCTTCGACCATAAGTGCCATCCTGGCCTCGTATTATAGCCGGACCTCGCCTTCGGCTCGGCCGGCTAAATCATACTCGTCCAGGATGGCTTACTTACTGGTCTCTGCAGTAATGTACTATTGTCTCAAACTTGCAATTAAATGTTGACGTGACTTACTTACTTTAAATTAGGTTCGGAAATACTACGTATCCGGTGCGATGAGTGAAGATGATATGTAAAGGAATTTCATACAGCCTTACACACCTAGGCCTGTAAAGCAACCTTCTTTTGTTTTTAAACGGGGGGCGCGGCGGAGGGCGCGGGCCAGCTGGCGGCGCGGCGGCGGCGGTGCAGGCGGTGCAAATTGGAGATAATAATTTTGCGATGATTTGTGTTACCTTTTTTTATTCCTGTTATTCTGTTAAGTTTTTACGACTACAATATTTAAACTAGAAATGGAATCTCTGCTGCACACTGAACTTGGAATGTCTAATGCAGTGATGTAATTTGCATTATATCTAAATTCTGGATTTGATGCAACCTAGCGCCTCGTCCTCCACTTGATCTGACACTGCAAACAGATCAACTCATTATATACATATGTATTAGGGTCATAAGCCAAAGTGTTGCCAAAGTTAAGGGCTTTAAAGCCTAATTTTTCGTTGAACTCTGAATCCGCATAAACGGCGTCGTGTCTATACGCAGTTGATGACTTTATGAAAGATACGTTATGACTGTATTACATGTACTTGATTAGGTTTTAGTTGCATTGTGTAATGTTCTCAAATATTTTTAATTCTTGATCATGATGTAGGTAACATTATTATTTTGATTGACATTTGTTTATTTTGTTTTTAACATTTTTGTAATAATTATATTTATGTAACTTGAATTTGTGTTAAGTGTGTAGTATTTGAATTGGTGGATAATGTTTAGTTTCATTGACATCATATTTTGTAGTTTTAGTTTTTTGTAATAATTGTACTTAATTAGTTGACATTTCTTTATATAATATTGTTAGTTAAATTTGTATTGAGTGGGCGCGGACTCATTTAACTTGTGTGTGGTAATTGATTCAGTGTTAGTACGTGTGGAGTGGACTCATTGGACTTTGCCCTGTATCGCACAATACATCTACTGTCGTTTTAATAGGTATAAATATTAACTCTATCCTGTACCCCCACGCTCGTAACATTATTGACCATCCAGTTTCAAGTTAAGTAACGATATTAAATAAATGAACTTTTTCACGCCACTACTGCTCGGAAATGTGGCAAAAGATTGTCAGAATTCAGGCTTCAAAGCTGGGGTTAGTTGGACATCGCACGAACAGGCCAACTATGAGTTCAAACTCTCCAACAATGCTATTGTTGGACAGTTTGAACAGCGATTCGCTCAATCTCAGGGCCCCCGGCCCGCGCCGGGCCGACCCGCGCGGTGCCCCCCCCCCCGGCACGCGAGCGGGGTCGCGCTTATTATGATCTTTAATTAGGTACTTTATTTTGACTTATAATTATAATTATTTGCAATTTCCTCGCAGTAGGAGTGAAAAGCACTACAATTACAGACCTGGATCTACCTCATGTCATCGTACATGCAAAGTTTCGTTACAATCCAACACGTAGTTTTAAAATGAGAGCGTAACTACGTTTGTATGGAGAATCGAGCTTACTGCGGACTCTTAAACGCTACGGGACCCCAATGCCTCTAATCATTCGCTTTACCGGATGAGACTGTTCAAATCGACGCCAGCTATCCTGAGGGAAACTTCGGACGGAACCAGCTACTAGATGGTTCGATTAGTCTTTCGCCCCTATACCCAGTTCCGACGATCGATTTGCACGTCAGAATCGCTACGGTCCTCCATCAGGGTTTCCCCTGACTTCGACCTGACCAGGCATAGTTCACCATCTTTCGGGTCCCAGCATCTGTGCTCAGAGCGCGCCTGCATTCACTGATTGGAAACGAGACGCCTCGGGAGTGCGGGAACGGAGACGTACCCCGCTCCATCCTCCCTGAGCGCGCGACAAGCGCACGCCTTCACTTTCGTTGCGCCTTTCAGTTTAAATGTAATCTCAATGACTCGCACACATGCTAGACTCCTTGGTCCGTGTTTCAAGACGGGTCCTGCGAGTGCCCGAAACTGGATCATCGCAGACTGAGACGCGCACAGTCCGAGACACACGGCTGCGACAACAATTTCGACGCACAAAAGTCCGCACTCGGGCAGAACTCCTGCGATATATACGTCGAACAATTTGCGTCGGGCCGGACGCGTATGAACGCGTGCGCGTTTCGTCGTAATACCGTCAGACAGCCGGCCGGCGGAACCGCAACGGTCCAACGGCCTAAAAGGCAATTGGACTCCCGTACGGAGCTCAGGCCGACGTCTAACGGGTCGCGATGTATTACTAAGGGAGAAGTGCACGCCGTCCGTGAACGTCGACGGAAGCTTATTTAACTTTCGGACGAGAACTCAGAACGACTGATGATACGTATCATAATGATCTAAGAGAAATCATACTCAATGAAAATTTTATTGCTGAGATCACTCCAAAACTGATTCTTCTTTCGGAAACCCTAAAGCGAGCAAGAGAGTTGCAAGAGCAGAAAGAAGAAACCAGAAAGAGTTATGCAGATAAAACTCGGCGATCCGGGGTACTCTATAATACGGGCACATTGGTGCTAGTGAAAACGCACCCCATCAGCCGAGCTGCCCAAGGAGTAAGCGCCCCCCGTAACTGCAAAGTAGCAATTGTTCAACCTACCACTCCCCCTTCCGAACTTCTGGTACCCCCACCTCCGTTAGAAGAAAACCGTGTAGCTACTCCTCCCTCATTCATCAACGCACCCAGCCCTTCATCACCAATTCTGATTTCTTCCGGCGATTCCCACTACTCCATCTCCTCGACGTCAATCCATAGTCAAGACAATGCAAGTACTCGTACCGTTAGCCCCGCTATATCAGAGTTGGATGACCCCATCAGCTGGTAACATAACTAATTTTGGTAAGTAACTCCTAGTTGAATGTTCTACTCTATATTGTTCCAAATTGCATGATAGCATAAAATAATCGGATTTGAGAACATTATTTCTTATTTCTTACACAATTATTCCTTCTGCGATGTCACTCTAAAAAAAGAACTGGGAATAAATTACAGAAGAGTCGTGACTGTTAGAGTGTAGCGTAGTACAAACGCCAACACAGTTAACTGACCATCCTGTATTTATATAGAACAGCATTAAGTCCGCCTTTTGTACGATAAGTTTTCTTTTGTGCAATAAAGTTTAAATAAATAAATAAATAAATAAATATTACAATGCACATAAAGTGCACGGATGGTCACTTAGCTGTGATGTCGATAGTACATCAATTCTTCTTTAGGATTTGGTCATGACTTTCCGCGCCTTCCTATCTCTAGTACACTGTTTCGTAGGCAACACTTCAAAAGCATGTTTCTGACTCCTTATTCAGAAACATGCTTTTGAAGTGCTCCTGATTAACTTAATATTTAAATAACGAATTCTAGAAATCGTAGCTACAGCATTTATCGAGTGTTAACAAACGTTTTGATTTAGGTACGTACGTAGTATAAGAGTTTCTCGTTACTTGGTTATTTTTTTAAGAAAGAATATTTTCTTCATAAGGAAAACGCCAAGCCCTACTCATTAATCTAATGATCAAACTGAAGGGAGTTGCCTTGTGGATTGTTAGGTAAAGTCTTTATTGAGTAATTATTCGATATAATTACTGAATCAAGACTTGAAAGAGATTATCGGAAGCGACTATGATAGTCAAACAGCACGAATGTGCCGACTCGGCAAGCGACGCGTACGGCGGCGGCACGGCGTCCGGTCGGGGCGCGCCTAGTAACTTCTCTACACAGTTGCGTCATGCTGTTTCCATCCGTGCCAATCCATACACATTTAGAAGTTTAGCATTAGAATTGGTACGAAATCATGAAAACAATTTGCATCAGATGATCAGAATTATAATAGAAAACAAGTCAGACTGGAACAAAATGCGATTCATTTTATGTTTTGCCCTCTACCGTTCGAATGGGAAAATACAGTGACCGTGAACTCTGGGTAAACATGATAATATAACTGGAGGGTTTTGATCAGAGTATTTTTCATTAGACACTCCTATCTAGAGGAAAACTTATAAGAAGCAGGAAGTGACGAAACCTTGTTTTTACGAATATTCCTGATAACGTAGATAACGCAGTGTTGACGTTAGACGATCCCCGCGCGATCTCGCGAGGGCGGGTTCGTTCACCGACTACGTCACGCTCGTCCCGCAAAGAATTTTCAGAAATGATGGTAATTGGGTGGTTTCCTCATGCAAGCACTATTAAATATGTAGATAGTAAACGATCAAATCGTCGCAATAAATTGTAAACTAGATTCCAAATATATTTTTTTATATAAGACTGTCTAGTGTTTGACCCTAGAAAGGCCAACTTTCGTACAAACTCGGCTGACGCAACCCCACCATTTAGTTGCAGCGCGCGTGTCGATGTAACTATGACTGACTACGGAACCCTACACTGCGCGTGGCCTGACACGCACTCGGCCGATTTTTGAAGTGAAAACTTCTTTAGCGGCGCTGAGCAGTTTTTGGGCTGGGGAAAAATTGTTAAATACGCGACAGAGTTTTGTGACGTCAGATGTGAAGGAGGTCACTTTTTGCTGCTAGCCGATTCGACTTCATTCAAAACTGAACGCTATTCGTAAGAGTATAAAGCCGTTAATCACTTTTTGCAATAGCATATTCTGCAGCTTCCGCCCGCGTCTTCGTCTGCGTGGACCTGGGATAAAAACTATGCTATATTATAATCTGAGCTATAAACTATCTTTGTGCAAAATTTCATTCAAATCGGTTTAGCCATTAAGCGTGATTGAGTAAAAAAAATATATATATAACAAAAAAAAAGCGTCGAGGTTTTTTGCCGAACCGAGCAATTTTGCCCGCAAGGTTCTGGAGAACAAGTCCTTGACCGATGAGGAGCGCATGGACGCCCTGGAGAACCAGCTGAAGGAAGCAAGGTTCCTCGCTGAGGAAGCCGACAAGAAATACGATGAGGTCTTTATTGCGTCGATGTCGTTTGGTTTGCGCTTGCTTGAACTATTAGCCGTCATTTTACACACTATATAGATTGTCAATGTCATGTCCATTCCATGTCCATGTGACTCTTTTGTTTTGTTTGTTTGTTGTTGTTTGTATTTAGCTATTGTATTGTATTGTATTGTATTGTATTGTATGGTGGATTCGAGTGGTGGTTGGTTGGTTGGTTGGTTGGTTGGTTGGTTAGTTAGTTGGTTTGTTTGTTTAAAAGTTGCTCTTATGGTATGACTGTTATTGTAAAATAGTAAGTAAGTAAGTAGATTTGATGTACATGCTCAGCGAGAAGCCGGTCTTCTGACGAACGTACTCCACCACATCATCAGCCGATATGATAGTATCCTAACCATACCTTACTACTTAAAATAAAGTAACCCGAATATGAATACTATAAAAAGAAAAATACGTGTTACAGAATACAAGGTAGAGAGATTTTCAATCTTAATCCATAACAATAAGTGTCAACTATTAGGCATTACGTAGTCCAACCATATTAACAACCGTAATACGAACCAAAACATCAGTAAAATTAATGCTTACCTTCTATTCATACACAACCGAAACTTACAACGTAATTTTCGATCCTATAAAAGTCTATATTTTCAGCTTAATACTGTAAGTATATTGCATAATTCATCGACTCCACCTGCATTCCTGCTGTTCAATATAAATTCCATTCCTGCGCCGCTCAAAACCGCAGTAGGTATATGTATGCTGCAAGACGCATGCTACCTCGTGCAGCCTATCGTTATTATGGCACTTGCAGTCCCACTGAAATAGGCATGGTGATTATTTTTTTTTATGATGTCATTCGAACGAGTTTTTGGAGAGGAACAAATGTTTGTATCGGAGCAACTACAATTAAAGAACATAAATTCCCAAAAAAATGAGACAAAGATTGACCTCGCTGGCGGCAGCGCAAAACGCTTCATACTGATTGACAGATAGGTATGACGTCATAACGACATTTGTTACCTTTAATGACATGGGTGATATACACAATGGCGTCGATTCTTCAGTAGTTTAATACAGAAGAAAACCAGAGCACCGATGAGAGCTAGTTTCAGCAGCATCTTGGATGATGTGTCAATACGAACTGAGACTTACGTTCGATGCAACGGCATATAAACTAGGGCCTAGGTTATCTGGGACAGAGACCTCGGCGCGTAAACACGTCTAGAAGTAGGTACATACATGAGTTCCCGTAGTTGTTTTTTTTTTTTTAAGCTGGTGCATTACAGAAGCCCGAAGGCTGTATCTGCGGATCATTACTGGCCTGTGGGTAGTCTTCACTATGGGCACTGCCGTAGTTGACTCTACATCTCGAATTAAATAAGCGATCCAGCGCGGAAACAACAAGCATTGCTGTCAAAACGATTTTTTCTTTCGCAATAACCTTTGTTTGGTTTTACATAAAGTAAAAACAAATATTTCCAAAAGAACCGCAACACAGTTATAAACTTAAACTGAGGGCCAAGTATACTAGACCCAAGACCCATCACCCTTCGTAGTCGCCATCGAGATCAAAGTGTGTTATCTCCGAATGGACGACTGGCCAGCCTGCCGTGTTCTAATTCGATTAATTACCCTATTAACGCGAACACTGGACTTATATAGATCATAAGTATTTTCCTTTTCTAGAAGCTTTTCCATAGTCACATTCTGGATGCTACTTATATATGACTTTTTTCTGATGCTGAACCGATATGACAAAACGCTATTTTTGAACTTTATGCGTCCGGGGCCCGGGGTAA